>CM023485.1:43464685-43776807 GCA_013339685.2 Hyalomma asiaticum | reverse complement strand
GCGGGAAAACGCATTTCGTGCTGCTTCTGATCGAGTCAAATTTCACAAAAAACCCAAGACTATAGTCTTACCTTTTTTGGCATTTTGGGCAAAATTTTGAGAGACCGTATTTTATTCAGGAAGGCGCGCAATAAGTAGAGGAATGCTCTACGATGCGGGAAAACGCATTTCGTGCTGCTTCTGATCGAGTCAAAATTTCACAAAAAACCCAAGACTATAGTCTTACCTTTTTTGGCATTTTGGGCAAGGTTTTGAGAGACCGTATTTTTATTCAGGAAGGCGCGCAATAAGTAGAGGAATGCTCTACGATGCGGGAAAACGCATTTCGTGCTGCTTCTGATCGAGTCAAAATTTCACAAAAAACCCAAGACTATAGTCTTACCTTTTTTGGCATTTTGGGCAAAGTTTTGAGAGACCGTATTTTTATTCAGGAAGGCGCGCAATAAGTAGAGGAATGCTCTACGATGCGGGAAAACGCATTTCGTGCTGCTTCTGATCGAGTCAAAATTTCACAAAAAACCCAAGACTATAGTCTTACCTTTTTTGGCATTTTGGGCAAGATTTTGAGAGACCGTATTTTATTCAGGAAGGCGCGCAATAAGTAGAGGAATGCTCTACGATGCGGGAAAACGCATTTCGTGCTGCTTCTGATCGAGTCAAAATTTCACAAAAACCCAAGACTATAGTCTTACCTTTTTTGGCATTTTGGGCAAGATTTTGAGAGACCGTATTTTTATTCAGGAAGGCGCGCAATAGGTAGAGGAGTGCTCTACGATGCGGGAAAACCCATTTTGTGCGACTTCTGATCGTGTCACAATTTCACAAAAAACCCAATACGCCGGCAGTAGTGGCCGCCAGTAGTCTTACCTTTTTTGGCATTTTGGGCAAAATTTTGAGAGACCATATTTTTATTCAGGAAGGCGCGCAATAAGTAGAGGAATGCTCTATGATGCGGTAAAACGCATTTTGTGGGACTTCTGATCGTGTCAAAATTTCACAAAAAATCCAGTACTATAGTCTTACCTTTTTTGGCATTTTGGGCAAGGTTTTGAGAGACCGTATTTTTATTCAGGAAGGCGCGCAATAAGTAGAGAATGCTCTATCGATGCGGGCCAAACGCTATTTCGATGCGAGCTTCTGATCGAGTCAAAATTTCACAAAAATCAATATATGTCTTACCTTTTTGGCATTTTGGGCAAAGGTTTTGAGAGACCGTAATTTTATTCAGGAAGGCGCGCAATAAGTAGAGGAATGCTCTACGATGCGGGAAAACGCATTTCGTGCTGCTTCCTGATCGAGTCAAAATTTCACAAAAAGCCCAAGACTATAGTCTTACCTTTTTTGGCATTTTGGGCAAGGTTTTGAGAGACCGTATTTTTATTCAGGAATGGAACAATGGAACATATTTAAAGAAGTTACGGATGGGAGCCAAAACGCTCGCTTACACAGATTATGACGAGAGTCCAAGGATTGGCAGGCGGAAATAAGAGTTCATAGTTTGAAGGAACATACAGTTGACCGGGGAATGCGGCGACCCTCCATCCACGAAGACGACGGCCGAAGAGTGCGGCCCTCGAAGATGATCTCTTCCGGGGCTGCAGGTGCGTTGCTTCGGGATGCGGGGAGGCGGCCTATCGTTCCTCGGGAGACGCGCGGCGGACTCATTTCCCTCCGTTTCGCGGTCTGCCGCAGGCGGGCGGCCGGGCGCGTTATATAGCTTTCGGGAGAGGGTTGAACGGCGCTTGTGATCACCGGCTCACTCAGTGTCACAGCCCAAAGCACCACACAAACACACAAAAGCGCCGCAGGTAGTCCACACACAAAACGGATGAGCACGTAGGCATGTAACTCTCACACTGCGTGGCCGCCATCTTGGCGTCACAAAAAATAACGAACAACCAAAAGAAAGGCCAAGTTCTGGCCATGCATGGGGTGACCTTGAAGCGAAAAAAAAATAAAATACAGCCAAGACAAGAGGCACGTACGCCAACAACTTCTGTATTGCTAAGGGTCGTACCGAAGGCGAGAAGAAGCTACAGATGTACAAAACGAAGCTCAAGCCTTTGGCTTTATAGTAGAGGACACTTTGAGCTGTGAAAAGCAAAAGAGAGAAAAAACATGCGGCACGTAGGCCCCCGCTTGTGGGCTGCGAAGTTAGGCTAACTACAACGCGATTCAGCGAGCACGTATGCAAGCTCGTGCACTGACCAAAATAAGATTCGGACTTGACAAACATTCGTAACAAAGCGGACGCAGCAACTTTATACAAAATATAAGAATAATCAGGCATGCCGCCAACTCTGTGACAGGGACCTTCGTCGCCGCATCCGTTGATCCCGGATTGTTCGTTGTTCCTTAAGAAGGGTTCGTTGAGCTGGCGCTAATCTCGCCTTATGCAGATACGGCGAAGCCATGTCTTTTGCAGCGTTCGTTCTTCAGACTGTGTAGTCCAAGCCCACTGGAATGGAAGAAGAAAACATGAAAAGAAGGAAAGAAAAGTAAAAAAAATGGCTGCGTATCTGCGTGCTTCGCTGCAAATATTGTCGAAAGACGATAGTCTTCTGCCGGCCGTACTACGCTGCGTGAGATATGGACGCCATCTGGCAGCGCCGTCGGGAAACGTGAGCTTGTGCAGAATCCCTGGGCAACTGCCAGGTGGCAGCACCAAATCGTCGGCAGAGGCCTTTTTCGTGCATAGCGTCGCATTTTTAGCGCAGCCTAAGAAACACTAGGGTCTTTAGAATTACGTATGTATATATTTTCTAGTAAACGAAAACACCACCTAATACTTACGTATTGATGTTGCGCCTCAGATATGCGTAATATTTCCTTTTGGATAATGTTCACAAGTGTGAACACAGCTACCAGTTCAAGATGGCTGGGCGTTAGGCAAGGGCTTAAACTTTGGACGGGTGGCTGAATCGTGTGACAGACAGACAGACCAAAATTTCTGCGTTCAAGTATCCCAAGAAAGACTATCGTCTTTAAAATGTAAACATAGGCTGCTCACTGCTCAGGGACCTTTTAAAAAAAACGTAGTTATTATTATTATTTTTTTTTTGCTGCCGCTTTACATACTGCGAGGACACGATTATCGGGTTTGCTCGGTGACACCGCCGCTCCCAATTTTTTCTTTCTTCTCCCTGCTTCATTTTTCGGGTCACCAGGGCATTAATCGCATAGCGTCGTGATGTCGAGTCACCCACGGATCGCGATCTCTTTCAATGCTGGTCGTGTCCTTCGTTTACGCGAAGAATGCGACGATGCGAACTCGCTATCGCTATCGGAGAGCTTTCGCAAATACTCTTCAGTGAGCGTTTACCATCTCCGCTTGTCGGCGGTACGCAGTATGCGAAATGTGATCGGCCTATGGAGAGGCTCCTGTTTATTGGCTGGTAAGAATGACTGTGTTTTAAGCTGTAAACACCAAACAAAACTGTATTAACAGAGTCCAGGTTTAGGGAGATGCCAAGACGGTAACGGACTTGCTACATCGAAATTGCAGCTACCTTGGAAACTTAATGGGAGTAAGCAGTAATGGCCAACGAAAATAAAATCTTAGATTTAGAGCTGTATATACCGCAACCACAATCTTATACTATGTAATGTCGTATACTGGGATATTTCGAAGCAATTTCGGTGTCTGGGGTTCTTGAAAGCGCACGTAAAAGCCCAGAGTGATGCCACTAAGATACCTTAATGGGTGAAATAAATAAATAAATAAATAAATAAATAAATAAATAAATAAATAAATAAATAAATAAATAAATAAGTTGTCGCTTACATATGTTGAGTTATCGCGTACCCTATTGATTATTCACAGTCTAATATGACGCACGTATTTCAGAACTGTTCAAGCTGGCAGTCCAACCTTTCCCGACTGTCGCCGTTTATCACATGTCTGTAAGTTAGTAGATCACGGCGAATTACATGCCGTAAAAGTGTTGCCATAAAAAGTGGCCTCATTGCGACCGCCGTTCACGGAGGCAGCGGTATGTAGCTGCGAAATCCATTTATTATTAGGTTGACCAGACCTTGAATACTTATCTGAGTAGCTGGGTTGATTGTATAGGAAAGCGACTGGGGCCCGAGTAACATTACTGTACACAAATTGAAGCAGTTCTTGTTTGTAAGTCGGACTAAAACATTACCTTGCGCGGATGGTCGACGTGTTTAGGACGTTATCAGTCAAGAGGTGAACTTCATGCTAGCAACGACTGTGTTGGAGGCAACAAATGGCTTTATTAAAGGGAAAATTGGATGCTAATGCACTGGTTGGTAATGTTCCCTTTCATAAATGTTACTCCATCTTGCAAGTTTCCGCAGAACTCATTTGCCATATAAATGGCTTTATTAAGGTGAACTGTTGCCAGTCAATTCATTCGAGGCCCAGTGAAATTAACTGTCGTGAAAGATAACTGAGGTAATAGCAGTAGCCTGTTAAGCGTCTTTAATAAGGCAAGGCAATTACTCAAAGACCAATGTGGCAGCGTTGATGTCCCATCCATTGGATTTCCCCTTAGACATGCCGTGTGTCGTCTGAAGATGCATAAAAGCTAGCAGGCTCAACAATGTGCGGGCGTAACTTCAAGTGTGGTGTGCACTCCACGTGGGGCTAGAGTATCAATAGTCATTTTGCTTTGCGAAAGCGAAATAAAAACGCGCAAGATGCGCGAACTTGACAAAGACGGTCTAATGAAACACAACAGACAACGATTGATGATTTCTGGGGTTTTACGTCCCAAAACCAGCTATGATTATGAGAAACGCCGTAGTCGAGGGCTCTGAAAATTTCGATCACCTGGGGTTCTTTAACGTGCACTGACATCGCACAGCACTTGAGCCCCACCATTTCGCCTCCACCGAAATGCAGCCGCCACGGCCGGGATGCGATCCCGCGACCTTCGGATCAGCAGCCCAGTGCCATAGACAGTAGACCACCGTGGAAGGGTACACAAGAGACGAAAACGATGTTGTTGCATGCTTCAAGCATGATGATGACCGACTTGGCCGCACTACTTTCCATCTGTTTTCACTGGCAGATGAGGTGATGTGCGGAAGGTGCACGAGTTGGTCGTTAAAAACATAATCGGATGCAAGAAAAGGACGACCATGCAAGAAGGCGTGAACTAGTCACAGGCACTGCTGACAACTTTATTCGATGGGTGATAGAGCGTATATACATAGCGCTACAAATTTTGAGGGAAAAGAGAAAGATCTGAATAGTCCCAACCCCCTCCTTCTCCACCCTATGTTCGCCTATGGCTGTTCAACAAGCAGAAGCGCATGCCACACCGCACAAATTACAAGCACGGGGTTTGTTACATGGGCGTTATCATTATATCAGTTAGAAAAAAAAATTATGCTCGGCATTGTGCAAAAGAACAGAAGTTAGGCCTTGACTCACGCGTGCATCAAAATTTTCCTTTTATGCATAAAACACTCCGCAAATTTATCCACAAGCCCTACACTTGAGCGTGCACGTCAAAGAACACCAGGTGGTCGAAATTTCCGGAGACCTCCTCAACGGCGTGTCTCTCATAATCATAGCGTGGTTTTTGGACGTTAAATCCCACATATTAATCAATCCTGGACTTGAGTGAATAATTAACGTGCGAACTTTGAGGCTACGAAATATCTCGCGCTGCCGACTGCTTTAACTATTCCCAACACTGAGGAACACATATCAGACTTTTGTTGATGTGGGAAGTTGAATATGGTGTTGGGTAGTGCAATGTTTGCGTGCAGTATTTTGTGAACTATGTATAGACAAACAACCTCATAATTTCGTAGCGTCGTAAATGAGGATTGAAGATTATCTGAGGGAAACAGAGTGAGCTTGCGAAGCAACCGTACTTTCGACGCATGAAAATAGAAACACGGAAGACAAGCTCAAAGACAGCTGGATCGTTCATGACAACAGTGACTTGGTTCTCCGTAACAGCTCTGAACACTTAGTCACAAGATGAAAGGAAGTTGCAGTGTTGTACTTGTACATTGACTGCATGATATTATCTCCGGCCATTAAGTGCACCAACGTTGCACCAAGCGGTGGCCATTTATTCGGATTCCAAGCAATTACTATGATGCGGGGACTACATTGTGCAAACAGTTATATGTAGCTAAAATAATTCATCCTAACGCAGCTCAGTGTGCTGTTTCTCTATCCCTGATAATTTCTACCTTACCTGACAGTTTTTTAAAACAAGATGTGATGCTCTGTGCTACTTGTAAAGGTAGAACGAATGAATGTATATTGCGAGCGTTGAAGCTCTTCGCGCAATATGGATGACTTCCCTGGCCAATGAAGCTCAGCGTACCGACTCCGGCTGCTCTTCTAGACCCCGGTCTCACAGTTCTAGCTGTACAGTTTCTTTTGTCATAGCAGGTTCTCCTTATTCCCAGTTACATACCACACTACCGAATCTTGCTCCCTTCATCCCTATATCCCTTTCTCCTCATGTCAACTGCCCACCCAGAACTACATCTGGTTAACGTTATTGCCTTTGTATAAACTCTTTCTCTTTTTGTTATATTGACAAAGTGACAGAAGCCAAATGCGCTGCCATAGGCTATGACGTAATTGAAGCTCACCGTTTACCGCATGTCACGTACCACATAACTATAGTTTCACCTTGAAGGAGAAAATGAGAATCGGCAATTAGCTAGCCAAGTTTTAAAGCGCGAATTCTTCTGAGAAGGTGGTCGCATTGCATGCCGGCCGCATAGCGTTGTCTTTCAAGCGTAATGAACAGGGCGCACGATGTCCTTTTGTGCCGGCCGAGACGTGACTCGCAGCTTCACGTTTGTCGAGGTCTCTCTCGAGGCTTGCTCAACGCGACCACCACGAGGACGCCCCGAGCATAAAAGTAGCGTTGCGAGGAAAATGAATTTCCGGCTTTCTTGTTGTTGGAGAGCTCTCAGTGTTACACACACGAGTAACACTATATCTTTGCATTCGACCCGAGACAAAAAATTTACATTCTCGAAATGAGCCCCGGCACGCCCCTAGTTTTGCACGCCTCGACCGCAAGGGCGTTTGTGTTGAGTCACCGGAAAAGGTAACTGCGGGCGGTAAACGAGTGTCTTTTACGGTGAGAAACGTGCGCAGGTGTGGCCGCTATGCATTCACTTAAACCTCCCTCGGTGAACGTGTTCATTGCTTTTCCAGAGCAATCAGAACGACCGTACTCACAATGAAGTTATTCAGTCCCTTTCAGTAGAGCTACTCGAAGGAGCAGCTGTAGGCCAAACGGCGTGCTGGACATATCATTATACAGCGTGGCTAAAGCACAGCAGAGCACACTAACGGAAGAAAAAGGTTTCGAAATTCGGCCACTGAGGTAGCCTTTAGAAAATATGTTCACTCTATAATGTTACGA
This sequence comes from Hyalomma asiaticum, assembly GCA_013339685.2. Taxonomy (NCBI): domain Eukaryota; kingdom Metazoa; phylum Arthropoda; class Arachnida; order Ixodida; family Ixodidae; genus Hyalomma; species Hyalomma asiaticum. The sequence goes on along the minus strand of CM023485.1, from coordinate 43,769,425 downwards.
GAAAATGCTGGAAAGAGTACTAGCAAATGCGGCCAGCTAACGTGGCAATAAACATTCCATCGCGAAAGTGTTCGGGTACTCTGCCTCAAATCTTTCTAAGTATGAAAACAGTACGTTAGTAATAAAACCAGTATGTACCGCAACATGCGCGTCAGATGATTTTGTGATGCAGATCGATACGTCTGTTCAAGTTCGCAATTCAAAAACTTCAACGTGTGGGAAATTGGCGGAGGAGTACAGGTAAATATTTGCGTACTAGCTTGTTATCGGCGTTCCTGTACGCTGTGGACGTGCTTCGATGGTGCATTCCTCCGTTGGTCAGACAAGCCGCCTGGCGAAGCAATTATTTCCAGACCAACGCAAGCGGTTCCTCTCACACGTTCTATGCTCGGTATGTGCAAACGTGCCTCCGCTTATTTATCAACTCTGACTTCCTGTATACGTTCTAGAACGCTTCCCACGATGGTGGAGTCAACATTTCGAGGAAAGTATCGGCTATCAAGGCTAGAATGATGACTGCGATATATATATATATATATATATATATATATATATATATATATATATATATATATATATATATATATATATATATATATATATATATATATTACTGAAAACATGGCGATTTTTCGTTGGAAATTTTTTGTTGGAACATATCTACCTCTTTTCATTGATGTTACCAGTTCCCTTTTGTCTTCTTAAGAAGCACAAGAGCGTATGCGTGAAACGACCTCATCGATAACACACAACTTTGAGGAAGGACGCTTAGAAGTTAACTCATATGCAGTGAGAAACTTTTGAAGGCCGAGAAAATAACTAACCCTCAGTGCGGAATAATGGAGAAACAATAGAAAGAGCAGTGACATCGGAACAAAAAGCCCGCACCGTGAAACAACACGTCATCAAATAAGCAAGAAGTCTACAACCTCGAGAAAAGTAACAATTCGGTAGGACGCATCCATCCACGACGGCAGCTCTGGCTTTAATGTCCTCGGTGCGTGACGGGCACTGAAAGTGTGTTGGTCCCAACTCTCAAAACATTCCTTTTGCCGGTTCCAATGAAAGCGGAATTCACTGCCCCAAAGAGGTTAGATAAGCGCAACGCAACGCTCTCTCTCGTGATTTGATGGTAATATTTCGTGATAAATATTTCAACACACTGCTAGTACGCTAATGGAACTTTCGTGGCACAGGGGCGGTCACCTATATAACTATAGTGTCGGGTTAGTGCGTCGCTTGTGTGAGTTCAACAGACACTGCCTCACTTGGAGCCTCTTGAGCTAAAGAATTAATTAAAGTTTTCGTTGCAGTGCAGATGAACGTACAAATAAAGAGTGGAAACTTTCTCTTTCAAGCGAACCTCCTAACCGCAGTCAAGTCCAGATGGGCTTTCTTTATTCCAATATACCTCTGTTCAGATACCTTCCCTCCGAACGCTCCGTTCTCCCTGGATTTACATGTAAAATAAGCCCGAGGCGCACCCGGGCAATCGTTAAACCTTGGAAGTATAAAACACAGAAAGGGAGCAAAGGACAACATACACAGATCGCGCGCGCATACGACCTTGCGCACAAAGAGGCCGCGGCTCTCTCGTATCGCGAAGAGGGTGTCTCATCACACCCACATCGGCGCCTACTGACTTCGTCCCCGGAAGGTCTTGCGCGGGCCGAGGGCCGAACGAGTGAACAGACACTCGCATACCCACGCATTTACCCAGTCCTTTCCTTTACGGCTCGTTAAAAGGTATGCCCCTCGGACTTTTGTTATTGACTCATTCGAGTCTATCGATTCTTTTAGCAGTAATATATCCCGCCACGAACGAAGGAAAGCGGGCAATCGCACCTGAGGCGATCGCCAGGTGCGATAACGGGGCGTTCGACGTTATTGGCTTCACGATTTTTGCGCTTTCTTTTCGGGTCGCGTTCTTTCTCGATGCTGGTGGCGTTCAGTGGAGCGATGAAGGCGTTTTGTTCTGCCGCCGATAGTGCGCTGGCCGGACGGCATTGACCCGGATAGAAGAAATTCGGCAGCAGGGGTGCTGCTGCCTCGTTGCAAAGCTGCGGGGTTTGTCCTCCGTACATTGCTGCACAGGGGGCTTCGCCAACCGTATCCAGGTGTACGGAGCCGAAACGTTGGCAGAAGGAAATTGAAAGGTCGAAGTTTTCTTTCGCGTTTCCGGCTACTGTTTCTGTCGGGCGCTTTGGGCCGGGAACGTGGTTAACAAGCAATGGGCGGATAGGTGGTTGCGGCATTATTTCCATGTGTGCATGTATACGTGAAAATGATTGAATTTTCACGAATTTAATTAATTTAGCTGTACTTACAGCTGTCGTGATTCCCTCGGCATGCGTGAAACAACATGGAAAGGCGGCGTCTACACACTTCTCGAGCATATACTGTGCTGATGTTTATAGAATGTAGATTTAGAAGAACTCGATCTTTTTTTTTTCTTCTAGACGTATCTTACTAATATGTACACATTAATTTGTTTTGTTTCCTCTGGAAAAGCAACGGCTCGGAATACCGGCTGGCCATTTGAGGCCATACCTGCGCTTGTATTTTTTTCTGTTGTTTCTTTATGTTGTCAGCCTTGCTATAAAAGCGATGTTACCACCACCACCACCACCACCGTCATCATCATCATCATCATCATCATCATCATCATCCTTTTGCTGTGTGTTGCTTCGGAAGAAATCACTCAGAGGTGAAGGGGCGACAATCCATACAGGTACAGAAGCCCGCAGGAATGCACGCACGACTATTATTGCGCATGAACAACTCGTAAGAGGAAATGCCAGGTAACTGCGATGTTCGACATATTGTGGGTGAATGAGGCCGGCCATGTCAAACAGCACATTACGAACGAAATAAGAGCTAGGTTGGTGCAGTAGGCACCGCATGTTCACAAAAACACTATCATACTATAGTAATGCCCGTGGAACACATCCAAGGCAACTGCAATCTCAGGTTGGATTAACTGGCCAATGGCAACAACAATCAATCAATTTATGGGCATACTTGTTTGTTAATGAGATAATTATTTCACTGCAATTTAGTGAGGTAATATCAACAGATAAGGAATGTTGTCAAGGAAGTGCTATCAATACATAACATTCAAGAAAGAAATACTTTCTAAATTAAGCTTTCTATCTGAATGCGTGTTTTGTTTTTCTTTTTGTAGAATAGTTCGCTTCATTGACTGAGTCAGCAGTGAAATCTGTCTGCAATGTTCGTTTAGAGCTTCCAATTTTTCGTAATTGATATATAATGTGCGATGAACTGTATAGGGTTTAAGGTTCTTAATTCACCGATTATTTATTTTACCGTGATGAGTAACTCTTTGTTGGAGATGCAGACGATCCAGATACAAACTACTCTATGTGTTACATTTACCATAGCGTGGCTTGCTTTAACCGGTAGCGTGAATATTTTTAATTGATCTATCCTGAATTATTTTCGAACACTGCGCTCCGTCGAACCAAGTCGTTCTCGCAATTCGTCGGCAGACCGTTTTCAACGTCGCAACGGGCAACATAAAATATGTTTGGGCGTGTTGTAAAGTTCCATGAATGTACTTACTAGCGCAAAAAAAAAAAGAAAACAAAAGGAAAAGGACAAAGGCACAAGAAGAGATGAACCGGACAGGACGATCGCTCACTCCAAAAGTGAGCGTTTGCCCTGTCCAGTTCATTCCTCTTTCTCATTGCATCCGGGAGCAGAGGAGAAGCAGGCACCTGCTTCTCCTCTGCTCCTCGATGGAATAAAAAAGAGGAGCACTTTATCGAGTTAACATCGCCAACATTGTTTTAAATCCAGTAGACGGTAGATTTTAACAAGGAGGTTGACGAGGCTGACCCATGACTGGCGTCGCACATTGTTTTGCTCGAGAGGCCGCATCATCCCCGTGCTCATTTACATCGTGCTCTTTCCTTTGTTTTTGTTGCTTAATCATTGGCTAATTCTTCTTTTTTTTTCACTTCTTTGCTCGGGGCCACAGCTTATCATCTATATGTTGGTCAATCCTCGCGCCAGTTTTTTTTTTTTTTCTAGGCAACAACAACATTAATGACAACTGCGTATCGTTAATTAGCGTTGCACGTTCCGATCAGGTTGTCAGCTTGCGTCCAAAGCTTGCTCCGTCGGTAGGACAGGACGTCGACACGGTCGAGGTGCCCGTCATGTCCGAAACAGAGCAGCGACGTCGCCGACAGCGGTCATCATTGCTGCGACGTCAAAGTGATCTCGTTTTTGCTATCCTCCCCGACTGCACCCTCTCGCAACAGCGTTGTAGGCCATAGATGTGTCATTCACGCGCTTGCGTCAGTGACACGCGGATGCTGTCCGCGATGCCCGGAAGATCTCGATGGACGTCTTAGCGCGGTGTCAGGTTAAACGTGTCGATCCTTATCAGACCACGGAGATAAGCAGCGTTATGTTCAGCCAGGCGTTTGATAAGGGGTCTCGTGCCGCGCGGCATCTCTGACGTCCACACCGACTCCGAGAGAGGTCGCCTACGGAACCGGGATATTTGTATGCGGAACAGCAAGGTAAATGCTTAGTTGTTGTGGTCCGGTGGTTAAGACGCTGCATCGCGGAGATCGAGTCAGCGGATTTGATCCAGGGCGTGGAAGCCGTATTTAGACGGGAGAGAAATGCGCAAACTATCGTGTATTTAGAACAAGTGTGAACGATTGAGGGCAACTGCACCCTATCTACGGGAGAGCTTGTGCCGTACACTTAAGTACACGCAAAAAAATGCAGGGTAAAATTGTTCATGTACCTTTCAATGCGTCGTCGTCAGTATGAAATTCCGGCACGTTAAAATACACAATTTCAACTTGATTTCCTTATTTGATATTTTTGCTTTCCAGACGGCGTGGGTTAGCAAATCATAGAGATTATTTGCAAATTTCCCATGCACCAGTCTGCCTTTATAAGAATAGGCTCTATTAAGACATCGGCCGGACCCCTGCTATGCACATAAGGCTCTCATCAAAATATTACATAAGCGAGGTCTGTGCTTCGGCTATTGGTGTTAACTAACCACCGCTTTCATCCTCACATTGAGCACCTTTCATATCTCTTTTCAAGCTCACTTCGCTTCCCAAACAGTGAGTAGCATGACAGAAGCCCCGCCACGGTAGTCTACTGGTTATGGCACCCGGCTGCTGATCCGGGGGTCGCGGGATCGAATCCACGCCGCGGCGGTTGCATTTCGATGGAGGCGAAATGTTGAGGCCAGTGTGCTGTGCGATGTCAGTGCACGTTAAAGAACCCCAGGTGATCGAAGCTTCCGAAGCCCTCCACTGCGGCGTCTCTCATGATCATATCGTTGTTTTGGGACGTAAAACCCCATTAATCAATCAGTAGCTTGACAGAACCTTGATTTAAGGCGGCCTCTCAGCCTCTCTGCCATAATAAATCATTCTTTTTCTGTTGTACATGCATTTCGGTCGACATCCGGATGACTCTTGTCAATCTTAATTTTTACAGCCGCATGAACGCGCAGGCCGCGTAACGAGCTTCATCACTGCATATCTAATACACAGAGCCGAGTGTTAGCTGTAGGCTGTCCTTGCTTTCCAAAGCGGTTCTCCAGCGCTCTAAAACACCGGTGGCTCGACGTAGGTAAGACAAACTCAACGGTGGCCACGCACTGCACGCAACTCGGGCAAGGGGGTCGCAGCGGCCGCCCCGTCGCGTGCGTGAACGAACGCGTGTTCCGTTATATCGCACGAAGTGAGAAGGAGGCGATGCAGCACGCTCCGGCTTGGCCTGAGGCCGGCCGACCTGATGGGGCAATCACAGGTGTTGTCATCGCGCGCGTGATTGAGTCCACAGCCGCGCAAGCTCAGGTACGCAATGCGTGTGTCGCACCACGTCGTCGCGGCGTCACCCTAATAGAATTGAAATTGAGAGAGTGTGTGTCGTATTGGCGCTACGGTGTTGGACGGCGACAGCGACGTTTTCTTCTTCGCGCCTTGCGCCACACTCGCAAGCGTCACTTGCAGGGGTGATCGAGAGACAAAAAGGCGGTGCCTCCGGAGGCGCCGCTGTCAAAAGGAACGGCGGGCGCGGTTTAAAGGGCCTCTCCGAGGCGCCTCGCTTTGTGTGTGGGAGGCTTTTATGCAGTCGTCCTCGTATAGGAGCGTAGCACGTGCAACAGCGCGTAGGACCCGTGTGAAGGTCCGTAGTAGGAGGACGCTGGCTTCGATTCAGCGGGTCCACGCGGATGTCAATGCACCACGCAGAATTGCTCAAATAAGAAGAAGAAGAATAAGTGGCGAAAGAAAACTTCATTGTTCTGCGGGGAATGTCGTTAGTCGATGTGTAAAGGCTACGTCCGGCGCAAATTGCTAACGCTTGGACAGGTGTTGAGAGTCTTGCATACTGCACAAGGAGTAGGTTTTCTCGACTCGTACGAGTGTACGTCATGGCTTTCCGTGACTGACATGAGCCGTAGCAACTACGCGAATGAAATTCGCGGTGTCGTTAAACACTCGCTCGATGAATGTAGTAGGCGCGGCAGCAAAGCTAACTTAAGGTATGTTGTGAAAGCTAAAATGAAGCATATGTGATGAAACTTAAAGAAAATGCGTGAAACTTCTACATACGAAGGTATGCAGGTAACATGTTATTGTAAAAAAACGTGGCAATGTAAGCAAATGAGAACAAGAGCAACTTAACTTGAAAAGAAAACAAAAAGAACGTTGCAGATGTTAGCGAACTTGCAGATCCACAACCAAATTTTCAAGGAATATGTTTCTTCCAGTGAGTAAAAAAAAAAAATGAAAGAAGTTCCAAAAATTTCGATAAGCGAACCTTAGCACGCTATTACTCTCTTCAGAGTATGCCTTTTCTAACCGAGAGTATGGTTGTACAGCGAATGTTCACAGGGAATTTATTAATGTGCTGAAGCGTAACTACCATTTTCGCGATACCTGAAAATGAACGCGAATTGGCTAGAACATCTTAGCCAGGATTATTCGTGAGAAACGGCATTAAGGGAATGTCGGAGAAGGCTTACGAAAGAATAATCGCGAAATCAGTCAATAAAATGTCGTTTGTCGTCCTTTGAGGGCAGGGGAGGTAGCATGCGGTAAACGTCTATAAGCAAGAACAGAAACGAGTAGTAACCCATTTGTATTTAGCCTCTGATGAGCCCGCAAAGTTTGCCCTGCCATGTTGGCCATATAACATGTTACACGTTTAATCAGGGACGACCGCCCTCGTAGCTCAGTTGGTAGAGCATCAGACGCGTCATCCGAAGGTCGTGGGTTCGGTTCCCACCGAAGGCAGGTTTTTCTTTTCGTCTACTTTCTACTTCCTTTCTACTTCCACAAGCAACTTCCCCTATGCTTTCCTAATCTTCATTGTCTGTTTGCTCATAAAGTTGTTTCTAACAAATAAAGAACAAGCCCCTGACCCCTCCCTTTCGTTACGTTTAATCATAGTTCGTTACGATGGTCTAGGGGTCGTGGTGCTCGAATGCGAACCCGAAAGACGCGGTTTCGATCCCGGCCGCTGCGGTAGCGTTTTTGTCCAAGGCGAAGATGGCAGAGGCTCGTGTACTGTGCGATGTCAATGCACGTTAGGTAACCTCAATTCCTTGTTGTTGTTGTTGTTGTTATGTGGGGTTTAACGTCCCAAAACCAGCTCTGATTATGAGAGACGCCGTAGTGGGGGGCTCCGGAAATTTTGACCACCTGGGGTTCTTTAACGTGCACTGACATCGCACAGCACACGGGCCTCAACATTTCGCCTCCATCGAAATGCAGCCGCCGCAGCCGGGATTCGATCCCGCGACCCTCGGATCAGCAGCCGAGTACCATAGCCACTAGACCACCGTGGCGGGGACCTCAATTCCTCCCCTCCCACCAATTCCTCGGTTCACCCGTACGTCAGAGCAGTGGGAAGGCACCCTTCGCGACGGCGTCCCCGAGGTCTGCCGGGCGATCGTCCGCCGGGCCCGGGCTATCGCAGAGGTTGTCATAGGAGTCCCGGAATAGGGACCCTCCCCATTCTTTATTTCTTTCTTCAATAAAAAAAAAATGTTTTCATCATCATCATCATCATCATCAATTGGTCAATATTCCCCAAACCCCACCGCAACAGCATTTCTGATAATCATATTGCGGTTTTGGCATGTAAAAGCCCAGCAATTATTATTACGTTTTAATAAAACACAAACTTTTCTTACGAGGAATCATATTTTTTAGAAAGCGGTAAAATATTGCCCCCAACGTTTTTCCTTTTCTTTCTGCCACTTCAAGGCGTGAGACAGCAGCCTAACTGTAAGAAGAAGTAGGATAGCGCTGCCTTTTATACAAATTCGATAAAAAGACCGCTAAACATCACCTTTCCTTTAACAGTAGATAAATTATCGATAAAACGCGTCAGACATTGTTGTGTAATTTTCATGCTACCCGCTGCAGAATCATTAATAAAAGTCCTGTAAGCTTCGCGTCGTGAGACGTGGTCAGTCAGGTTAAAGTGCCAGTTCGATCAAACCACACATAATGCTGGAAATTCAAAGGATAGAAAGTTCATGACTGAGTCCCGTGTCGCATGACGACATGTCGGGATCGTTGATCAATACTATATGTAAACTAGAAATAACGTAGGACTACACTGATAGCGGTGAACTAGGAGGCAAGAATTACAATTCTAAGAACATAAAAGTACAAAGAGACAGCCGGGAAGACATATTATCTATGCTAACATTTCAGCACTATACGGTTCTAAACCAAATCATAGAATCCAAAATTAGGCATGCATTACGTAATATTTTAGATGGTTCTCGTTCGGTATGTTAGGAAGAAAAGAAACTTGGCAATGTATGTGGCAAGCAGTTCCACTAGTTCTTCGCCGCGAATTCTGGGACAGGCTTGCCGCAATTAGCGGGATTGTCCGCGGGGCAAGAACTTTTGTAAGGCAGAAAAATTCAACCATAAAAAACCCGACCGTAAAATTCGTATTATGCAAAAGCCATGCAGAGCCATCTAAAGGCGGGTTCTATGACTGGTCAGGTCCGCTATTTTCGTCGCTGACGGTAGCCCACCGCAACGCAGCACCAGAAGCAAATCATCAGTTGGGTGTCCTTCCACGGTTTTGCAACACCGCCATTGCGGTAATCTGTTTACATAACCGTTTCCCGAGATGACAACCCAAGCGGGTGCGCGTTTTGGGCGAGTGAGTTAAGGACAATGAACAGGGGCACCAACCCAGCACAGCGAACACAATGCGCGGAGACGATGAAGCGCGCACACACCGAAGCGCATCCACGTCTTCCAGTGGCTTCCATCGCGCATCGTAACAGCTCTTCTCTCGGCCACACACATCGGCGAGGTTATCGCACAACACGGATCGCAGGTTCCACGCGTCAGGGCGTGACGAATGGCGCGGGCGCGCTGGCGCATCGGAACGCCGGGAGCCGAGTGCCATAGAACACCGCACACATATGCCGCATCACGATATAACGGAGGTAGCTGGAGCGAGAAGACGGCGCAGCAGTGACCCGGTAACCGTGATTGCACGGTGGCGCACGTATATACGGACGGGATATGTCCTATCAACAGCGGGAAGGGAAGCAGCAAAATGCACACCCTTCTGCCCAAGCTTCCTGCTACTGGTCTCGTTCGCTTTCTCAGCCCGGCGCCTACTACGTACGTACATACATAGTAGGTAAGCTCGCCGGCCCTTGCAGCAAGCGGACACGGCCAGCGCGTCTTCTCTGGCACAGGGGAAAGAGCGTGGGCTAGCGGAGGGAGACCCCCCACCCCCCCTCGGGCGGGTCTCGCCCCCCCAACTCTCATGGCTGGCGGGCAGGCGGCGGCCTTTCTCCACTCTCCCTGGCCGCACCGACCGAACCGCACACACGCGCGCGGGCTTCCTGCGATTCCGGCGGTGTTATCCTCGCCGGTTAGTTCCACACCCACCAGAATAGCTTCGTCTAGCGCGCGCTCGCGCATGAGTTGTGCGCGCCGTAAGTGGCCCACTCATTTCTGTCCTACGACTCTTGATGCCACGGTCATCGCTCTGGTTCTGCGTGCCATCCGGCGACCACGTCCTGGTGCCATCATTGACCGTGGAGCCTACGTTCGCCGGGATACGGTACCTGCCTGCTTCCTCAGAGGCAGCGACGTTCCTCTAAGACATTGCTGGTGGTCTCAGTGTTGGTGCGAGTATCAATCATATTTGAAGAACAGGACGTGCTACAACAAGCTCATCGCACATCGGTGTCATCGAACACTTCTCTCGACGTTGCACTAGGAGGAAATTTCGACTGATCAGTAATAGTTGTGCCATAGCGCTGTGCGCGCTTTGTAATCTCCTTTGTGGTCAACGGTGTGTGCTGCTGAGCGGCTACGTGAGTTGTGCCGAAGCTTCCGGAGGAAGTGCAGACATGACAAGAGACTGATCTTCAGGCTTCCTGTGACAGTATTCATAACAACGTTGGATGTACGCATCGAGGGCGAGGATAACTATGGAAGTGCTTGGAGTGAGTTTCCTGCTTTCTAATATGCGAGATAAAATTTTGTGACACTTTCTTGTGCCGCTGGTGCCTGTGCTTTTCTGTTCACATAACCTGGAGGTGACTTCCATGCGCACACTAAATATGCAATGGAAGCATTTGTGCGCCATATCTTTGTTATAGCTTGTGATTACTCGTTCTGTCCTGTCTCCAAGAGTGCTTGAGTGTTTTCAATTTGTATCCAGTTGTTTTCCAGCAGATAACACTAATGTTACCCATACCGTTTCTAACTAAACGCACCTATGTCTTGTTGGTTCTAAAGTAACCATACATGCCTTGAAATTCATAAGTTAATTGGCCTACTTCTGCTAAATGACTGAATGGACGTGCGCGGACAAGGTAATGGCTGTTCTTACGGTATGCTCACTGACAAAATCTAAAGTCTCGTTCTCTCAACAGTACAGCTTCACGCTCGGGGCTACAGTATACGTCAGAAAGAGGCAGTAATGAAGCATGTGCCGGACAGCAGTCAATGCATCCGCTCACCAACTCATCATAACCCATTTATAACTGGAAAGCGCTACCAAAACGCTATATGCACAGCCGCGGTTTGTTCCGTTATGTTACGTATGCAAGTTGCGCGAAAAAAAGAGGTTCAACGTCACAGAGATATCCGAAGCGTCCTTGCCAAAAGGCCGTTTTACGTGGGCCAAAAGGTGCTCGCCAAGCAGGGGGCGGCTTCACATTAAAAATTTTCAGGTTAATTTTTCGTTTGTACTTAATCTACTGTGATCCGTCGTAACGACTGGCTAGCATTGAAAGACGTCGCCAAAACTGGCTTGAGCAGAGTTGGCCGGAGAATCTTGGCGTACGACGCCCTTGCTGCGATACCAAACTTCGGGTTGCGTTAAGATTAAATCATTAGGAACTTAAAAACCACTTTGTCAGTTAAGCTTTAACTGTTATTATTTGTTTGTCCCCACCCTTCACACCAGTCAGTCACGCGTTGTAAATACGGCATAATATCTTCTTCCAGAAAACAAACGACGGGAGATGATGTTCTAGTCAACTTGAAGTCCCTTTGAGGCCTTCTCCAAAGGGGAGCAGGTTAGGCTGCGTATGTCATGCAATGCGTAGAGCAACCAAGTGGCCACATGTTGGAGTAGCAGAATGGTTACCAAGGAAAGGACAAGGTAGTCCAGTACTGAGCAAGATTAGCTGAATTGAGCACAACGAGAAATTCACCGGCAAGCAGGGCTACTTCGCTTTGCGCAGCATACGTTGGTAACTGAATATCTTTCAGAAATTCCTTTATCGTAGTTTTGCCTCTTGTTAGTCTAATTATCATATACGGTAAGTGACAACGTACTCTGGGGCCTGGTCAGATTGTGTGTGGTCGCCTGACACGTAGAGCCTCATATTTCAAGTAGTGACAGCGCATTAAAATAGTTGTGAATATGTTGGCTACAGCCCCGCCACGGTGGTCTAGTGGTTACAGCACTCGGCTGCAGATCCGAAGGTCGCGGGATCGAATCCCGGCCGCGGAGGCTGCATTTCGATGGAGGCGAAATGTTGAGGCCCGTGTGCCGTACGATGTCAGTGCACGTTGAAGAACCCCAGGTGGTCAAAATTTCCGGAGACCTCCACTACGGCGTCTCTCATGATCAGTGCTGGTTTTGGGACGTTAAACCCCACAAATCACATGTTGGCTACTAATATGAGTTAACGCAGTTGATCACATATGAAAGTTTCGAAATGAAAAAGATATCGCGAAATATTTCATGTCAAACATCGGAAATATGCGTAGCCAGGCTTCAACGTAACTTTAGTTTGAGATGAGAAATGCGAGAGTGCCTATTTGTTGCATGTCAAGTATGCACCATTCTCGTTTATAACTTATTTTCTTAATAGTCATCAGCACGTTGCAGCCTTGAGATACACGTCGGGCTCGTTTAAAGATTATGGTATCGTTTAAAGGTACTTTTAGCTAAAACTTTAACTTCAAAACACCAAGTTCTTTTTCGTTACTTGGGAAATAAGTGCAAGAAAAACAGCCAAATTGGTTTCAAGACTTCCATTGTAACACCGTCTTTTTCAGCACAGCATTATACTTGAATGTGACCGGTTAAGACAGTGAAAATTGCTGGTAAAGTGTAGAAACGCTTGCGCTACGTTGTTCCGAAAGCAATTTCGCCGTTCTGAGACGCGCCATTTCCCTCTAATTTGGCTGACTGCACGAAAACTGTGTGTTCGTGTCCTTCCCCGTGTGCCGTAGAATGGGCCTGGTTTTACCCTTTATCGCAGACGGCACCCTGCGCTTCCTTTCAGACCCCACCAGAAATAAGAGAAGCACCGCTGTAACACAGGCAAGGACGGCAGCACCCCATCTCACACAAACTCGCTTCCTCGAATTGCGTACGAGAAAAATGAAGAAGAGACGAACGCGACAGCGGCGTGTGTGTCCTCCTCTCTACCTCCCCGGGACTATTTTTATTACTTTCTTCCGCCTGTAGCGTGCACAAATGCGTGTCGTGCACAGCGCAAGCGCTTCCCGCTACTAAGTCCGGTCTGTTTTACGTTGTTTCGCTTTCTTCCTTCCGCGTACAGAGGAATGCGATGCCGGTGATCCTCCTCGGGGCAGTGCTGGCCGTCCTCCGCAGCGCCCAAGGAATCCGCCCCAAGGACGACCCAGTGGTGTTCACCAGATCGGGCTACGTGATGGGCCGGACAAACGTGTTCTTTAACAAGCCCATCGACGCCTTCCTGGGCATTCCGTTCGCCGAGCCGCCGCTGCGGGAACTCCGCTTCCGCAAGCCGATGCCGGTGAAGCAGTGGGAAGGCATCTACAACGCAGCCCAAATGCCCTTTCCCTGCCTCCAGTACGACACATTCATCACCAAGAAGATCACCATCGACGCCTCCAACAGCACCGAGGACTGCCTCTATTTGAACGTGTGGACGCCGGCGTTGCACTGCAACACCATCGAGAACTGCGGCGCCAAGAGCGTCATCGTGTTCTTCCACGGCGGTGGTTTCGACACCGGAGGTAACAGCTACTTCTTCTACGACGGCACGCAGCTGGCAGCGCTGGGCGACGTCGTGGTCGTGGTACCCAACTACCGACTCGGGGTCTTCGGCTTTCTGAGCGCGGGCCACCCCGATGCGCCTGGAAACATGGGTCTCCTGGACCAGCTGGCGGCGCTCAGGTGGGTCCGCGAGAACATCGTCCACTTCGGCGGCCGTCCGGAGTCGGTGACCCTCATGGGCCAAAGTGCCGGTGCCATGTCGGTCGGCTTCCACATGCTATCGCCGCTCAGTCGTGGTCTCTTCAAGCGGGCCATCCTGCAGAGCGGCAGCCCGTACCTTCTGCAGCCGGCTAGTCTCAAGGCTGGCGTGGAGCGAGTTCAACAGCTCGCCGAAGCCGTGGGCTGCGCCAACGAGAACGTGACCCTGTCTGAACACCGACACCACGTGCTCGAGTGTCTGCGCTGGGCTAATGCTTCGGCATTGATGGCAGCCAACAAGGAGTTGAACGTGTTGAACCCGGCAAGCTACTTCCCTTCCTATGGGGACGAGTTCCTTCCGGACGATCCTCGCGCGCTTATTGAACGTGGCCACATCGCGGACGTCGACGTCATCATCGGTACCAACAAGAACGAGGGGAGCCCGTTTGTGAACTACTTCATGGTCAAGGTCAGATCAATAACACATTCGCATATTCCGTAGTGCATAATATAGTTCCAAACAATTATACCTTCTTTCCCTGTGGTCTCATCGCAAACGTGCAGCTCAATATTGGCCGTCGACTCTTTCTTGTACAACCCACCCTGTTTGATGATATGTCGTACAAAAAGAACACTGAACACAGCAATGTACTGTTAGAAAGGAAAAAGTAACTTTGAATTGTCAGAGTCCTCGTATGTACTCTTTATGTCGAGCGTAATCTGTCCGGTCTTGACAAAAGTGGTCATCATCATCATCATCATGAAATATGCGAAATATGTGCGCGTGTACTACTTCTATGAGATGCACGGCACTTGCATGCGCACTTATTTCTTCTCTTGCGCTGATGCCCTCAGCCCACTACTACATAAAGGCGGACGCGTTTCAAGTATAGCATAGGTTGGTATAGTTTAGCAAGGGAGCGGGAAAGGGAAGTGAGGATGAAGAGGAGAGGACAGAGTAAAGCCTTCTCAGTGTAGTATAGCTATGGGATGGGAGAGGGAAGTGAGCGTGAGGTGGAAGAGAGAGCGTGACGCACAGCGTAGGCATGTACGGTATAGTATAGCTAGGGGTAGGAAAGGAAGGTAAAGGTGAGGAGGAATAAGGTGAGGGTGATGAGGCAAAGGAGGAGGACATCACAACCTGAGATTGCCCGCCAAGCCAATTTGAACCCAGACACGTGACCCACATTACGTGACATGACGTTACAGCTGGTCACAGGTCATGTTCCCGCCGAAACATGTAACAGCTAGTCGCAGGACAAATCACGTGACTTAGTTGACTTTGTAGGAGCAGGGTGAAGATACGTCGGTCACAAGCTGCGCTCTTAGTCCAGCCTTGCACCACTAGTGCAAGCTGCCCACATTTTTTTTTTTCGATTTCTTCTCTTACTTTTTCTTGCCTAACATCTGGTACGTGCAGGGTAGCAATTCCTGCTCTCATGCATGTGGCTGTTTCGCTGGCCTATGTATGCTTGACGTGCTTTGGCCTGGCCTGAAGAGATAAATTAGCGTTAAGCAAACAAGGCAGTAAGTGCGCAAGACAGCGCTCACGCGGCCTACATGACGCTTGTCAGTTGTGTTCGTTACGTATTTACGCAGCTAAACGACGAATCGTGCTTAAATATCCTTCCTGCTCCACGTGTCAGACGCAAAATTTTATTATGAAGTCAGATATTTTCGTGGGCTGGTCCTTTAACGAGGATTCGGCACGTCGGTCGGTCGGAGTCTTCCATGAAAGAAGTCACTCGATTAGCCACAGCAACTCTAACATAGGCTGACCATATATACACGTAATGTCTATAGCAAAATAGTTCAGTGACGGAAACGCTGTATAACATGATAGTGTTAATGTCCCGTAGTTTGTCTTGCCATTTTGCCTGGCGTAGTATTTTGCTGCTTAGCAATTAATTGTATAGCGTGGCTAACAGCTTACAGTAAGCTTCAACTCGCTTATTTCCTCAATGTTTGGTGAGTAGCAAACACCACGTTGGTTACCATGCAGGTGTTACTTTGGTTAAGCCTATAAAATACGATACCATAATGACGTTGTTCCCGACAGAGTGGACTGACGCGTTTAAGCGATTGGTTGAAATGTTACTGAAAATGTGCCCTGTCTTGTTCGAACTGTTACTTGTCGTGGCGGTAGACATCGAACAGAATCCCGATCCAGTCACCAAGACTGAGGCAGACGATTTTGCCGCAGCCCTGGAACGAATAAGTTGAAGCCACCGTGGTACTTATGCAAGCAGGTTGCAAAACTTTCCACAAGGGACAAGCAGCTGCTTAGGAAGCTGTGCGCTATATAACGTGCTGATATTAAGGGTGTCCTTCTCTTCTATCTTGTTTTCAAGGTCCTGCGCCAAGAGGATCCAAGGCTCCTGACACGTGATGAAGTGGGCTTCTACCTCATCCTGCTCTTCCACCACGTGTTGGGCGAGAGTCCACGTGAAGTGACGTCACACTACCTTCGTCACGTCAGACCGGAAGACGGCCGCGGAGCGCTGGCGGCCGCTGGCGACGCCATCGGAGACTTCCTGTTCCAGTGCCCGGTCAACTACTTCGCCGAGAACCTGGCGGCGAGGAACCGCACGGTGTACATGTACTACTTCGACCACCGGCCCTCGTACAGCTGGTGGGGTGAATGGCTGGGAGTGGCGCACTTCGACGAGTTCTTCTTCGTGTTCGGAACGCTCTTCCGGGACATGCACATGTCGACCATGGAGGAACTCGAGTTCAGCTCGAAGCTCATCCAGATATGGTCTACGTTTGCCAGGAAAGGGTAAGTGAGACCGTTACCTCCCATTTTTCGTGAGAAGGGGTCAATTTTAAAAATTGGGGGTTTTTAAGTGAAATGGTTACGACACGACTTTGTGGCACAGTGCTGGCGGACTGACGATTAAATTTCACCGCCCGGTGTTCTTTACTGCGTACATAAAATTTATTTATTTATTTATTTATTTATTTATTTATTTATTTATTTATTTATTTATTTAGCCTACGTAGCCCAGGTGGCCATTATTTTGGGACAGCCGGAACAAACACGTGCATTTGAACGGTCACGGCAGGGCAGGCACGGCTGTGCTTGCGCAGCCAACGAAAGCATAGGTCTTTCAAAAAAGAACTAAATACATATGCGGGACAACTGACAGCACTTCCATCTTAATGATTCGACTTGCGAATCATAAAGGGGATGAATTTGAGTACTCAGGTGTTTGGCCCCCAAAGAACACGAGGAAATCAAGCCCGGGTCCATGCGCTCAGCCTTACTACGGCACAGCCGCTAAGCCACCATGGCGAGCCCTGATGAACCGTGCAGCCGCATCTGTAGACAGTTCTTACGGGTGATGTCGTTCCTTTATCGCTCTAATACGTAGACCGTTGGTTATCTGTCCCCAACGCCTTACATGGCCAAGCCAGCTTCCTTAGTGTTTATAAACGTGGTGGTTTTAAGCGCACAAAGCCCGAACGCCTTTTCTCATCTTAGAAAATTAAAATAATTTCTTCCTTTTAACCGGAGAGCTGTTTAAGCTTGTGGTTAGGCCGGGATCGGACGCATAAGATCGGCGGGTATGCGCCACAGAAAGCAGGTATGTCCCGAGCGGCTCCTAATATAGCATATCCATGCGGAGTGTAGTATAGCAAGGGATGGGTAAGAGGAGTGATGGTGAGGAGGAGAGAAAGGAGGGAAAAATGCATAGAAAGAGATAAACAAACAAAGAAAGATGACAGAAGGAAGATCATGTAGAAGGAGATAAAGAAAGATGAAAGAAAGTTGAAAGAGGGAGATTAAGAAATAACCCAATCTACGTTCGCCAGTTGGTGGTGCTTGCTTTGCCAGCTACGTTGTTTGCTCAGATTTCACAGGCGCAGAACTGGCTTTAATTTTCTATTATCTAAAACTTCACCTAATTGGTACGTGATTCATTCTGTGTTTCGCGTAGTGCTTAGCGGAAACGAAGACGGCGGGAGAAAAAAATGTATGCCTATACTTTTACACTTTCTTAGTTTATGAGAACGAGCAGCAGGTTGGCAGATGATATTTCTAGCAATGGAGGGTACGCTAGCACTCAACGAAAAAACGAAAATAAAACATTACTCTAGCCCAATTAGCGTGATAACTAATGAGCAATTTGCTTATAACCATCCACAACTCTTAGGCCCTAAAAAGTGTACGCGGACTATTCGCAAAGCTTCCCACCCGTAAACCAGAAACTTGAGGTATCACGCAGTCCAGCAAAACATATTTGGTTGGCATTTTGGGCATTAGGGGTTAGAAGGTACTTTCATAAGTATGTAAGTGCACGTTAACCATGGTTTGCTGAGGCCAATATTTAAAAAAGAAACAAATTTCGACCAAACGTCACGCTCAAATTTTCGCATTCCTCGTTGCTTCTTGTGCAATGTACCGCCATTACTGCATATGAGCGCATGTTCGTATGTCGTGCATGCTTCACGATTTGCGGTGCATAACTCACAGGACAACCGGTGTACGTTCTCCGTGTCACGAACATGTCGCCACGGGCTAAAAAAAAAGATGAAGAAAAAGTTTGCGAATCTCATTCCTCGTCGGCGTGCCTAGAAACGAATGCCAATGCAAATTTCGCGCGGAATACTAGGCCACACGGCGTGGCGTTACAACGTCCTGTGGCCGCCACAACCGTTTTCGCCTTCCCTATTCGGAGTAAATTACTTATGCGTGCACGAACGCGCTCGCACGTGCCGACATGCAAAAAAAAAAAACCAATAAATTAAATTAAGACAGAGAGAAAAATATCTCTCGACACGCTCCAATAAAAGGACGGCTTAGCAACCTTGAGAATAAGCACGCCTTCTCGTCGTTGTCGCTTCGACGCTCAGCGAATTCACCACCGCGCCCCAAGAAGCGTTGAGGTGCTGCGCCTCACCCTCTGCAAGCACTCACCACTTATGCCGGAGCAGAAAAGCTTCAGCTACTCGAAAAGGAATACATTAAGCGCCATCGTGTATAAGGGCCCGAAGGACGCGCTGTCGGCCGAACGGCCATTTGGTAAGGCATGTTTACGTTGCTCTTTCAGCCCACGCAATGCAACGCACGCTTCGCTGCGATGGTCGCGCGATAATTATCGGCTGCGCCCCAAGATGACACTTTAATAGCGATGCTCCCCTTCTTGTTACTTCTGGCTTTCCTTTTCGTTTATTTTAATTATCTCTTGAACATTCCAATGACACGCTTGTGTGTGTGTGTGTGTGTGTGTGTGTGTGTGTGTGTGTGTGTGTGTGTGTGTGTGTGTGTGTGTGTGTGTGTGTGTGTGTGTGTGTGTGTGTGTGTGTGTGTGTGTGTGTGTGTGTGTGTGTGTGTGTGTGTGTTGAGGGGGAGGGGAGAGGTGCATTAAAGTCTAAGTACATAGCAAGCGTGGGAGCACCTTCCCCACACGCGATGTTATGATGGTCACGTCCCTCGAGAAATAAGTTAATAGAGATCCCGCTGGAATGAAGAGGAAACAGCTTACGGACCGCGAGGAAGAATTCGCGCTCCGCTTGGCTCGAGTTGTGGCGAGGAATTCTCAGAAGGATCCGGATTTAGAATTACCGCTCGGCTTGCGACCGCTTATAGCGTACCTTTTAGTCTCTGCGGCTAAAGAGGTTAGCTCCGCAGCCGACGAGGCAGAAACCCAGCGGTCGTCCGTGTACGTTTTCGGGGGCGTGCGCGTTTGCACTGTCTGCATGTTCCTGGCGTCCCACGCAGGGGCCTTGTTTTATTTCGCTCTTTCGCATGACCTGCTTACCGCAGATTAATCACTCTACACACCGGGTGAGTGTCGCAGTGGCCATCGTAACGAAAGGTTAGTGCCAAGTGGGTGCGTGTTTTCTTGCAGCGTTAGTACTGATTCTAGCCACTGTAGCGTTAGCTCCGAAGACCGTTCGACGCACACACGCTTCGCTCTTCTCGTTCACAACTTGCCGAACAGGAGATTAGTCACGACGCTCCCTAGATGAACGCTTCATGTCACAACAAGCATTACTAGAAAACGTGACTGTCGTAAATGTGTTTCAGTTTCAGTTTATTGCTTTCAATAAAGTAGTACAAGATCAACAAATATACAGGCGAGGGTCCCAAAGTAAAAGAACTGTAGTGGGACCCTCGGTTAATTATACAAGCATTGAGGGTAATAACTAAATCAGCAAGTGAACGGAATTCATTTTGAAGTGAAGCTCAATTTGCGAGAAAGTTGCTCTTGTTTAGTCGGTCTGGTTTACTTGTTGCAGATCTCTAAGGAACGGCCTTTGTCGTTAACTCTCTAAAGGGACATTAAAGATTGCCACTCGTGAAAGAGACAACGACACAAAGCAGAACAGGTGGACCACCCTGGGCGGTGGCCTTCTTCCAGGGCACCGCCCAGGAACCGAGAGTTGACCGAGGGTTGCCAGCTGGCTTAGAAAATGCCGTTTTAGAACCCGATGCAACAGATCCGTTAATATCATATACAGTTGGTTAATACCACTGCGCAGAACTAACAAAGGATGACTGTACGATCCCCGGGCGTGTCTCTTGTCTTTGGGGGTTGCTTGCGTAACGCACAGCTTCACTTCGTCGTACGGGCGTCGATAGAAACATTTTGAGGCGCTCGAGCTTGTCTCTTAGCCAACGCAGCAAATGTCATGTGGGAGAGTTGAATATTCAGGTGCTGTCAAGGCTGTTGGAATGAGGAAGTGCTCATTCGGCGGTTTCGAATACAAACGAGGGGCGCTCGCACGCTCGAGGCCTCTCAAACTTCATTTACCGCACGTCGTCGCGGAGAACGGGGGAAAACGAAGTCAATTATGCGCGGTTGGCTAGCTGAGGCGACGCGCCTCCAGCTGTTTTGTTATGTTCTCAACGTTTGGAAGGCGTCCCGCAGCTTAGGGAGAGGCTTTTCTTTTTGAGGCGCTGTCAACAGGCAGGTGAAAAGAAGAAGAAAAAAAAAAGAAAGCTATAAGATGAGAACTGTCCAGAGAAGCTGAAAGCTGAGATGTGTGCGTTCAGCAATTCAGTCAGTTCAGCGATTTCGTGAAAGTGCGTACGACTGTTTTCTCCAGCTCAACTTTTGTAGAATCTGTGCCTTGAGCCACGAAAGACACCTAAGCATGTAGTACGCATTCGCATATTTTTTTATTGCCCTATTGAATAATAAAAGTAAATAAAAAATCGGAGGACGCTTGAGCTTCGCCATTAAGAGTGGAACGCGATATCGTTATCGGGCTTCCCGTTTGCATTGCAACGCTACCGCGTCAAAACGCGTAGAGAACATTCACTAAAAGCAGCGCCTCCTCTATAATGCTCTTCACATCTTTCCGATATATTACTCTTTATATTCTTGCCGAGGAGGCAGCGCCATCTGGGTGATGTTTACGCGAATAACCTACCCGGGCCAGCGCCTCCTCTATATTGCTGGCGCTGCTGTTTGTTCCTCCCACGGGCGTTGGCGCTGGCGCCAGATTTTCTGCTACACGAGATCCCTAACGCTGTCGCGTTAGTGGCACTGGCTTGCCTGGTACTTGTAAATTTGTGTGAACATGTGGCACTCAACCACATTGATAGATATGAGGAAAGTCCTTGGACACGAGCATTACGTAATACGGCACGTGATTAACAAAGTCCGCGTGTTATTAGCTACGAGTTGGCTCTGCTCATTTAGACAGGAAACTTCTAGATACTCCTTATAGAAGGATGGGGCCACACGTTTACACTGTGGGCTCTCTGTGATGGTTGATGCGAAATACGAAAATGCTTGTTTATTCAGATTTAGATGCACGTTAAGGAATCCCGCAAGCACACGCACACGCCATGAAAGCGTCATTGATTCCCGGTAAAGAAATCATAGACCGTATTCTTCATCGCTTGTAGGCAACAGCCGACTTTGGCGGAGCACGTGGGTCATGTGGGACGACTGATAGCTTCGGCATTGTTCTTACTTGCCGCTAGTATTCCCTCGCAGTCACCTGTGGGGTCACAACGTTACCACAACCACAGCCCTATGCTAGCCACGCCAAAGGGTGTCAAGATACTGCATATTTGCTGTAAACACATGGTGGTAGGGTAAATTAATCTGGGCCAGTATACACAAAACAGTGTAACGCTAGAAATATTCGTAAGATAATATTTCAGCCAATCCTGAAGCTTGAGAGGAACTGGTCGGCGAGTGGCACAGATAACTTCTGGCGTATTACGTGCCAAAACCACGACATGATTACCACGCGCCCAGTGGCGGAAGGATTCGAAAATTTCGACCACCTGAGGTTCGTTAACGTGCACATAAGTCCGAGTGTATACGGTACCCTATAGCATTTCGCCTCTGTCGAAATGCGATCGCAGCGACCGCACCCGTATCTTTCGTATGATCAGCCGAGAACCTTTTCGCTATGGTGCTCGGCACTAGTACACTAGTCACCAATGACACTAGTAGCCACCGTTACCGTAGCACTGTAGCCGCAGCACCTATGGTGCTGGCTATTCTGATATAGCACAAACCACCCACTAAAGTGAAGTTTGATGAACTCTGTCCCTGGCCTGAATATCACAAAAATTTTAGCTCGAGCTCACTTTACTCAGAACTGCAGAGATCCGTATGTTCTATGATTTATTCAATACGGTCAGATTTCTACAAAAGGGTGCCATCGTTCGCACCTTGATTGCCCGTACACAAACGCGCGATCAAACGCGCGATGTGCGCATGCTGACCAACAGCGACTTAAACGTGCTGTCTGTATTCATCAGCCATGCGACGACCTGTAAGGCAGCTACGGCGCCCAAAGCAAAAGGAACCGATCGGCGTGCAGAGTGCTCGAGTTGTTGTTTGTTTCCCTTTCTACAGAGAATGTGAGCACCGTTCGTATAGTTTCGCAAGCACACTGTGTACCGCAATTCTTTATACGCCCGTGCGACTTTTCGCGGTCGTTCGCAGTGATAATCTTGCGCGCCCCGTGCACACTGCACCTCATTCCCGATTTTGTTTCTCAATCGCCTTATATATACCCCGAGCACACAGCGAGATTTATGTGCAAGAGTTATAAGCAGTTCCTAATGTTGCGGTATGCAGCCTGTAGGCATGATTACGATCAGCGAGATTTGGCTCGGGTTTCCAGCGTTCAGCAGTTCTACGCGGCATGACGTCCCGCTTGGCTTATACGTGCGTACGATACAGAACGACCGCTATGCCAGAGGCACCCATCGCCCCAATGCGCAGGTTAGCGCATTTACGGGCGCTATTGGGACACAGCAATGCAATTCACTTTTATTACGATTCCCTTAGCGTGAGCGGAAACAATTAATAAAGGAGAAACAGAAGGCAGGCTTGCGCGACCTCGCTGAATCGTAACCCGTTTTGCAGCTGAACTGTGCGCGGTCACCCTACCATTGCATCACATACGCAGTATGTTGCTCCATTTTGAGCCACGCACACGTGTATTAATTTTTGAGCACTTGTAAAGGAATGTTTACACCACCTGGTAATTCATGTGTGTTCCTTCGCCAGAACTTTATCGCGTGCCATTACTATGTGTGATACCTGAGGCAAGGGTGTGACGAAAGAGCCTGTAATAGGCTTACTTCTAAGTGCTCTGTAGTGCAGTGGTCATCGGAGCTTGGAAGAGCCAGCACTTCAGTGTTACACCTGCTACAATAATTTTCCGAATCGCAACACCTTAAAATATAGTTAAGTACAAATAATCGAATAATTTGAACTTCGATTTTGACCTCTTCTAGGTTCTCAAAGAGAAAGAATATTCGTTGCAAGATCCACTGGAGAGTGTGGTTGGCAGCCTCCTCACTGTAATTCTTACACGACACATGATCAGCCCGAAGACAATATACTGGTCTTTTCGCGACTGTACTATTCAAGTGCCAACATTCTTGACCCCAACCGTTCCATATGCGTTGTAACGGTGCAAGGCTTCGCTATTATGAACTCCGAAGCGGGATGGTGTGTGCTTCTCCGTTTGTTCATCGCATAGATTGATGTCAACATCTATAATTTTCTGCTGTGCGGCATATGCGCTGGCCAGTCGCTGTCATTTGAAGAGACTGGACTTACGAGAAAGGAGTAGGCCCGGGGCAGGACACGTGAAGCGGAGCACAGATAACAGGTGGACAGTGAGAACGGCAGAATAAATACCAGGAGAGGGAAAAGTCATCTGAAGACATCTGGGGAAGGCAAGAAGCTAGGTGCGGCTGAAATTAGGAACTTCATCGACGTAAAGTGGAATCAACTCGCTCAGGACAGAGCAAACTGGAAATTTTAGAGAGAGTCCTTCGTCCTGCAGTGAACTTAAAATAGATTGATGATGATAATGACTACCATTATGATGATGATCACGGCTGCATAACAGTTTGAACGGTGCTAATGCTCGGTAACGTGGCGAGCTCCGACGATTTGAAACAATGTCGTTGCTGTTGAAACTGCAGCTAATGTACGAAATATGCACGCTACACGGAGAAAGTTGCACAAAACCGGACGCTTTTGTTGGGCGCATGCGAGCGTTCACCTGATCTGATGCAGTGTGTGCGTTGATGCTTCTGCAGTATTGTGCTGCACTGAACGTGCATTTGCAACTTAAAGTTCTGTCGTTAGTACAGCGCCGGCGATCTCGATATGTGAACACTTTTTGTGTGGCTTGCTTACACTGTGTTGGTTGCCGTTATCTTTCCGATTTATCTATCTTTGAACAGTACCGCGGCATCGTAATTCCTTCTTCATTTCTCCAATTTTATTCCATGCAGGAAAGTCCCCAAGATCCGCGGTAACCGTTGGCCCAAGTTCACGGTCGAGTGGCCGCTGCTGCTGAATTTAAGCCCGAAGAACTTCACCGTTGGATGGGAGCCGCACGCCGAGAACTGTCGTGCCTGGGAACGGTACCTCAAGGTGACACCGGACAATGCGGTAGCCAGTTGACCGACCACGGGCACGTCATCGTGATTCGCACAACCAATGGACTCAAAGTGTACAGGGCCAATTCCTGGACCCTGCGACGAACCGCCGGTGCAGTCTTCGGCAAAGAAACGCCCGCAATGTGCGGTCTGTGCAGTTCCGGTCTCCTCAAATCACCGCCAGCCACCGAAACGTCTGTCTCTCTCGAGCGCTTGAGCCTTACGTCAAGACCGCATACAAGCTCAGGGCGAGCTCGCGATGGTTGTTATAGAGGGCACGTATGTTAAGTGCTCTAAACTGCGCAGACCTGTCATGCTATAGCGATCCAATGGAGGCCAACCATTCTCGGTTCCAATACTTTCGCAAGTGTACATTACATTCTCGTTTTCTTAAACCTCTCTAATGCCCAACGTTACCCCTCGGTGGAGTGCATGCGCAGCGGTTGAACCAATTAAGGTAGCGCGCACTGCCAACACCACCGAAAATACGTCATCGAGAGCATGGCGCCCGCTACCCGTAACCGCATAAAGAAAGAACTGTGCGCTAAACTTCGAGTGGAACCACGTTCCGAGAGTTCGACGGCGTTCAGTAAGCTCACTGATGGCACTTCAATACCTTAGAAGGCGCTGGTGTAGCCTATGCTCAACGAATTTCGATAAGCCGTCTTCCGTGAACTTTTGAAGACTACAGGCGCGAGTGTTAGCGGAGTCCGCGGCATTGGACACAGCTTGTGGATTCTTCGAAGGCATGGCCCACATGGTGTTCCTGCATGTTATTTCATTCTTTGCCGTTGAACAATTTTGCGCAGTGAAATAAATTTGTGTTGTTTGTTGAAAATAGCCGAACAGAAACGCTTTGGGCCAGTGAACGTATCGGCACGTGTCCCTCAGTCACGGCGTTGTTCTCTGCTTCACCTCACATTCTCAACCAGCCAACCTCCCTTCCTCTACCCTCATTATATCTTCCAGTTCAGGGCCGAGCGTTGCGCAGCACCTTAACGGAATAAGAATAGGAATAGGGGAATAACCAAGGGGTCTCAATGAAGGAAAAGGACCACTTCAGAAAGCTGGTGGTGTCATCACTTTAGGAGAGGTGTAATGCTAAATGAAGGAACTTTCTAGAAAACTGAGGCTAGATTTTTTGACTGTGGAAGTCAAAACCGCGAAAAACCCAGAGGGAACAAGACTTTTACCTCAAAACGTACCCATCACTTCACTTGAGATTCCGCATTTATTACGGAAACGAACAAAGCAGCAGGCTGGTTACACACAGTCGATCAGCGGTATGTGGTACGCGATGTATACCGCAGGCTCTCGTCCAGTTATAATACGCCAGGACATAGGCTGGCAAGCATCTGTCTTAAGTAGAGCCTTGTGGCTGTTCAGAAGGTAATTGTAGTACCCCCAGTGAGTTGGTGTTGTCGATAGACCACCGCGCCTACCCGTGTCAATAGGTGATAAATATCATCACATTGGTATTTATACATTGCGTCAGTAATAAGTATACCGATACAGTGTACTAGCGTTACAATGTTAACGAAAAAAAAAAAACAAAGCACAGGAAGCGAGCGGCTCTCCAGGAATGCTGCTGACGTCCGCGGGTGTTTATTAGTTGAAGACCGCCCTGGCCACCCTGTCACAGTCGGCCTCCAGGTATCTGCTGGCCAGCGTCGGTTCGGGGCCGATGTTGAGATAGACTCCTTCGCCCTTCGTGAACTGCGGCCACGTCACGTTGAGCAGTGAGACGGGATCCCTGCAGAGTTTCGCTTTCGCTTTACCGCCGACACTGGCTTCAATCGGGGACATCGAAAGCGGATTCGAATGCCCCTGGGCCATATATGCCGGCCCGCTCACTTTGTGTCAAAGATAAGAACGCTAGCACACGCGCACGCACTGCGACTTGTCCCGGTTTTGTGTGCAGAATACTTCATTTCCACAGTCGGTAAAGAGAAATGAGGTGCGCATTTCACAACGCGAACCGCGACTCGAGGAGAATTATGTCACCGGAATGATCGGGGAAATTCAATTCGGGGAGACGCGAATAATGAGCGTTGGCGGAAGGAGGCAGCGGAATCGGTGGCTCGGTGCACTTTCGCAATGTTTTTACAGCCGCACAATCTGACAACCTACGATAAAATACGGGTGTCTCGTTGCACAGTTCTTCCCATATCTGCGCCACCGGAGTTTTAAAAAGAATGCTTAGGGGAATATTCCGCAAATCTCTTTATGCAGCAGGAACTAATCCGTGTTAAAAATGACCTCTGTCCATTATACGACAAAATCCTGTTCAACGAAGATGTTTGGGCTAGCCAGTGACCACTTGGTAAGAGCCTGTGAATATGCCCAAAATCGACAAATCCTGCATTTTTTTAAAGCGCCCTCGCCTTTAGTATAGTGTATCGCTGCATCGCTTTAGTATAGGCATCGCTGTATCGGGCTACAAAGATTTGCTATGGTCGCGGTATTCGATACCGCGACCATCGGATTAGGAGCCGAGTGCCATAGTCGCTAGACCACCGTGGCGAGGCCGGATGCAAGAGAAGAGAGGTAGCAAACACGAACGTAATAGAATACGCCACAGTCTCGTTGTGTACTTCTCTGGTTCTTGTTTTCATCCCGCGACCCTCGGATCAGCAGCCGAGTAGGTACCAGCCACTAGACCACCATGGCGGGGAATTTTTTTTGTCATCTTGTAAGCGGTGAAAGTCATTTACACGATTGCGAAATATTATGTTTAGGAAGACGTATCCCAGACTATTCTGAAATGCCCGAGGATTCGCGTAGGCCCACGCTAATCGCTTCAAAATAGCGCGGGGGTCCTGCATGGTCAGCCGATAAAATACCTTTAAGGTCGTATGCGCGTGGGACTCACCCTTTCGCAGCGAAGCGGGCCCACATTCGGAGCATTTCCCTACTGAGCCTCTTCTCAGCCTCAGTTGCGTTCAGCACAGGAGCGTCGAGGACGTTGCCCAGCGAAACGAAGATGTCGTCGAGATGAGCCGCTCCTTCGAGACGACTGGTCGAGTACGAAGGCTTGTGCTTGAATACGTACATGAACACCCTGGTATTCGCGTTGGCCATGTCCCGGGCGAACTGCTTCATGGGGCAGTTGACCACAATGTCGCCGATGGCGTTTGCGAAAAAGACGTCCGGACTGTGGTTCTTGTATTTCTGGTCGTAATACATGACCAGTTCGTTGTATCCGTGGAGGCCCAGACCCGCGGTGACGTCCTGGAGATATCTGTAGGCCTCGATTCGGGTGAGCTTCGAGGCGTCGTACTTGGAGAACACTTCGAGAAACAGGTTTGCGTAGTACGAACCTTCATTCGCCGTCGTGCCGATGATGAGGTCCTTGGAAAGGACCGCACTCCTCAGGTCGACGCTGGCGTCGTCGTGGATGTCTTCATACTGGGTCGGTATGAAGATCGTCTTCCAGTTTTTCAGCCTTATGGCGAAGTCGAGCATCGCCTGGGCAGTCTTGCTCCGCAGGCAACCAAGGAGAACCTTGGGGTCTCCCCGGCAGCCTAGCTTTTGGATGAGCTCCCCTTGCTCCTGTTCCTTCGCCTTGCCGTCTTCTTTCTTGTGGCGCATGTAAGGCGACCCACTCATCATGACGACGCGGTGAAAGAGCTGTGATGCTCCGCTTATGGAATTGAGCAGGCCGATCATGGCTGCTCCAACTTGGTGGCCCATGACCGTGACGCTGTGAACGTCGCCGCCGAAGGCTGCTGCATTGTTCTTCACCCACAGCAAGGCGGCGTGCACGTCATGTAGGCCCTGGTTCCCCTTCAAGCCAAGAATGGACGACCGCAAGAAGCCGAACACTCCCAGCCGGTAGTTCGGCACCACGACCATGGCGTTACCGTGCGCGGCCAGGTACTTGCCGCTGTAGAAAGGGAACGAGTTGCTGCCCGAGTAGTATCCGCCTCCGTAGATAAACACTATGATGGGATAGGCGGGCGTACTGGTCTCCGATTGCTTTCGCGCGGGTAGGTATATGTTCAGGTAGAGGCAGTCCTCGGTGCTGTTCGTGTTGTACAGCGTCATCTTGCCGACGTTCAGGGACGGCTGCGAACAAGAGCGGCTCTGGTTCCTGGCGTCGAGCAGGTACGGCCAGGGTCGCGTCAGTATCGAAAGCCTCTCGAACCGGTTGTGGAGAAGCGCGGGCCGCATGAAAGGGACGCCGTAGTAGACGTGCAGCCTCCGCTCCTCGAAGACTTCGTCGACGCCCTGCAGCGGCCCGCAGTTCGGGTACGACACCGGGGAGCTGTATTCTTTTTCCGTCGTGAACGTAACGACGGCCGTGATGGCGACCCACACCACCGCGAACAAGGTTCGGATGACGAGGATGGCTGCACAAGCATGCACAGAGAGGCGAGCCGCACAGAGTAACGTCAGTAAAGACCAAATCTGGACCGGGAACATAGAACCATGAGCGTGCATTTGCATTTAATGCATACGGATAACGAAGTGAATTTGCAAGATCTTTCACTTGGTACGGCAAGATCTGTAGGAATTTCGCTACATTGATGTCATCTACGCAAGTTTCCGAAGCGATTTTTATTCGACGTAGCTGGAAAGAGGCGCTTTGAATTACAATCTGTTGGCCATGTGGAACTTGAGACGCGCATCGTCGTTCACACCTAGAGTATTATGACGATGAGGCTGCTTCGGGAGTGTCGCGAATATTTTCGGTTTTACTCTTCGGAATCGTTCAGATTTCGCCGCCGGAGTACCTACACCGTTAGTTCAGCTCTACCCAAGGTTAGTGATTTCTCTAGTTCATTGAGCAGTTTGTTTAGTCAATCCCTCCCTCGTTCGCTTCCACAGTGAGCCTTGCGACTAAGGTTACAAATATCTGAAAGCGGCTGCTTAAGTCTTTGAGGCAGCGAACCTTGTACCGAAGTACTTCAGTGCTGCTTGTACTGATGTTTCCCCGAATTTTTTTTTTTTTGTTCTTGCGGGGAGTGTCATGAGTGTAGTTTGAAATTACCAGGTAGCTGTTATTTTACTCTAGAAAATATTCTTCAACAGCCCCTAGACATAGTTTATGTTGCGAGGCACCTCTTTAATGTCACGTCTGTTATAGCTTGTGTGAAGGGGGCCGTAAGGAGCTTGGATCACGGGTCGGTAATAGATTCTTCCAAGCGCAGGGTTGTTAAAATGAGTTATGAAAACTTTTGTGCTGGGCCACCTGCTACCCGCCATTGCCCGAAACAAGGTGCGTTATATATTCAGAGCAGCAGTTGTAGCAGCAGTTCTAGGAAATTATGGCACAGACGCTTCAAGTCGCATTTTGACGTGGCGTGATCTGCTCGAGAGCATATAGTTCATTCAGGTCGTGGTCTGCCTTCCCGAGTATACCTTCATCAACGGAGCAAGGGGAGAAAGATACATCAGCTTCTACACAAGGTATCAAACTCATCGCGCTTTATTATCAAGAGAGGTGAGTTACATCGCGAAAATATACCTCAATATGTTGTAATAACCCAGGTGGCGTATTAAAATGGTTAAATGTCTTAACTAGGAACTAACAGCTCTTTGCACTAGGTCGAGAAAAAGCTGCTTTGCTTTAAGATTGTTGTTTATATATACGTATTTAGCAGCTCCAGAAAGCCTCTTGAAGAAAGAAGTATGAGTTGAATACAGTTTTTCACACTAAGCGCACCTGAGCATGTCGGATTTCACGGTGTGAGAATTTAACACGGAAAAGTTTTTGAGCCAAGATCTGTGCTCTGCACCTGAACTAATCGAGCGAATATAAACTCGCTCCAGTATAATGGTTTTCCCCAGCGGAAGCAACCGGTTAGTGACCTAACACGCCACTCAGCATCAATCAGTGTCCCCGGAAACTGACGTTCCGCTTCATTGTTATTTGATCTTATTCTTTTAGAATGGAATCGACTTGACATGGCAAAGTAAACGGCACATATAAACCGAATCACCATAAGCTCAATAAAAGAGTGTCATGGCAGTAATGTCGCTAACTTTGGTTACTACCCTCACCTATAGACAGTAACCGCAGGTATTAAATAACATGGTGATAAAGTCACAACCTTTTTGCTTAATATGTGCAGTGAATGTTGTGACGTGTATTTTCTACCTCAAGGGCAGTACGTAACACTGCCTTTCATTTTTTTTAAGAGTGTAAACGAAGACATGTAACCTCAGCTTTACAGCCAGCTCGTTCGTCAAAGCTTGGTAGGACCATTTTCCAGCTGTACTGAGTATAAATGTCGGACCTTCCACCGGACCTTCCCGACAGAATAGCGACACTACGGCAACTCACAGAAATCTGGGCTCTCCTCGACGGTCCTTTCATCCTCCACGGTTCTCTCCTGAGGCAGCGCCGGAATTACGGAAGGCATCGTTCTCGGTACAATACCGGACGTCTTTCTTCTCAGCTCGCAACACGAGCGTCGAACGCCAGCGCGTGGCTCTCAGACTGATGCCTACGGCGATGGTGATAGCTAGCTATTGTTTGCCTGCCGCTTATGCCTAAGGTCTCTCCTTACTTTACTTATATCACGCCGCTTTCCCACTGCCTTTGATTGGCCAAGAAGCAACAGTTAAGTGGAGGATGGATGGAAATACAGGGAGATTGAGGCAGCCGGAGCAGCTGCTCGGTCTACAGTCATATAGTGCCTATCCCATCCAAGATCCCTTATTGACGAAAGAAAGGGTAATGCAGAATTGTACGCAGATACCCGATGCCCTAACAGCGCCTCATGGTGATGCTGTAATATGTGCACTGCGATGAAAAAATACAGGGATGAAGTAGGTGCGCTAGAATGCACCGTATACGAAGTAAATTGAATAAACTGAGATACTGGAATGCAGCAAGGAGGGAAACAAAAAGTAAGCGTTACGAGGTATCGTTGTAGAGTGCTGGATTATATCTAACCTTGGAGGAAGCTTGTTCGAAACAGTATCGGCACTTCCAAGTACTTTTTTTTTCAGCAGAGAGAGAGATAAAGAGAGAGAGGAAGAAATTTTCACTAAAATCCGTGAGGTTGCAGTGAAAAGGAAAACCAAAGTTAAGTGTTATTGGGAAGTGTTGCGAAATGTTGATTGATGCAGAAGTATTCGCCTCCACCATGGAAGGCGGAAGAGAATGAAAGGTTGTAACGGAAGCAGTGCATAGGAAAACTTGAATGTAAGCACGACCACTTGATATCTTAACCTTGACTTTGAAACCTCTACATGTCCGATTATGCGAACATACGAAACTGTAGTGCTAGTTTTCTACGCGACGCGAATTGTCCGACTAACATTACCGATAATAACGAAAAAGAAACTAGTGAACTTCCGTTCTCATTCCAGCTGAATATAGTTTGCTCACTAACTCACTCCACGAGAAGTGCGTTTGAAGAACCTCAAATCATGTTTGCTTTGCTTCTTGCTTTTTTGTAAATGTTGTTTTTGATCGGCTCGTTTTAGCATCTCACCAATGAAGAACTCACCTGATCTTTAACGAATAAACTGTCATTTTTATTGTTGTTGTTTTTTTGCATCGCCACGTGCTCAAATGTAAATTTGGAGAAAAGAAGGCGTCGTGCTACTTGCGTTCTTCTCATATTCTTACCTTTCAACAGCTCTCATGTCCGCCTCTCGTGATCCTCAGATATAAGAAGAAACGTTGCGGGCGAAAGGGTGGAGGACATTCGTAGCGGTTGAGTAAGGATGTCTGATTGGCTCCGTCACACGTCTTATTTTACCCCGGCCGCCGCCGACATCCAAACGCAGCGTGCTGTTAGTCGTCGCATTAGGACCCCAAACCTGGATTGACGTACGCGGAAGCCCTCCGAGGAGAGAACGGAGATCCGTGGAAGACACCTGACCCGCCGCTGGGGGGCTCTGATGCTGTACGCGCATCGTGAACACGTCAAGTCCTGCGCTATTGCTGGCCCAGGGTACGGCCAGTACGAAGGAAGGACCTGTCGGGAAAGGGACTCTCTGTATGAACGAAGTTCTGGCATGCCATTAGCGAGCCCTTTGACCCTAGGGACCAAGACGTCGCTGCGGTAAAGGCTCTTTTAGGGTTAGGACTGTAACGCACGGAAACACAAGCTCTTTCTAGTCTCTCCTCCGCTCGCTCGTTCTCTCTAGCCTGTGTCCATCCTTTAGCGGCTGCATTTCTTGTGACCGCGCTTCGCAGCCTTCGCACACCCTTCACTCCCACGCCTGGTGTACCACCACAGGTTGTACGCTGAGCTAGACTATTCCTTCCGAACGCAGCGCTCAGAAGTGAGCGGTCCGTTTCTCATCTTCTCGCTGGCCGGATTTAGTCATTCATTTCTTGAGACACAGCGTTTCACGCCGAGTTCTCGAGCTCTCGCGGCTTCTTCCAGGTGAGTCGGTCATTTTGGTAAGATGACTGGCGAGTCCCGTGTTGTCTCCCAAGGCTTTGCGTGAGAGCAGTTTTCGGGGGTCATGTGACAAAGCCACCACTGGTTGCACAAGATACGCTTTGACAAACCGAGCTCCGTCTATGGAATGCGGTGCAGTGGTTTATACAGGCAATACGTTTAACTGATACGTTTGAATGTTTTGACAGTAGATATATAGTAGTGAAAATTTTCGTATTTAAGTCAGAATATTATTCGTTGTCTTACTTGGCAAGCCAGCATTACTAGTTTTTTTTTTTATCAACGATTAGTGCGATGGCTGCAGTTACAACAAGCACCAGCTCAGATAGTGCATAAGAGCTAGTTCATCAGTCCTAGCGGACAAGTAAGTGCAAGTATCTGGGTAATACACCTGTCCAATATAGTACGCAACAAGATAATTTAAGGACAATTATTTCACTGTCACATAAAAGTGTGTCGGTGCCAGTGCTGAGTTGCCAGTTTTGTTATTCGTGCTCAGCACCCCGCCTGTAGAACGTGAATCGACGGACAAATGTAACAATACCATGCAGTCTTCAATAATATCAATTATTTACAATCCACAAACGTAAGAGTGAATCTTCACGAGCATGAAGTGGTCTGGACAGTATGTATATACTCGTATATTGTCTTGCTAATCCGAGCATTGAACCCTCTCACGTCATGGACATACAACCTGCGCGAAATGCTTTTTTTATTCGCAATTACACCGCTCTAAATGCAACGTTCACGCTGCATGGCGTGGTTTCCCTGCAGAAATGTGGATACTAGCTGGAGGTTGTTCATATATACGGCAAACTAATACAACCAACAGTGTAGCGCATTGAACAATGAAAAGCGCCAGCGCTCTGTGTACTCTTTGTCACATGTTCGCCCTGTTGATCGCGTTTCGTTAGGTTTGATGATCCCGTCACAGTTTTGCGAAGCGTACACCTCTTATGATTTACAACGCTGTGCCCTTCTGATGTACGTATAAACTAAGCTCACGGTCTCATAATTTTTTTGGTTCAAGGTCACGATGGATATTGAAGAATACCGTAAGAGAGGTAAGTGCGTGCTTCTTTCTGTAGTTATCGTTGTCTCGAGAGGTTTTCCTTCTTTTCTTTTCTTTTTTTGTACTTTTGCGATTTATTTTCTTCGTGGCAATTCTTGCACGACTTTAGACTTTCCCGCTACATACAAAACGCTTCCTTATGATCAACCACGGCATTTCCGAAATATATCAAGGGAAGAGCGAAGAGCGCTTCCATATTGTGGAAGCAGCGCCTCCGTGCAGCCCTGCATGATTTAAAGTACCCGATAAGGCAAGGTCGTTTGAACGGTCTTTTTATTGCTGCCAATGAGTGAGGCCACAATTGCTCGACTCATAGCCACCTCCCTGCCATTGTGTTTCTAATTCAAGACGTGCTGAAACTACAGCTGAGTTGCGAGATCCGTTTTATGGTTGTGTTTTATGCCCGATTTGCTCGTGCCCGATTTGTAACGATTCAGCTACGCTCATGCTTCACTGTAATGATAACGGAGTGTTCTTTTTAATTCCAAACACAAGGTATTGGAACACGTCCATGCCAATAATGCGCCAAAACAAAAAGAAAAAGAAAAAGAAAGCGAGGCGTATAAAATTTATTCTGCGTTATTTCTCTCTCTAAGTGCTTTTTTTAAGATCATGTTTTATTCAGGGAAAACCTAACTGTAGCTTGGACCACCGCATGTCTAATACATGTGAAATGTATAAGTGATGGTGCAGCTGCTTTGACAAGCTGAAGTTAAATCAATTCTGTGGTTTAGCGTGCCAAAAACGTGGTGTGAATATGAGACATGCCATACGTGCATTTATCTCCAAAAGAGACAACTGTTTTTGGCGTTTCGCCGCCATAAGAATGCTGCCGCTGTGGTTGGGTGTAGAACCCGCACCTTCTGTGTTAGCAACGCGGCACTTTATTCACTAAGTCATAGCGGTGGGTCCGAGCGGATAGGTCAATATGAATGAAATATTATCCTTTGAAAACCAGCAGGTGACCAAAAAGTTAAATTTAATCGAATGCTATGAAAAAACATGTCATTTCCGGAAAAAGGAAAGAAAAAAGTGTCATTTTTAGAAAAGCTGATGAAAATCTGAAAACTATGGGACGCCTAGAACTACAGTTCGACCAGCACTTTACCCGCGTGCGCAGGCAAGGAGATGGTGGACTACATTCGCCGACTACCTTACCAACATCCGGGAGAGGCGCGTGTTCCCGAACGTCAAGCCGGGCTACATGCGCGAGCTCGTGCCAGATCAGGCACCCACAAAGGGAGAACCTTGGGAGGAGATCTTCAAGGACATCGAACGTGTCATTATGCCCGGGGTGAGAACAGCCCTTTACCTTGCAAGTGCTCAAGCTAGTCACGATTGCTAGGGCACGTCGGTAAGACATGATAGTGGGTAAATGCGCAGAAGACGAGGACAGACAAGAGGGCCCAGACAGAGGAGCGCTGACTTACAAAATATCTTGTTTTGAAACAAGCGACCGCACGCAATGGCGAAAATCAATAACAGATCCCGTACGCGCCATCTGCAGCAAATTCCAACCTCCGTGCAAAAAAGATAGCTCCTTCCCGGAAAGAACGACGCGCCTAACCTGCCGATCAATTCCTCTTCGATAATCTCGCCATTTAACGGATTGTTACTTTTGTTGAAAAATTAACAGGCATTATATACCAGATTACACGTTGCGGGTTGAACGCTGTAGAAATTTTACAATTTCTACAGCGTTCAACCCGCAACAATCCTCTCACTTGAGGCACATTGTAGCGACGCTCCCGAAGCCTATAATTAAGACATCGTCCATATTGTAACGTCTCTGTCTTCGCCTTTTGCGCATTGACCCTCTACCTCTTTTCAAGCCTTTATTCTTTTACCTCAGCGCAAGACAGCAAAGCTGTCGTGTGTCTGGTTCACCTCCCTGCCTTATTTGTATTGTCCTTTATGGGCTACAATTTGTGGCTTTTAAAAAGTGACGTGAGCCTTAAGTCATTCTTTTTCAACTGATCTTCCTTCAGGTGACCCACTGGCAGAGCCCGTACATGCATGGCTACTTCCCGTCCCTGAACTCGCCACCGTCGCTGCTGGGCGACATGCTAGCCGATGGAATAACCTGCCTCGGTTTTACCTGGGTAAGCGATCACTATGAGACGAGAGCCCAAATAACGGCTACGAGAAGCATGGGCTCGCAATTCAGCAGCTTCCTAAAGTCCGGCAGAGTCGTTTACAGTGATCAGGACTTTCGAAGTGGTAGCAGAACAATGTTCCTCTTTCGCCACCGCTTTAAAGATGCAGCACTGACTCCGGAAGCCGCAAATGTAGACAGTAGAGGCACAGCTCTGCACTCTGCTTTATTTCAACCTATTTTTGCAGCCCCCAGTTAGCTAAGTAACAAAGTTCAAGAAACAACTACACTATCCACGCAAGAAATACTTGAACATTCAGTTTATGGTAAAACCAACCGTGGTACCGCGCAGGCCGCGAGCCCAGCGAGCACAGAACTCGAGACGATCGTGCTGGACTGGGTGGCCAAGGCGCTTGGACTGCCCGAGCACTTCCTGCACTCGAACCAACACAGCCGTGGTGGCGGTGTCATTCAGACCACGACCAGTGAGGGAACGTTGGTGTCGCTGCTGGCGGCGCGATCAGATATGATTCGCAGCCTGCGACACGAGTACCCGGACACTGACGACAGCGACATCAACGCACGTCTGGTGGCCTACTGCTCGGACCAGGTGGGACAACACTTTCGGTCGCTTGCTCCATTGCCGACAACAGAGACTGCAGTTAAGTTTTACGTGCGCTGGTTTTTCTGCTTACCTGCTCTGCCCCTGCAGCACAAACAACGGAGCTGAACATGTCAACACAGAACAGAGAATTTGTCTGACAGGGCTGGATGAGCACGCATATTGGAATGGTAGCATATGACTCTAGAACATACAGTGCCCGTGCTCGTGCGTCAACAGTCGGCCACCGGAAGCATTCGACCTAATGTACCTTAAACTATAACCGAGACCTTAGTTGAGAAACTCCTTGGCTTCAATTTTTATAAGGAATGACACTGGAACAAAGCGGAAGTTAACGAGAATATGGAGGGTTGAAGTAATCGAGAGTAGTCGACCTCTGTTAATAAGTAAGTTGAATAAACTTTGCAACGTCCTCCTAGAAACAAGCACAAGGTCCATTTTGCGGCGTCAAAGTCACCCTACGCTGGTTCTACGCCTTTTATTATTATCCCTTCTCTTAAAAGGCCTTTGAAACGGTTCTTTGACGCTGTGTCAGCGAATAGTGTGCAGTATATTGCCAGTGCGATCACGGCACCTGCGGGTGAAATGAGATTCGCATCTTTCTCAAAACTCATTTTCGTTCTCAACTCGGCCGGTCGGCCGCGTGACGGCGGCGCCGCGCACAACCGGCGCGCAGGCGCAGCGGGAGCACTGCGCTTTCCTATGGCATCCAGGATATGGCGCACGCGACGGATACCTAAATCTGCGTGAAAAAAAAAAATACTCATGTCGTCAATGCGTTGTACTGCCAACTAAATCAGTCCTGAGCGTGACGATGTATGACCGTGGCACGACCTATGGGTAATGGCATGTTCAAAACGCTTTTGGTTGAGTAGCTTCAGTCCTTAGAGGTATTGATGTTTAAGCCGTTGTACCAAAGTACAATTTGTCAGAACCGCTTCAGGGTCCTTATAAGGAACAACACTAATTCACCGTATTCCTTATGAATAGGACCTGGTATCCTTACATTTCAGTGAAGTTTGCCTCTATGTAAACTTGCGTAAATTAAAAACATTACGATAAGATTGGGTCGCAGCAGCTCCATATAGCGTACTTTCTCGGCCTCCGCATACCAAAATAAATATTTTATCACTGTTTGATGCCAAAAGTCCACCCTATCATTGTAACGGTCACTGAACAATTTGAGTTGCTAATACAGGTAATTACTAATCAATGTGCTTGTCGACTGCGTTTGGTGACAGGCACACTCGTCAGTGGAGAAAGCCGGACTCATAGGCATGGTGAAGATGCACTACATCGATTCGGACGACGACCTCAGCATGCGCGGCTGGGCGCTCAGGGAAGCCATGGAGAGGGACAGGGCGAAAGGCCTCATTCCTTTCTTCGTGAGTGCATTTCACCATCCATGTTGATGCTCGACTTATCTCTTGATTTCCGGAAACCGAAAAATATAAACAGATCAAGGTTATTCAGTGGGCCAAATGCGTTATGTTGCAGGTATGCTGTAAACATATAGACTATATTGAACACCAATGTCGATCTAGAAGCGATTGTGCATGTTCGATTAGCTATGAGTCCCCCTCAGCAGAAATATTTTATAAAAGGCTAGGAGGTTGAGCCTCTATTCATGCCTTTAAAACCACTCTATGACGGCGGTGGTTCTGCAACGACACAAGACATTGTAAATACTACTGGGAAAACGATAGATACGTTTGTTGCTGTAGAACTGCATGCGCTTTCTCACGGAATCTGGATATTTGGCACTTTACGTGGTGGCACAGAGTTGCTTACGGATGGGCTGGCAGACTACACAGGATGCAAGAAGAGCAGCGCCTGTATTGTGCTTAAATAACGTGTGTTGTCGCTCTTAAATGTGTACTCTTGTTCTTGCATCCAAATCCGGAACATCGCGAAGGGACAGACCTTACTGTCTGTTGTACGTTGTAGCGATTAGTTTGTTTACGACACAAGTTCACATAGTAAAAACTGGATTCCACCTGCTGGTAGCTGTTTGAATAGATACTTAAGCTTAATCTCTTGTTTATCCCTCATTTATTCCACTGTGTCGCCAGGTGTGCGCCACGCTCGGGACAACTGGTGCGGTCGCTTTCGACAACCTTCTAGAAGTCGGGGAAATATGTGAGTTATCAATACGTACTTAAGAGGGGCCTGCAACAGTTCTTTAACCTAGTCTGAAAACTGTGCCCATCAGTCGTGGAGATTCCTGTGAACACCAGAACCGATTATTAGGGCGCTGTGCGCACCAGGGAATTCTCAATCTGGTTTTAAGTACAACTGGAAACAACCTGCTCTTCTTTCAACATGTGACGTCGCTAGGAACACGGACTCCATCGCTTAAAGTAGAACTAGCGCTAGCGATTCTATAATCGCAGAAATGCCCTCGTTAAGGCTTCATTAGTTCAGGCATCACAATGCAGGCAGCACAATGATATTTGCCTCACATGTTCAGTAGAGTCTCCACGACTGATTGGCATGGTTTTTATACTATGCTCAAAAAGTGTTGCAGGGTTCGGAGACAATATTAGTGACACCGGGATGTTACTTCGCATGTACTACACTTGCGTGCAGGTGAGCGGTACTCGGTATGGCTGCACGTGGACGCGGCGTACGCCGGTACTGCTTTCTTCTGCCCCGAATACCGACACTGGCTGATCGGAATCGAGTACGCTGACTCGATCGTTGTCAACGCCTCCAAGTGGATGATGGTTCACTTCGACTGCAGCTTGCTCTGGTGAGACCGACACGGCGAGAATATATATAATATAGCGGAGAGGTCACGTTAGTGAACTAACACGGAACATCGAAAGCTGACAGCCGCAGCGAATGTGTTATCGCTGTACTTTAGCGCCGTACAGCGCTCATAAGTATGCCGTATTAACAAGCTGAAGTAACTTAAAGCACCGTACTACTTTTTTACTGAATGTATTTCTCGCTTACCTTAAGGCGCTCTCAGTTCTCACCGCACCATGTTATCCCTGCGAGAACTTTAATGGAAGTAAAAATATTTGACTCATCCGCATCATGGCCGGGTATAACTGAACGTTTTTGAAACGCAGGTGTGTAATGTAACGATGTATTCAAACTGCAATGATTAACCACGTACGTGAAGCCTTTAGTATAGCAACAACTAACATGCGCGGTGATTGGCGCTCGGCCATGTTTGTAATTTCAATTAACAAATAGATAACGGGTGACTTTGGAGTCTGATGGTTTGACACTGAAAGCTTTAGTTCTTGAGCGCTAATATCCAGAAGGTTCTGTCTGACAGCGCAATGTACTAAACTAATACGCACACCTTCCTCCTTATATCAGTCGGTCATGCTTAAAGTAATTGTGTGCAGCATATTTTCTCGCTGTGAATTGTAAACACGCATTCATACATTCGCGTACACAAACATAAATGATGCATATTAAAAGAATTTGGCGCACGCCTGAAGCTTGGCAAGTAGGGAAATAACCAGAGAAGCGAATGAACGAGTCAGAATAAGAATAGATGGCTGGCGTTCGATTTTATAGAAATATGACCTGAACATATTCAACTTATCCATCGACAAATGACAGCCTTTCCTTCTGAAGACCATTGCGAAAGTAGTTTTCAAGCGGCGAACTAAAATTAAATATCTTTCTGTTTCCTTGAAAGCAACTTCAGGCTTGTCGCTGTTCTTATTACAGGGTCAAAAACAGCAGCACAGTTCACCACGCCTTTAACGTTGAGCCCCTCTACCTACAACACGAAAATTCAGGTCAGTGATGAACCGATTCGCGCCCTGCATCTGTTGGAAGACCTTTTATTTATTTTCTTTTTTTCGTTTCAGGTTACGCCGTGGACTTTATGGTACGTAGGCAGCAAATGAGCTTTGCTTACCTCACTGGTCTACTTGATGTGTTCTTTGTCGATCATCTGCAAACATCAATTTCACAATTCAAAAAATAGTTACCAAACCACCAATATCTTCTTAAACCGTTTTACCTAATGGAAGCAGCTGACAGTCTATTGCAACGTTTGGCCGTCTACTATAATGAATCCAAATACATATTAAAGCATTCGTATAGGCAATTAATGCCTTCAATATAGCAAAACGTGGACACAACTTACGATTGCATTGAATTAATTAGTGCAAACAATATCTGCGTGTTTTGTTCGCAACGATGGCATTTTAGAACGATAGTAACGTTTTCGTAATCAAATCGCTTTGCAGCCTTTGACAATTAAATTTGTATTAGAATATCCACGCAACCTGTGCACAACTGCAAGGTGGCATAGCCTCGTTTTCAGTGCCATATCGTCACACGCGTTCTTTGTGTTGAAACAATATGTTGAAGAAAAGATCTCTGAAAGCCACATTTCAGTCTTTGCATTTATAATACAACATCGTCCGCGCCATTCGGCATTCGTCGCGCGGTAAAGTTAACCGAATATTGACATAACACTTTGCTTTTGTACATCCGACAGCACTGGCAAGTTGGTCTGAGCCGTCGATTCCGCAGCCTTAAGTTATGGTTCGTCCTGAGGAGTTATGGCGTGGATGGTCTTCAAGACCACGTTCGCAGGGTGAGTCTGCTGCGAAACTTTTATGTGTCGCAAGAATGTGTGAGTAGTTGTTTTAAACAGACGACCAATGTTTAGCGTAAAAGTAGCACAACTTTGCAGAAAGTCGCGTATGTCAGTATAGATCTGATAGTCTCCCGATGATATATCATTGCCGCAATAAAGCGAGCCACTGCATGCGTAACGCAGTGCATTGCTAAGTTATGCTGCTATGCTGTTATGCGTTAGCCAGTGCAATGCAATGTAACGAGTCGCAGAATGGAAATTGGATAGCGTAGTATCTTAACGTGCTATGTCATACGTGAAAACGTCTTGTCTAAAGCTACCATCTAAACACAGCAAAAAAAAAAAAAATCCTTTTGCTCGGCGGCTTCTGTACTGATTTTGGTTACGTTTGTTAAACGCAAGCGTTAAGTGCACCAACTGCTGAAAGTTGTTTTTTTTTTAACTTAGGTATTTATTTTACAGACTTAAGCATGCGGATCTTTAATTGAACAAACGCGGTGACAACACCACGAGTAACATTTGACAGCCCGCTATAGTCAAGGATTTGCTGTCTACAACGAACAGCTTGTCATGTTGAATGCACGACAGAGTGAAAACGTTTTCTAAAGACGATGCGTCTTAGGGATAGGTGGTGGCCTTCAGGAATATGCATACTGCGCGCTAAATTAATGCTACACGGAAAAGAAGACATTCGCAACACAGTGCTAACTGTGTGCAGGCTGTGTTGCACCAAACAATGTTACGGTAAACTGCGTGTGAATCTAACCTATATAAGATATAACCATATGCGTTGCCGCCTGGTCCACAGGGCGTTCATCTGGCCGAAATCTTCGAAAGCCTCGTGGACGCGGACAAGCGTTTCGAGATTCCCGCCAAGCGTCACCTGGGTGTCGTCGTCTTCAGGCTCAAGGTGAGATACGTTCATGGCTCCATCGGGCCTGTTTGTAGCTTGCCTATGGGTCCTACAACCCACCTCCTCGGCTGTCCGTGAATGCGTGCGCTTTCTTGACTACGCCAACTCGGAATTCGTAAGAGATGGCTTCTCTGTAGGCAGATTACCAATGAGGTGAAACCAACTTCAGTGACTCGCTTTTATTTTCTATAACAGAAACGTTAATAGGAAGGATACATGTGTCTGTTGGGGCGTTCCAGCGCATTCTGCTGTTCACCTAATACACATGTCTTTCGTTAGTATGTAACGAAATGTAACACTTTGACGTAATTCGATATGGCCAGTCTCTATACCGAATAGCTAAAATGTAAATAGTTTACAACTTAGGAATCGATAGTATTGACAGAAAAAAAAAAGAATTGGGTTCGTCGTTTGTAAGTGTTCGTTACTATTGGCCTGCCGAATTCATGAAGCGCACGTGTAGCATAGGGAATGGCTAAAGTTTCCTATCTAAAGAACATTTTCAGCGCAACACTTTTTTTTGTTTGCGAATACGCGCTCATAGCATTGTCGCCCACATAAAAACTTTAAAACACCAGTCTTTACTAGAACGAAAGGGCTTGTCTAGTCGGCATTAATTACTGACTTGAGACATACTTAATTAGCGCAAAACAAGCCTCCGACTATAGGCAAAGCAACAGAGCTCAGTCCTGTCTGCTCCTTTGTGTAACGTCTACTTTTCTCGTTGGAATTGAATATGTATCCAGTTCTTCGCGCATCAGAGGGAGTCACATATGCAAAAGAGTTGCCTCAATTGACCTATAAAACGAAATATGTACTAGCTGCAGTTCCTCTTTCCCTTGTTCTTGACAGTCTCCCGCGTAACCTACTTGCATCACTTTGTGTCACAACGCAGGGCCCCAACGCGACCACGGAGAAATTACTTAAGCGCCTGAACGCGGGTGGCAAGCTGCACTGCGTGCCGGCCGCCTTCAAGGGCAAGTACGTGATCCGCTACGTGGTGACGTCGACGCACACCAACGAGAAGGACATCGCACGCGACTGGGAGATAATCTGCCAAACGGCCAACGAGGTGGCGCCACATCGAATCACACTCGCCGAGCTCAAGAAGCAGGATCCCGAATTCGGTGAGTGGTGGTGGTGTATAGGAAAGCATGAAACGCGGAAGTGGTCGAGCGCTTGGCCAATGGCGTCGAAGGGTAGCACAGCACCCAAAAAAGAGCCAGGCCTGCGCGGAATCGCAGGACAGTGACAGCGTAGAGGAGTGACCTTCGTAGAGGCCATTTTTAACGATTGGGGAAACTAGGGCTAGGACAGTTGGTGGGTGTCTCCTGCGTCATAAGTGTTACCATTTCGCCAAGTAAGGAAGTACCCACTGCGCCATAATTAATGCGGTAATTTCACAGTGATATGAAGCGACAAGTCCATCGCCACCAGTTTCGTTTCGAAGAAAGCGGAATGCTAGAGGCCCGCCTACTGTGCGGTGTCAGTGCACGTTAAGGAACCCCACGTGGTCCAAATTTCCGGAACCCTCCACTTGGGCGTCTCTCATAACTATATTGTGGTTTTGGGACGTATAGAACCCCAGAGATCAATCAAATCAATCTTAGGCAAACATACCCTCACCATCCCCACGCAGGTTCGAGCCTGTTGCTGTCCAACAGCCCGATGACACCTAAGGTGGTGAACGGCAGCTACGTGGCGATGTTCGAGGGCGAGGAGGCGCTGAGGCAGCTGGTGAGCCGCTACTCGAACCGCTTCTCGCTCACCTGCAAGGAGAGCCCCGAACTGCGACGCCGAGTGCGCCGCTTCATGCTCTCACAGAAGCAGCTCAGCCTCGACTCGCGCATGGACCTGGTCAACTCGCTCATCGCATCCTCCAGGGGTACGTATGTAAGCTTACACAGCACTCCCAGAACTCTTACGGCGCATACACGACGAATGGGCCATTTACAGAAACCACAATAGCTCTATTATTATTATTATTATTATTATTATTATTATTATTATTATTATTTAAGCATGTTTCTGGGATGTGATAACGACATTAAGGAAGTAGAGAGACCAGGCTAACAACTGCCACCAAGAGGGCACAACGCATGCCTACTCTTCTGGGAGACGGGCATAAACAAATGAAAGGAAGAGAGAGAGGGGGGAATAAAAGAGAAAGTTAAAAAAAATGACGAAGACAA
Source organism: Hyalomma asiaticum (assembly GCA_013339685.2). NCBI lineage: Eukaryota > Metazoa > Arthropoda > Arachnida > Ixodida > Ixodidae > Hyalomma > Hyalomma asiaticum. The sequence goes on along the minus strand of CM023485.1, from coordinate 43,725,003 downwards.
CCAGGAGGTGTAAAAATCTATTAAAGGCAAAAAAAAAAAAAAAGGTGCGTGGTTGGAGCCCTTTATAGTCCTAAGCCACACTGGCTTGAGTGGCTTGCTGGGCTTGGTCCAGGAGAGCCAGCTGGCTGTCCTGTAGCTCGTCCGCAAGCCGTGCCTCCAACAATATAATAAAAAAAAAACAAAATATTCCTATAAACGAGATATCAAGCCAGTAATTGCAGTAAAACAGTTTAAAAAGGTGTGTAGCTTGCTAAGTTCAGCGAGCAAACGAAGTCAATCGACGGCAGTGGTGCCACTTGGTGATGCCGGAAAGGTGCTACACAAAACATTACCGGCAACCGTTCTGCACTGCCACGTGCAGAACGTCATATTTCTCGAAAAATAAAATCGCAGGCTGCCGACGTGCACGAATCGATTTCGCGTATTAACTTCTCTTATTTTACGAGAAGAATGATTAGCAAGACGAAAGGCCTTTATCTTTACATGTATGTTTGCTTTTTCACTAATTGTGAAGCATCTGTGCTAGAACTTTCGATGTTCCGTGTCTCGCATGGACATCGACATATCAGTATGTTTGACGGATGGTACTCTGCACTGCTATCACATTCTTTGCTACATTATATATTGCGGTGTTTTGTGTAATTACCCTTCCGTTCGCAGAGTCTTTCCGCAACGAAGAAAAGTAACCAGACACGAACACCGTCCCGTCGTCATATGCGCAGCCCACCTAACATTAAGTAATATTTGCGTCCTTTCGATTAGGTTGGAATAAAGGTAGGCACACGCATCGCTGAAGTGAATACAAGAACTTCAACGCGGCAATAAATTGGCATCGTTTAGCTTATGTTCTCAGAGAGAAGGAATGAAATATAAATCCCGTATTTATTCAGCTCTTTATCTGTAGATAATTAGGCACATGGAACATAATTTATTAGTTCAGGCCGTCGATGGAAAAACCACACAGGAAAAATAACTATATTCACTGTTTTCAGTAAGGCTTGATCCAAATAACTCAAGTGAATAAATGTGTACGTCTTGGATACGTCGATTTTATTTAGACTACCGAAGCTAAACACCTTCCCAACCTGGCGCTCGGTGGAGCATGGGTTTCATTTCGTACGCCGGCCTGACCGCTAACAGAGCGCCCGCGAGTAAACAGCCCCAGCTCTGCTGTTTACTCAGCCTTCATAAGCGTGAAACTGGCTTTAGCTATTTATTACAGCGTAAGCTGTTATGAGATCACACAACACGGGCCGTTTTTGCGCCGTAGTTTAGAAAAAATAACTAGGACCAAGGAGTATTCCAACTCGTCCTCAGCGTGGATTCGAACCCACACTCTCTGCGTGGCAGTCGAGCATTCTACCACTGAACTACAGCTGTGGCTGAAAAATCATCGCTAAAAAACCTAAACAGTTATAACGTCTGCCGAGGAATCACATTAACGAATGTAACGTTACGTGGCAGAATAATAAAACGCCACTATACGTCGCGGAAAGTGGATTGCATAATGAGTTCGAGGAATAATTTCAAAGGACACAGGGGTGCATTCTTCGTAGCTCTGCACCCATTACAGAGGCACCGTCTACATCATCATTATGAAACAATCTTCTTCAACTTTACCATCATCATTATTACGAACCGCTGCCCTTTATCGTGTCGTATCGTGCCATGCGACATGCGGCAGGCGACGTGCGCAGCCCCGACAGCAACTTGACTTGGGCCTTCGATATACCTGATGGCGCCTCCTCGTAAAAGTGCGGACCGCTGCTGAAGAAGCGAATCGCAGAACTACGCGCGCAGCTGCAGCAAGGCAACGTCGGGCACAACAGACAGCTGTGCAGAGAGAAGCCTAAACCGCAGCTCGCCGTCGACGACGGGCCGAGAGTCCGGTACGTTCTCAGGAAAACGACGCCAAGGGACTCTCTAAGATGTGCAGTTATACAGATTTGCACGTTACAATGCCGCAGTAATTATGGCGTGGTGGGTACTTCCCTACTTGGCGAAATGATGAGTTATGGCGCAGGGGATACCTACCACCTCTAGTTGCACTAGTTTCCCCGAGCGTTTAAAATAGCCTCTAAAAACATCGGTCCTCCAGCTTACGCTGCCACTGTCCTGCGGCCTGGCTCTTTTTTTGTTTTTCCTTCACCTCTTTCTCCTTTCATCTCTAACGCTTAACCACAGGTACTGCGCCGTGCTTCCACATAAGAATTGGGCGTCTTTCCTAATCTCAAACCACGTTCTCTTCCTTGAACCGTGGAAGATGGAGTGTCAACTGTAACATGCAATCTCCCGCTCCCCCAAAGAGTTTCAAAAATCAGTTTCGTTCTTTTTGCTGATTTTGTTTTCAGGCCTACAAGCATTAATAGCCGCCGCCATCTGTGAGAAATGTGAGTGAGACGTTTTGATTTTGTTTGCTATTATTTAGTTTTGCTTTAAGTTAGGCAATATTTCGTCTTTTTTTTTCCTCAAGATTATTATTTTGATGGAAATACGGAAATAACTTTGTCGCTATGGTTCCCGCGATAGCTGACGCGCAGTGGAGCATGAGAAGTCAGAATCCGGAGCCAGTCATGGTTGCCGCTTTCGTAGTTGTATGCCAAGAAATGACCACGGAACGCTATGTTCTTCAAATGTGTGCTCATCCAAATGGTGAGAGCTTTATGTGCGCGTTTATTAATTATTCACCCAGTGTAGTGCTTTATAAGTCTCTAACGTTACAACGACAGAAAGTTGAGTTAGCCTGCAGAGATTTACGGTTTAAAAGGGAAAGGCGAGCAAATACGACCGCAAGAGAAGAGAACCAGACTGCACAAAGTTCTTTTGTGTCCGCGTTTTCACTGTTTACTTTCGTTCACGATGAGGCTTTAACGCATCCACCGACACCCACTGCATTCAGAGTAAAGATCAGCTACTGCTATCTGCATGCTCATACAGTTTCCTTGAGAACCATTATATGCGTGCACCTATACAAATCGAACTATTGTAAGTGGACACCGCAAAGCGCGATTCCTGAACGCGTCAAAAAGCTGAAGGACGCCACGTACAACTGCTGTTTGTAAGACTTTCCAAGGGTGAGGCGATCGGCTAAAGACCGCGAAGAAGCTGGCCGAACGCCATGTTAACATGTTGAGGTCTCGACATCTGCACTTGCTAAGGACACAAGCGGTTGCTCGTGTTCACGCAGGTGTGGACGCGGCCGGCGGCAGCGAGGACAACACTAAGGACAGCGGTCCCATCGCCGAGGGAGACGAGGATGCCGGCGTGGGAGCTGTGCAGAAGGCCCTGGCGGCAGCCGCGGCTTCTGGGGATCAGAAAGACTCGTGCGTCTGCTGCAGTCGACCGCTGGCCAGAACCGACTCCCGACACAGCGAGTGATGACCTCCACCACGACACTGTGTGCTAGATGCCAACTTCTAACGAGTAGCACAGCTTCTCAACTCCATTCGTGTGCACCCGTGCTTCACTTCCTTACTTGCAAACACATGCTCCAAACGTTGTTGAACATCTACACCCCGCATTGCTATTTTGCTGCTTTATGTCCTCTGCCGCGAGGAGCTTACAATCTGAGCGTATTTAGCCGGATCTTCCTGGCAGTCGGTCGGGTCGTCTCGCTATTTTGCTTCCGCACTTCGTCCAGAACCTGTCTTCTTTGTTGCACCTCAAGCGAAAGTTCTCGATGGCTAATCATTCTTGGGTATAACTTAACCCCCTATAAACATAATTTGTAACATGTCCTTACCTGTAGCTGAAAACATTTGATAGTGGCTTCATTTACAAAATGATGCGAGCTGAAACTGCTGCACTTGCCACAGCCGGGGCATGTAGTTCGATTTATGGCTGGTTTTGAGTGTGTTTAAAACAGATAACAGTAATCTGCAGCCCTTGTTGGCAGTTAACTATTCGCTTCGTTCGGTTGGAGACAGAGATTAAGCAAGACAGAGCGGTTTTGGCTGCTAACGGCATATTTGTTTGATTTATGAGAGATGGACCTGTCTCAACATCAAATGGCTGGCTCTTATTAGGTCCTACAGCTAACAATCCTGCGCAGATGAAATTTCGGCTGCGCTTCTAACAGTCGGTTAGTTGGAATACTGTCCTGTCTCACTCTCACTCTCTGTCTCTGTTATTCTATTTTTACACCTCTTTATTCCTTTCTACCAGCACAGGTCACCAAAACGTACATGGGTCCGGCTAATCTTCTTCCTTCTCGCATTGGCAGTGGTGCACCACACACAAATATCATAATGAGGTGGAAATTAAGCCGGTCAAGTAAGAATAAAGGCAGCCGACAAAGGCCGGCCTAACATGAAATCTTGATCTAACCGTCTGTCACAAATCAGTCTAACTGCTCACAGCTAGAGGTTATCAGGTGCCAGTGACCTTACAGGAGAAAGATAGATAAAAAAGGAAAGACGGGGAGGTTAGACAGATATCAGTCTCCAGTTTGCTGCCTTGCACTGGGGAGGCTGGAGATAGGGGTTAGTAAGATGAGAGAGAGGCGGCAACAAAAAAAATGAAAAAAAAAAGAAACCATGTACTCAGAAATCTTGACTGTTACGGAGCGTTACATTATACAGTTATAAGGGTAATACGTTAAACCATACATATTAACTGCTTCTTAAGAAACTCGGAATAGTTGCGACTGGTCGTCGCACGAGCTTCGCTTGGGGCGCTGCTGGATATGACAAATTGTCGTGTGTAGGTCAACGCGAATGTACTAGTCCCTACACCAGGTAGGCCAAATTGTGTACATGTGTAAATTGCTTGCTGCAGCGCGCTTTGATCCTCTACCTTTCCGCACCTGCACGTGTACTCGCCTCAACGCTGCGCAATTCTCTTACCACGAAGGCCCTGCACATAGCGTATAGTCCGTAGTTCACTGTTTTTATGTTTCCCATAATAAAATACAACCTGCTTTCACATTGACGCGAACAATCTGCCTCTGTATCGGATATCTGTTGTTGACACCAATGTTAAATAAATTTAGAACTCTGTGGCACTAACGTTGCCCTTTGCTTCGTTTTTATATTGCCCCTGTTTTATCTCGGATAACCTTGGCTTAGTCGACGAGGATGAAATACAAGCATGCTATACTTTACAGTACATGGTAATGTGCTGTCATAGATCAGCGGCATTTTGTTGTTCAGTATGTTACACAAGATGCATCGGTACGTGATGTGTGTCCTGACACATGAGTGGCTTTAATCGCCGAAATTAATTGTCCTTATGAAGAACCATAATACCTGTGTGCTGCACGCAGGGATGGTGCTCCTATAATACTCCATTTTTATTAATTGAGATATATTTTCTGCTCACTTAACAAGACCTTCGAAGTACGTTCATGTATGGACGTGCCTCTTGTGCCGGATTTTATCGCTCATGATCTTAGGTAACGCGCCGCCAGGTATGTGGTAATGTATAATACGAAAATCTTGCACCACAATTAGTATCTATCTATCTATCTATCTATCTATCTATCTATCTATCTATCTATCTATCTATCTATCTATCTATCTATCTATCTGTCTGTCTGTCTGTCTGTCTGTCTGTCTGTCTGTCCAAAAACACCCGTTCAGAGGTAAATGTGAGAGCAGCGGCCCCGAATGAAAACACAAAGCGATAACGTGTCTTGCAGCTTGACAGCTTATCTATATACTACAGCACCAGCTATCTTAGAACACTTCAGTGTCCATTCTCGTTTCACTGACAAAAGTGCAAAGACGATGAGAGTTAAAGCTGCGGTGTCCATTTTAATGGACCCCAGTGCTCAATACAACGTCGTAGTATTATGACGTCAGGTCAACGTGAGTGTTAATAGTCATACTCTGCATTCATAGTCGTACTCTACAAAGTTTTGTTATTTCTCACAAAACCTTTTTTTTCAATCTGAGTCGCCGTATACAGGCTGCCTGTTGTAGCAGAGGCACTTGTGTTGGCATCCTCCAGCGTGTTCAAATCCGCAGTCCACATGAAGTTACCGCAAGTGTACTTGGGCCCTTGCCTCCTTCCGAACAATTAAATTAGCATCCTGCATGCATCACCTCTACAAGCACGACCCGCCACAGTGGTGTAGTGGCTATGCGTGCTCGTATGTTGATCGGAAGGTCGCGGGACCGAATCTCGGCCGCGGCGGCTGCATTTCGATGGAGGCGAAGTGTTGAGGTCCGTGTGCTGTGCGATGTCAGTGCACGTTAAAGAATCCCAGGCGGTCGAAATTTCTAGAGCCCTCCACTACGGCGTCTCTCATAATCATATCGTGGTGTGGTTTTGCATGGGGCGTAAAACCCCGGAAATCAATCAAATCTTTTGAATTGAAAATTGCCGTAGAGAGTGTAAAATGACCGCTCATCACGTATAAAAAATAGAAAAAAAAACTGCGCGTTAGTGCTTGTTGTATGGTATAGCTAGCCTCGAAGCCGAAACGCTTGTGGCAACTCGGCGAATAAGATAAACCTATGTTATAGGCTCACTTGTCTTTGTTGTTATTCTTCTCGTCTGCTGCAATCGCTGCCGCCTTCATTCTTTATTGTTTACTACTGGGTACGTTCCTTCCCTTTCCACTAACTCGACTTGCTCACTATAATTTGGGAGGAGCTCGCAGTGTTCGTGTGCGCCAGAAATATCGGAAGTGAAAGCGTCAAAGCACCGACTGTCCCTTACTTTAAGTAAAAACTCCACTCCTTCGCGAAACTATAGCGTCGTGCACCGATCAACCGCGAAGGTCGGTCGGCGTTCGACGTTCAAAGAGCACAAAAGGGGGAACACAAAACAATATCCCCTTGGTGCAACTCCACAACGACAGATGTCGTTTCGTTCCCGGCCGGTATGTCTCGGTCGCACGCAACTCTCCGTCGTTCTGAGCGCGCGACATGACGAAGTACTTCCACCCCCCCCCCCCCCCTTACAAGCTCCCCCCCGGTCCCCCTCGTCTTCGTCAACCCCTGGCTGCGCCCCCACACCCCCTCCATATTCCCTCGCCCTGCCGTTTAGTGGTGCCGCGGGCAAGTGGCGACCTGATGACAACGGGCAGAGCGAAGCGGAGTGTGGTTTGTGTGCGGCGCTCCTCCGATTGTGGGCTCGCGACATCGCGCGCAGGATTTGAGCGGTTTCGAACCACAGGGCACTACGACCGGAACCAGCAGCCATGTGGAAGCGGGGGAAACTGGCCTTCCTCCTCCTGCTCCTACAGGTATTTGTCGACGCCGGAAACACCACCTTTGGCGAGTCCTGTTGCTGCGCGGCGGTCGTGCGAATTTTCAAGTCGTGCCACGAAAATAGGAAAAAAGAACGAAAAAAAAAAAAACAGGCTCAGGACTGGACGTACACTTACGAAGACCTCTTTCCTTGCTTAATGCATGATATATTCATTTCTATATGGTATCGGAACGCGGCAATATTACAATATGAACATGAGGCGCACGGTCATGGGGGTGCGGAATAATTTCACTACGCAGGATTCTTCGCGCATTTAAACCAAAGAACACGATTTATTTTTAATTTCGCCCACTTCTATATGAGGCTAGAGTAGATGAGAATCGAACCCGCGACATCGGGCTAAGCAACGCGACAGTATAGCTGCTAATACTCCGTGTTGGGTTTGAAAGAGCTTCAGTGCGAAAACTATTACTACGCAGGGCAAGTTTATACAAGGGAATACTTCCGCGTTTGACGAAAATTTCGACGCGTTACATTTTCTTGGCAGAATCAAGCCGAAATTTCTGTACCTTTAGGGCTGTCTTTCTTTTTTCTTCAGTACTTGCAGCTTATAAGTACCTCGAGAAAGGGGGGAAACACAGCCAAAGGTATTTGTTCTCGATCTTGCCTCGCCTTATGGTGATACCGAAAAGAATTAAGTATTGCAAGATATATGGTACTATATATGGCCCTTGTTTCATGGCTGTATCGCCTCGTCCCACTCACTGTCATTTCTTATGTATAAGAGTAAACCTGCAAATATATTAGGCAACGTAGACATCAGCTCAACAAGCTCAATGGTATGACTGCACTGCATAGGCAGTCCTTTTGAGTTCAAGGATAACTAAAACATTTATATAGCGAGAAAAAAAAAATCCATGCATTTGTTCAGCATGCGTATAGTTCAAGTCACTCAGCATCTGTATAGTTCAGCATCTGTATAGTTCAAGTCATTTACTTTTATATGCAAACAGCGGGCAGCTTAGCCAGAAATATTATCTGTATAGGTAAATAAGCCGACAAAATGAGGGCGAACGTCGACAGATATATGCTCCCATGAAGCCGTTGTACTTTACGATTACAGAATCAACTGGTTTCATCCCAGATTGTCAGGGGGTTTTAATGACAAATGCCGAAAAGACAAAGTTGCTTGGAGTAAACCACAAAAATTTCTGCTTAATCAGCTGTGAGGACGAGGTACCCCGTGTTTGCGCGTGTAGAAGAATGCTTGTACATTTTTTGTTGCATCGGTATTTACATAGCGAGGGTATAGCGCTCAGACATTGCGCATATAAGTCCCAGCCCGCAATTCCTATCTGAGTGGTAACTTTTGTTAGGTACATTACGCGGAAAACTGTTTTGTAGAAGAATAGCCAGAGACAACGCATACAGAAATTAACATTTTAAAATAAATCTGCGCGCATGAATGACGGAGTGACTTGTTAGTAAATAAAACTCCTGCATACGTAGTTGTTGCAGTTATAACTTACATTATACCTTTGAATCAATAATCTCCGAGTCATTCATGAATAACAGCCCACCAAACAGAAAATGAACAACGACAGGAGGCGTATACACAAGGGGCGCTTGTGTTGTTCGACGCGTTCTTCACATTCGTTTTTGTTTATTTGTTAATGCCCTGTTGTTATTGAAAGATAAATCGATACCTACTGCTTGCCTAGTTATGTAAACTTCTTCATGCTTTTGACTGCGCAGAAGTAATGACAGCGACGAGAAAGTACTACGAGTTCATCTGTGCTCACGCACCTTTATCCCCACTTCTCACTCGGGAACTGCATACGGCAGCGCCGGCGAACGCGTCCTAAGGTGTCAGCCATACGGCCAGCAGCAGAGTTGAAAGACGAGCCTTTCGTCGTGGCTCGGAAAACCGATGCTGCAGAGAGACAAAGCGTCGGCTCTCCTCCGCTTGCAGGAAGGAAACTCTGCATCCATGGCCACGACGCGAATGACATTCCCTACTTGAAATCCAAACTAGAAGAAAAGCTCAGGGAAAGATGGAGGCTTGAATCGACTGCCGTCCTGACGTCCTGACGAAGACAAGTCCACTTGTCGAAGCGTTGGGTCGAGCGACCTGTTCTCCATCGTTTTTAGCAAACTGTTCATCGGTTCCTTAGATGAGAACGTTGAGGCATATAGAGCTCCAATTTGACCGCAACCTTTTACGCACATCTATTCATTCCTCCACGCACATACACACTCTCCTTTACGTCGAAATTGGAACAGTTAGTGCACATCGCAACAGCGTTTGCCGTGACAATTTCGAGGCTGAATGCTTATGTCTCATGGAGCGATGACCCTGAGCGAAATACAGAAGGCGCAGAAGTCAGGCACATACTCGCTTGCAGCGAAGACCTTTGGGAGGTGGGAATGCACATACCACGTCACTTATGGCGCATACCCCAGCCCCGGACACGTGGGGCGTGAGCCACATGTGTGTGGCCTTGCATGGCCTCCTGCACGTTTTTCAATGCATTAAAAGGAATAGTAGTAGTAGTAGTAGTAGTAGTAGTAGTAGTAGTAGTAGTAGTAGTAGTAGTAGTAGTAGTAGTGGTGTTGTGGCTACAGGCGGTGTTAGCCTGGCAGACCTGACCGGCAATTGCTCCGCCAGAGCGTCTCTGTCCATGTCGCATGAGTCACCACGTGTCACTCAACCCTGTCTCTTGAAGAAACGCTACGAGCAGAGCTGACACCTTCTTGCGAATCGACCGCGTACCTTCCGGAAATATAATTTGTTGAATGCTCCCATGTGGAAACCCTCTTTTTCGCATGTTGTCCATGAGTGCTTTTCTCTCGGTGCAAAAGCGCTTGCAGGACCAGATGTAGTGGTCAATGTCTCCCAGTTCATTGCACTCCGTGCACAATGGCGAAGCATCGCCCCTAACTTTAAAAGACCATGCGGGAGCGTTCTCACGTATGTCGTTGAAATAAGTGACAACATGTGTATTTTTCTGTTGCGATTCATTAAGCCTCATGCGCAGTGGCAGCTTAGGGACTAGGGTGCTAGCTGCTGAGCCCGAGGTCGTGCGTTCGATTCCCGGCCACGGAGGTCGCATTTCGATTGAAGCGAAATTCGAAACACGCCCGCGTACTTCGGTCTACGTGCAGATCAAAGATCAGATGATCGAAAATATTACCGAGTAGTCCGGTACGGTGGGCCTCATAATATTATTGTGGTTTCGGTAACGCAAAATACCAGCAACTACTATTTCTGTCATACCACAAGATGCCTGCAGTGGCATGCGGATGGGTATAACGAACCTAACGCTAAGTCGACGCTATCCTTACGCTTTGTTGTAAAACTCTCTTTTTCAACTTATCGAATTCTATACAACAAGTGGGTAACGTGTTCGTTTACGTGCCCCCAAGATAAAAAAAAAGATGTTATTTCTCGGAATCGCTAAATGTTGGCGTGTGTGACTGTTACTTAGTCAACTCAAGTTGAAAGTGTCGCTACATTTTTAAATTCACATATCCAGTAACTGATGCTTTCCATTCTAAAACGTAGAGAACTGTCCACTAAGGCATACAGCTTGGGGCAGCTACCCAGTAACCCAAGTTAGCGCGGGAGATATTACGTAAGAACATAATTAATAATGTGTGCAGTTACGAAATAATGCTAATCACACCGCTACGCAACAACCGTCGAGTTACTTTCTCCCTCCTTCTCGCGCTGCTTATTAATCTCTGCACGTTGGTTCGCGCAGGTGTCCCTGATCATCGTGTACGCACTGTGCGTACAGTACGAGGTGGCAGCCGACGCCTCGAACGGCCTCAACAGCATGTCCGAGGCACTCGGGGGCAACGCGCCCAAGGATAATTCCATCGAGAAGTACTACTCCAGTGAGTGCACCCTCCCCGCGTCAACAGCCCAGGACGAAAGTGAGAGAATGCACCCGCCCAAACACAGCACCGCGGACTGCCGGCAATAGCGGAGTCGTGGCGAGATCATACGGGAACTAGAGAGCCACGTCCGGGCGAAGCCTCTTTGAGCGGCGGTGCTTTTTGGATTTCTGTCAGGCCAGTTGCGGAGGTGCTCAGCGTGGCAGTTACCGACGCCATAGATTGTACTATGAAACGCTGAGCTCCAATAGCGTGCCTGTACCGCACCACGTGATACGGAATGGCGTTCGTATTCCGTGGCATGAAATTCAGCATTTCAGCACACCACGGAGACACGCATACGACGTTCCCATATATACAGCAACGAAACACATGAAATATATATAGTTTCGCAACGCCGCCACGGTGATCTAGTGGTTATGGCACTCGGCTGCTGATCCGAAGGTCGCAGGATCTAATCCCAACCGCGGCGGCTGCATTTCGATGGAGGCGAAATGTTGAGGCCCGTGTGCTGTGCGATGTCAGTGCACGTTAAAGAACCCCAGGTGGTCGAAATTTCCGGAGACCTCCACTACGGCGTCTCCCATAATCGTGTCTCGTTTTGGGACGTCAAACCGTAGAATTTAATTATAGCTTCGCCGTAGAACGAAATAGTAGCTTAGATTGTAGTTGCGTATGGAGGCGTAACTGCATTCTCTTTATCGCCAGCGACCTCTGCCTCAGAGATTTAGCGCATCCTGCTAGACAATTGTCTTTTATTATCGGCAGAGTAGCCTCCGTCGGTTTCGACTTCGATGCTGTTTTCGCGAACCTGTCATAAGAATATTTTTAAGACCGCTACTCCCTTAGCTTTCTCTATAGCCCTTTACGGCCAGTATTACAACACTGCATGTGTCAAGAGTCATTATATCCTAGGTACAACAGTAACGCTCCTAGCTGGTGACAGCTCCGAGTAAGTCGGGCCAGAGGCAACGCTCCAGCCTGCGACTATATTGCCTCCTCTTCTAGCCACCGCGTGTTTCCAGAAGGCGCCCAAGTCTAAGAACAGTCAAGGCTTTCGGTTGGAATATCAGTAGACGTACAACTTTCTGACGATGCAGTGCCATCAATGTACTTGTACCATTTGTATGCTTGCTAACTTATGCCCGCAAAATTGTGCGGAACCAACTCAGCTTGTTATGACGAAAACATCGTGATGTCATGGGACTGACTGAAAAAACAATGTTGCTATTATAACTGTGGGTAACCTATATAGACCGACATATTCAGCTATGAGTACCCCACTAGCCAGCACTACCCGCAATTTATCCAACGTTAGTCTACATCAGAAACCACTTAGTGAACCTGACCGACATTTAGCCATCGTTTAGTCGTTATTAACCAGCGTTAATAAGTGCTGTTAGAGTGACTATATAAGATACCACCGCTCGCTAACCATCATTCGCAGTTCACAAACCGCAAAAGATTAGGTGTGTCGCGTATAACACAAGTCGCTTATTGTGTTTCGTTACTCGACTACCGCTCAACAGCGTTAAGCGGGTTTCTCGAACGTCAAGCGGGTGTCGGCTTAAATCGCGTTCAGTGAAACGGCCAACTCTCAAAGAACGCTCGGTTCGGACGTCGCGCGTGGGTCCATACGGAAGGGTCCCAGGACATCTGTCACGTCGGGCCTGTCAAATTGACATCCCCTTCATCTAGGCTGCAAGACCGAAATACTTTTACCCGTGAGGCTCTGAGTCAAATGGACTTCGGAGCAGGAAGTCGATCGGCCGTGGCCGGGAACGCAGAGAGCTTTTTCCTGGGTGAACTTCTTAGGGTACAGGCTCTCGAGATCAAAGCAGCTAGGCGCTGGTGTTTGCTGAAAAAACAAAAAGTGGCCTGCATGGATGCATTGAACTTTCACGCCGGGTGTTCTTTCTCTTTTTCCTACACCAAGATTGCTAGTCGCAAAGCATGACGCCCATCGAAGATGAAGGTATGTCAAGCGATTGAGAGACCTCGGTTTAAAGAAAGATGAGAAAAAAAAGTGCTTTATTATAACTGCAGAACTGCCTCTCCCTCTTGCTACTATGCAAGGTCAGCATGACGCACTAGTGAACGAAGGCATGTCGCCTTGTATCATAGATTTAAGGGCCTCTAAATCAGGTTCGAAGGCGAAAGAACGCTTCCTTTCTCGCCTTCGTTGCTCTGCATACAGGCGTTGTCCCCTCCTCGTCCTTTATTTCTTTAAGAGACATGTGGAAAGTGTCAGTACTAAGCGCCGAACCCACCAAGATTTTGCACTTTTCGACTTTACGCTGTTACACCTACCTGCTCAGTAGAGAACGCACGAAGCGAGGTGAAATCAATCGATCATGTACGATAGCCTAGCGAGACAAGGAGGAACGGGCGTGCAACCGCATTGCAAAGGATTGTAGAGAAGACTCGCATATTATAAATCGCCTATATGGGAACAAACTAAAGGTTGTACTCCGTGGACGTTGCGAATCACACGAAGTGCGCGAAAGGCGGGGAATGCCAGGTGAGGCGCTGGTTTATATCCAGAGTTCGTTTAGGAGTCCTTTACGAAAGTTGAAATCGTTTGCTTCCCACCGCTCAAACACTTTCGGGCACGTAGTATACAAATGATGAATTCAGAATTTGTTTTTAAATAACTGCGATGTCCTGGATAGTAAAACACACATGATCCAGAGACACGTCGTTGTCGGGCATTACAGCCTAGTTTCTGCTACCTGTGCCTCTTGAACTTGCACTTTAATTCTAGGTAGATATTTTTGTAGTTCTTATTATTTTTTTTTACATTTGGCTTCACTACAAATGCGGCCGCCTTGACAGGGAATCGAACCTGTGCCCACATACTTACCATTACAAAAATGCCATATATGGCGATATAAGGAATTGGGCACATCTGACAATATATATATGGCCGATGTCCGTATGTGGCCGTATTTGCACATATCGTGATGAAGGCATATGTAGCTATAAAAGACCTACACGCAGAATGCCGGGTATGACTGACATGTCTTTAGAAAATAGGGCCACATATGGACATGTGCCATATATAGCTAGGTATGCGTATGGCCAGATACGCGTGTCTGGCTATATGTGGCACGTTTCCATATGTGGCCGTATTTGCCCGATACATGTCACAGTCATTGATGGAATTGTTCGTGTAGGTCTTTTATTGCCAGATGTATACCTATATCGCGATTTGCTCAAGTAGGGCCACATATGGACATTAGCCATATAGAGTCACGTATTCCTAATTCCTGATATCGCCATATACGGCATTCTTGATAGGGTAATAGTGCAACGCCGTAGCCGCTGCGCTACCCGGCAGGCTTAGAAATATCAACAGTAAGAACCAAACGCGTTTTGGCCGCTGCGGCGAGATCAAAGAGACGTAAGGAGTTCGGTGTGTTTCGACACTCACGTAAACGACGCGCTCGTATCGCTTTACAAACTATAACCATTCCGCTCCGAAATAAACGGTTCAGTGCCGTCAGCGGACGCACGAGATTACATACATTTACAGCGAATGAACCAGTGAAAACCCGGCACGACGGTGAAGCCTTAACGCTTACAACGCAGAAGCAGTGCGCGCATGCGCGCAAACAGCGAGTCGGTTGACTTACGGCTGATTGCGAGACGTTCGATGACGTCAGCGGCACGCGCATCACGTGGCAAAGGAAGGGAGGATGGCAGCGCGGAGAACGAGCCAAATTCCGCTCATGTAATTATACCCTGCGACCAAGAAAAGACAAAGCGGCCGTGACTGTCGTGGTCGAAAACGATTACTCGTTCCAGAGAATCGCTCAGGCGCCCACCGATGCATGCCCGCGCGGTCTCGAAGCATGCTGCAGGCCGCGGACCTTGTGACCGAACTGTTCTCGCGTAATGCGCAGTTTTCGTAAGTTAGAAGCCACCTACGATTGATTTGAGGGATTTTTACGTCCCAAAACCACGACATGATTATGAGAGGCGCCGTAGTGGAGGTCTCCGTAAATTTCCACCACCTGGGGTTCGTTAACGCGCACTGGCATCGCGCATTACACGGGCCTCAACATTTCGCCTCCATCGAAATGCAGCCGCCACGGCCGGGATTCGATCCCGCGACCTTTGGATCAGCAGCCGAGTGCCACAACTACTAGGCCACCGTGGCGGGCCAAGCCACCTACGAGCGTGGGCAGGGGTGCTATATTCTCATAAATGAAAAAAAAAAAAAAATATCAGGAGGCGGAGTCACGTGATTCCGCTAGCCTCAGCAAGCCAACTCGCATGTAGTTGCCGGACCGCTCGAGGTTGTCTGGACACCGTAACTTCTGTTGGACCTCGATTGGAAATTAATCTTCTACCGCTTTCCTGTCACGTGACAGTGGCCTATTTCCCACGATTCTCTCCCTTAAATTTTTCATGACTAGACTTAGCGCTCGACCTGCTGCTGCTTCTTTCTTTCTATCTAGGTCTGTTTTCCCGATGTTGCGCTAAAGAAAAAAAAAAGCGCTCTGATGTCCCCAACATAGTCGCGTGACGCCAGCTCCAATAGCTTTGTTTCTTCCTTCATGGCTGTTCTGGATATCATCCAGTTATGTCATGGCGGCGTTTTAAAACAATCTGAGAGGCCTTAATAGACCCCTGGACCAAGCAAAGCTGAGAAGACGAATTTTGCGACACGATGAAAGGAATTGTACTGTGTGAAATTTGTGGTGCAATGTGTGCCTGAAATACCGAAGGGAAGTTGGGCCCTCGTCAGGTGTATTGACACACCTTTAGTCCAATTTCCTCGGTAAACAGTGTCCGCTGTACACCGAAAGAAAGCTTTTTTGATTGATTTGATTTGACTGTGGAGCAGCGAAACTTTTCTTGTTCTCTCAGCGAGCCTGTCAACGCATCTTTCCTCGCTATGTCTTCGGAAATTAGGAGAAACGCTGTGCGCTGCATTGATAACCAAATATATAGAAAAGCGACGGGAAGAAATATCATTCCGTGCAAGCTATCATGATATGTTAGACAGGAAGCTATAGGGAATGATGTGCAGTCTGGTGCCAGTTCGACCGCTTTTTTTTTTTTTATTTCGTGTATTCCTTCAGCGTCTGCAATTCTTCTGAAACACATAGTCAACTTTCTTTATGAATAAGTACCATCTCTCATTTTTTCTCCATTGTCACAGAAGCGGTTTGAACGGCTTCTGTAACGTAGACAAGCCAACAGCGTGGCGGTTACATACAGTTACACGAACATGACAATAATGTCGTCACAATATGCCGTATAAAAGCCGTAGAATCTAAGCGCAGATGAGTACACTTATAACATACGGAATGAAAGCGTACCATATTGGATTAGTTCGGACCATCTTGGACTTCCTTAGCGTGTCTACAATGCACGGTGTACGAGTTCTTTTGCACAAATTGGACCCCCACATCACAACTGGGACTCAATGGGACTTAAACCCGCGACCTAGAACTTCTATAGCAAATCCAAGCCCTATAGCGTAGTTCGTAAGTGGCTTTCCCGGTCGCGAAACTTCACCGTCACTTCCTCGACGTGCTTCAAAGGACAGAAAGCTGAGCGAGTTAAGAAGGACTCATTATGCAAAGAAAAGGCGCGCAAAACGAGGGCACGAGGAAAGAGGAGCGCACAACACAAGAGCAAGCTTCTATGGTTATAGGTGTGACTCACGCCGAGGAAGAGGGACGCGATTACAATAACAATGGTGGCGCCCTTGGTCGCCTCACAGGCGTCCTTGCCCTTGAAGCTCCGCCTGACACAGCACACGCGTGTGTTTTTCAATATTCACCAAACAACATTGAACTGTACCATCGGTGTCCCTTAGTAGCTATAGTATAATTCTAGCCAGAGCCATCCAGTCACTGCATAGAACAATGGACATACTAATGCAGTAAACCTAAAAAAAAATAATAATATTGCCCTACTGTGAGCTCTCGGGGCATTTCATGGTACACACTGTCGATGGACACCTTACTTCCTTACATATATATGACCTTAGGTATATCAACGAGTACCTGTCAATAGGCGCCTAATCATCCGTTACGAAGAGCTATAGAACAAGGTACAAGTAGTTGCAATGACGACACGGCCAGCTGGGAAGAGGCAGAAATTTCCTACGTATATAACACTAAAGAGAGCCCCAGCGCTTTCAGTGCTCAGACGCCAACAATCCTATATTTCTAGTAGAATGGATAAATGGGCTAGTTGGTACTGCATCTTTTAGGAAAACACGAGCGCAAAAAAGGACGTTTACACACAGAGAAATAACTGCACACCACAAGCGCTCACTCTCAACTGCTTAATCACACATGGAAACAAACAGATATACACAAAATGATACACATCGCGCATAGAAAAGAGCCCTGTGTAATAGAAATTAACTGTAGTAGAATGGATATATGGGCTAGTTGGTACTGCATCTTTTTATGACAGTTGAGAGTGAGCGCTTGTGATGTGCAGTTGTTTCCCCGTGTGTAAACGTCCTTTTTTGCGCTCGTGTTTTCCTGTATTTCTAGTCTGCAGACGTAAAGCGCCACTATACTTAGAATACAGATAGAGACTACCTACCGTGGGAAAATATTAACCATCACACCCAAGTCAAGCTGCGATTTCCAGTTATTTCAAGGATAAACGTTCGAGCTAGCTTTACTGTCTTGTGCGTTTACGTCAACGTAAGTGGCTCATAAACCGCACTTGTTGCATGCACCTACGAATCGTTGCGGTTGAGCCGCAATACTTCGTTCAGTTTGTAAAGTCACGAAGTTGTGCGAAGGCAGAAGCACGGAGTCCGAGAAAATACACTTATCAGTATAATCGCCATTCGCCTACCTGCTACAGCCACCATTCTTTGGCAACTGCCGCATGCAGCACATAAGCGCCTCTGGTCATTTTTGCAGGAAACTCTGTGGTTCTGTAAGTAGAGAGAAGCACTCGCACTGTACAGCTTCTATTACCTTGCAAAAGTTGAAAAGACGGGCACTTCTTTCTTTCTTTCTTTCTTTCTTCTTTCTTTCTTTCTTTCTTCTTTCTTTCTTTCTTTCTTTCTTTCTTTCTTTCTTTCTTTCTTTCTTTCTTGCTACAGCGCGTGCGATAATGGCGCTTTGCGGCGGTTTCCCTTGCAGCATATGTGTGTGTGTGCCTTTTGTGTGCCGCCTGCCCCGCGGCCATACCGTTTCGCCAATTACTGACGCATTGTCGCTGTCCTGCTATTACGCCACGCATTGGCCGTGTCTGTATAGAACGCGTGCCGCGGCCTATACACCGAACATAAAACGCCACAGCCTTGGCCTTTCTCTCTCTCTCTCCCTCTCCTCTTAATATCAGAGTTGACTCGAAGCACGACGATTTGTACTCGCGAGTGTACACACGACAAATAGATGCTAGACACGAAGACTGTTTGCACAACAAGGGCGCGCCCCGTAAACGTACATACACCCGCAAGTCACCGTCGCGGCCTTGTCCCTATAGTGCTCGTGTCTCTTCAACTTTGCAGATTTAAGAGTGGCACCTCAGCCGGCGAAAATATTAACGAAATGTATACTGAACTGAAGGTGTCGCTGATGTTTGAACGTTATAACAGGCCGCATTCATCACTGCGCCCGTTCAGGGATGATCAGTACAGTTCAGTAATCGCGGCCTGGTGTAAATTACACCAAGGTTTTGTGATGGTAATCTAAAACAGATTGTTTCTTGTAAACGTGATCCGGTGCATTCTGCACTCTGTTTACTACATACGTGCATCCATTTCTTTTTATTCGCGCGCTCCTGCGAACGAATTTTCTTCCCTTATATGCTCCTGGTGCGTCGCACATCCTTGTCGTGCTAGCACGATCAGCTACAATGCTAACCACACCAAAGATGCTGGAAGCTTTTTCGTGAGCCCTTCAGGACAGCATAGAATATCAACCAAATTTACCTCCGGCATGCGTGTACCATTAATTTTGGCGGAATGTGCTCTAGGAGGTCGAGATACAAAGTAGAAGCAGTGGTTTAGGAACAGCCCGTAGTGATAGCTTGCCATGCTCAAGCTCACGGGATCGAGTCCCGGCCACAGCGGCCGCATCTAGGTGGGGGCGAATTGCAAAAAACGCCCTTATGCTTTACATTTAGATGCACGTTAAAGAACCCCATGCGGTCAAAATTGCTCGGGAGCCTTCCGCTACGCGGCGTGCCTCATGCATAATCGCATGTAGCAGTTTGACACGTAAAACGTCATCAATTGCTGTTATGGTTTATGAAGGAATAAGTGATTAATATAATTAAGAACTAAGGGTAGTGTAGTTATTTCGGGACTTAAATGGCCGCCTTGGTTGCCCACACCACGGGAAACTCGTTGTAGTTTGCCTATAATGACTGTATTCTCGGTAGTTTTGTTTTGCGACGACAGCCAAGAAATTTTTATGAAGGAGTATATTTTCTTTCGTCCAATCACATTCAGTATCCCGGCACTTTCGAGCTATATAGAGCTGTACACATGCTAGTTTTCTTACTAGCTCAGAGGATATACCCAGAAAAGCGTTCGCCTCGAGCGGAATTTCCTGACCAGGACAAAATTTTCAGCTTCAAAGCTTTCCTTGTGGGAATACCGGATGGCTTTTCTTAGCAGCTTCCTGCTACGTTGCGTAAGCGACTTTCTTTTCTTTTCTTTCTTTTCTTATTCTTTTTCTTGTGCGGATGCCATCTATCGTAAGAAGCACACAAGAAAATATTTCCTTTCTCAGGTTGCATACTAAGTGACTCCTCGCTCTCCATGCTTCGAAACTCGAAACAGGCGAAGATGCCAGGAGTGACCGGTGATTGTTGATTTCGTGACACGACGCGATTACTGCTACCACAGCAAGAAAAAAAAAAAAAAGAGGGGGGGGGGGGGGGGGGCGAGCAAAAGATGCTTGTATAGAAGCTTTTGTTCCGCTCCCGCACGCACGGCGAAAACGAGCTATCTGGTAACGTGCACACTCTGTGACGGCACTACGAACGAATACACGCGCGTAGCCTTGGTCGCTCCGCGTATGAGGTATCGTGCGCGATATGCGACCGTACACGCAGCTCGTGCTGACGAATAACCTCGCGTGTTGTCCAGAGTATGCGTACAAAGTGAGCATGCGAACATAGCTCACGAGAACCTTAAAGAAGAAAAAAAAGCGCGGAAAACTGCGAGATGGCACCCACCGAAGATGAGAAGACGATTCGTTCGTATGCATGCGTCTACTCTCCCTATATACAGTTGCTTTCTGGTGAAAAATTCGTCACGTCGTGCACCCCCTGCAATGTATCGAAATTCGCACCGATTGATTTTGTGGCGTTTTACATCCCAAAACCAGCTCTGATTATGAGAAACGCCGTAGTGGAGGGCTTCGGAAATTTCGACCACCTGGAGTTCTTTAACGTACACTTAAATCGCACGGTACATGGGCCTCAACATTTCGCCTCCATTGAAATGCAGCCGCCGCGGCCGAGATTCGATCCCGCGACCCTCGGATCAGCAGCCGAGTACCATAGCCACTAGACCACCGTGGCGGGGCTCGAAATTCACACCGTCTCAAGTCAAATGCCCGTAATAAAACGAATTAGGTTATCAAGTGACACTAATTAGGATTTCTAGGGAACACTGCTGAGGCATTCCATTGGACGCTCAGAATTTCTCCTCCAAGAGGCCTACAGTTAATAAGCTAGTTTTGAACGCCACTAAAACCGACGCAAACACGCGAGAGTGACGACTGGCTATTCCTTAGAGCTTATGCAGACTGTCCACTAAAATGGTTCGAGTGTTGAAGAGTACCTTATGAATAATTTTAAAAACCGGGGCAAAAGCACAGCAGATATTGTACACAGACCGCCTTATGTATACGGGAGGTAAAATGTCGCCAGGAGTAGATCCAGCAGTACAGTTGAAACCCCGTCGAACACCAGAGCTGTACGAAATGCCTAAGCAGGCATGGTGGTATGCATGTAGTTATGGTTAAACGAAGTAGTAAAGTATACGAACCATCTCTTGCACACTTATGGCAAGGAGGGATTAGTGAGGATTAAAAAAAAAACAGTTATTTCTGCAACCCTCGCACGGCTCATCGTCAACCACAACAGCAACGGTTCTATACCCACTTACGTGAACCGCCACACTTCGGAACAGTGTGACGGAATGGTGGCGGAAGCACTGCTGCAGAAAAAATCGTCCTTGCAACTCCGTTCTGTGCGGACGTCTTTGCACGAGCTGGCATTTTGGACGATCGCCTGGGGATAAGTGTCGGTGGTGCATCCAGTGGGCCGCAATAGTGCGTGGGGTCTGGCACGCCCGAAAGGGATGGATCCTTGTGGACTCGCAAGCACCTGTTCTGCCTCCCTCCCGTTCGCAGTGTTCCAGGACGTGAACGTGATGGTGTTCATCGGCTTCGGCTTCCTGATGACGTTCCTGAAGCGCTACGGCTTCGGCGCCGTGGGCTTCACGTTGCTTATCGCCGCACTCAGCATCCAGTGGGCCGCAATAGTGCGTGGGGTCTGGCACGCCCGAAAGGGATGGATCCTTGTGGACGTGCTCAGGTAAGCCGTCGATGGGAACGACTTTACTGACCGCGGAGGCACGTTATCTTATAACGCTGAAAGATTACTATCAAAGTGTTGTATTAGTACTAAGGGTCGTTCAGCTGGAAATCGCTACTGCATGCTTGAGATTGACGGTGAGCTACTTCAGCGGTCACCTAGAGTTTCAATATGCAATGCGTGCTTGTTGGTATGTCATTTCTCGTTACTATGTAGTGCAAATGAAGGGGGCACGATAAAGGCATTAAACACACACACACACACACACACACACACACACACACACACACACACACACACCACACACACACACACACACACACAAATTTACATACCCGCTGTTGTAATTTAGTGACTAGGTGTTGACTTTCGTAGCTGGTAGTCGCGGGATCGAATCCCGGTCACGGCCGCCGCGTTTAGATAGGGGCGAAAAACATCCCTTTAGATTTAGGTGCACGTTAAAGAACCCCAAGCGATCGAAATTTCTCTAGAGTCCTCCACAACTGGGGTGCGTCATAGCTGGTTTTGGCACGTAAAACCCCATAATTTGTAATCATTACTGCTACGTTTCCAGCAAGTATTTTTTTTTTCCATCGGGTGCCTTGTCTTATACACACTGTCCTCCGCTGCAGCGAGTGTGTGTACCAGCGCAATCAATTATACACCAGCAAAATTCAACCGCTACACAAGCAGTGGAAGAGTTAATTAAGAAGAAAACCAAAGAAAAGCTAACACTTCCACGCTTCAGTTCAGGCGCAGTAATTCTAATCCTTTCTTGAAAGCTCGTAATAGATGGTTTGCTGACACGTACATTACCAGCTCTGTCTAGTCCATTCAGCTTCTAAGATGAGACGTGTTGACGTATGACTGCTTATGCCGGTACATCACAACAACCTCATTTCTTCAGATTTTCGTTGCCAGAGTGTACCAGAAGGCCTTCGCAGATATGTCACTTCAAGCATACGCTCCCCCTCCTCCCCCTTTCTTTTTTCTTTCACGTTAGTCGTGAATTTTTACAGGTCCTGGGCTTAATGAGTCCCTCCTAAAGGGGCCACCTTGAGGCCCATGTATGCCCTTTACTAAAATCTTGTTTCTACCTCCATAGGTCTGCCGAACAATTATAACAGCAAACGATGATGTATAGAAAACATGAAATCTCGTTGGTACGATCCTTCTTACTACGTTTTTTCTTATTAGGGGCGAAGCTCCTTAAGGTTTGGGTCTGTCCGTCCGTTGTTCCTAGTAGCGCGTTACCTTCAAAGAAATGAATGATGCTACGTGTGGGAGGCGCGCCCTCGGCGCGTGCCTCCCGGCGCGCGAGCTCTCTCACTCTTCCATCTGCTGTCTTGTGAGAGAGAGAGAGAGAGACAGAGAGAGCGAAAGGCGCGCGTTGACTATGGAAACGCTCTTTCTTCGATGAACGCGCCACCAGCTCGCAAAGAAGGAGAACGCGTCCTCACCCGCGAGAGACAAGCTTGACGCAGGCAGCGTCTTCTAGCGAGTTTCTTGGTTGAAAAAAAATACCGACTGCTCGCGCTGGAGAACCGTTCACCGGCCACCCATATATATATATATATTGTCCGCCGCGGTGGTGTAGTGGTTACGGTACTCGGCTGCCACCCAAAATACGCGGGTTCGATCCCGGCCGCGGCGGTCGCATATTCGATGGAGGCGAAAATGCCAGAGGCCCGTGTACTGTGCGTTGTCAGTGCACGTTAAAGAACCCCAGGTGGTCTAAATTTCCGGAGCCCTCCACTACGGCCTTTCTCTTCTCTATCTCTTTCACTCCCTTTCCCCCTCCCTACGGACGCTTAGCCGTGCTCCCTACATGGGTTGCAGAAATTAGCGTCCTTTCCTAACCGAACCACAATCATCATCAATCATATATATATATATATATATATATATATATATATATATATATATATATATGCACTGGATCTTGACTTGCAATGAAGTGCCGGTGGGAGATGAAGTGCCGGTGGGAGACTCGGCACGATCTACGGTGAACTTCCGGAGCTTCGCCCACTCATCTTCACTCCGTGGATATGCTGTGAATTTTTATTATTGTTAAATTGAAGATATATTTTTTGCCTTTCCTGATGGGCACCCTGTAGGCTCAATGTATACTTTCGTACAGTTATCGACAGTGCAACATGCGAGATGTGCGACACCGACGAAACCCTGGACACTATTCTAACACCGTGCCCTGGACCATCTGCTGTGCCACTGTCCGCGATTCGTCGAGGAAGGGAGAACACTTGCTCAGACGCTACGCCACCTTGACGACCGGCCACTTTCCTTACAGATGCTACTCGAACACCGTTCGTACAGTTGGTACTACTTTCGGAAGGTCCGTTGTATTTTCTGGTTCCTGTTTATATCGCTTTAACGAGATTACATCGAATTACGGATGAGGTTTCTGACGATGCGCCCTTACAACCATTACACGCAAGCACGAAGGCTGCCGTCCTTGATTCGTCGTTTATAATTGATTTGTTCCTCGAATTTGACCAATGTCCTCGGACACAGCTCAAGTGTTTCGGACCGGCGAGATGGGACGGTGCGGCCGCGCTGCGAGGCGTTCCGATCGAAATATCGCGCAGCCATCGATCACCGGGCATCGTTAGGTGCAGGCTAAGCGACGCAACCCTAGCGCGCATGGGTCAACCACGGGGCCACAAGACCTTTCGTGAGACGCTGCCATCTCCCCGTGGGTCCCGTCATACGTTCTCTTCAATCGTGGACCCTAAACAATGGGGCATCGTGGACATTGAAGAATAAAAATTTCTTTATACGCTGGACTGGCAACGAAAATCAATTTGGAAATACACTAAAGATCGAACACTTATCTGCAGTTGGGCAGTAAAGAAAAAAGAAAAAAAGACATTGTTTCACTTCTTTACGAAGACACGGACGACGCTGAATGACAACTGTGCATACGAAATGTTCACCTCTAAAGAAAACAGCGAGGGAAGAAAGATACACAAGACGACGACAAGTTCTGTGTTCCTTTCCCTCTTTTTCTTTAGCGGTAAACGTGTCGTATGCGCAGTTGTGCGCAGTAAAAAAAAAAAGGATAAAACTAGGGTCACATTTGAGGCCCTTCTGAAGCATATGTAACTGCGTAGTCTAGCCACTGCGACAGGCTTCGCACTCTAGTCCGGGGGATGGCTGAGAGATAAATGGATAAAAGGGATACACATGGACAAACTCTGTGCGTGCGTGCGTGCGTGCGTGCGTGCGTGCGTGCGCGCGTGTGTGTGTGTGTGTGTGTGTGTGTGTGTGTGTGTGTGTGTGTGTGTGTGTGTGTGTGTGTGTGTGTGTGTGTGTGTGTGTGTGTGTCACTGTTTAACGCTGAGTTGGATAAGACTGTTTCCGAACTGTATGCGACCATCGATCCAGCACTCCAAAGGGCCAAGGCTGCTCAAAGAACGCAATTCGTGTGTGACGTACTTAGTAGTGCTTTTAGTTAAGCAATGTAGATTTAAGGTGCGGATATACGTGCCACTTCTACCGGTTTCGTTTTGCTTTTTCGTTCTTGTTATTTTGTTTATCATTATTGTCGCACGCATAGTGACACAGTACGTTTCCCTCTTTTTATTTTCTTACGCGACGGACTCAAACACTTAACTACTTGCATTGCAGCCTCGTCGGCGCCGAATTCGCAGCCGCGAGCGTTCTCATCTCATTCGGCGCGGTTCTGGGCAAGACTAGCCCCCTGCAGCTGGTTGTCATGGCTGCCGTCGAAGTGGTTCTCTTCGCCTGCAACGAGCACCTCGGCGTGGGCGAGTTCAAGGTATGCAACCGTCGCCGCCTACTTCCGAATCTCGGCCCGTATTCCCAAAAAAGAGTAGGCGTTAAAATGTTCGCAGGAGAAAACTTCAGCCAATTCTAATGCTGGGAATATCACAAGAGAGGCTGGCCGCAATGGCGAAAAGCACCTACTAAAGGGAAGGCATTGCAAATTTGATTCCTTGATGCGAAGCAGTTCATACGAATTAAGCCTGGGCTTCAGATGCTGTTTCTTTAGCTTAGCGTCGGAACAGGTTATTTTTCAATTTCACATTAAAAAGGTAAGTGAGTGGATAAATGAAAGAGGGTTATAAGGTGGCATATAGCGTTATAGCGTCATATAGCCTCATATGAGCTATAAGGTGTCAAATAGCGTTATAAGGCGGCACGCGTGAACTAGCATCTAAAATTATAATGAATGCAAAGTAATCACTTAAACACTAACTAAATTTCTAAAATAAATTGCGTGGTGCATAGTGTATTTACTCGCAAATGCTAGTACTGGCTAATGTTGACTTCCGTCCGCTGGTAGCGGCTGGTGTCGGCGAAAGAGGCGAAAAAGGCGAAACATGGTCTACTACTGTGACCCTGTCTCACATAATTAAATGCTTCCCGCACTGTATGACAGTTCCACATAAAAAAAAACTCGACGAATATTTCTGTCGTGCACGCTGCTACTGGTTTTGCGCTTACTTTTACTATGCGCCGTTTGACATCCTAGACGCCGACGTGACACTAAGCAGCGATTAATAGAGCTCCCAGCTGGCCCCCCACGCAAGCTATTGAACCCTTGGTTTTAAGGTAACATGCATCTGACTCCACAGTCTGAGCACGTATACATACAGTAGGGTACGCACATTGTGTATGTACCTATTGCGTATTTGGACTGTTTTATGCATAACATGTGCTCCTTCGATTCATACGGTTTTTTTTTTTTTTCCTTAAGTGATCTCCTTCACCGCAAGTAGCTGCATTTTTCTGGAAGTGTGAAGGCTTTTGGTCTGGCTGGTTTCAGTTGGAAGGGCCCAATACGTTCATTGCTAGGCGCAGACTCACACTTGTCGCACGCTCGCCCGATTTGTGGCATTCGTTTACCGACAGTACCTTCGGTAATCGCCAGTATAAGTGCGCAGTGGACAGTTGCCTATACAGGTTCAAAGTCAATAACTATTATAGTCTTGCACAGTGACATATAATTAAGGTGTTCTAGCAGTGGTGGCTTACCGTACTTACAGTATGGTAATACCATGCCGTCATGGTCAGCTCACAGCTCTTTCAGTCGGAAACATCTTGCCAGTAGCTCTATGCATGCAGTAACGTGATAAAAGGTTCAAGGTATCTGACGCAGATTTTACGGACTAGTATAGCCATGTATCGACGACAAAGGAATGGTATTGGCGTGTTTATCTTACTGCAATGCATGCACAGCTAAAACACCGTAAATGAGATCAACCTATCGCTGACACTGTCAATACTTCTTAACTACGTCTCGCGTTTGCCACGTTTTCCAGCTTCGTGTGCTAGCTCGCTTTCTTTATACATCTCTAGACCAAGTTGGCAAAAGTCTTGTCCTACTCAGTGAAGAATTGATTGATTGATTGATTGACTGATTGATTGATTGATTGATTGATTGATTGATTGATTTGTGGGGTATAACGTCCCAAAACCAGCTCTGATTACGAGAGACGCCGTAGTGGAGGTCTCCGGAAATTTCGACCACCTGCCATGGGGTTCTTTAACGTGCACTGACATCGCACAGCACACGGGCCTCAACATTTCGCCTTCATCGAAATGCAGCCGCCGCGGCAGGGATCCGATCCCGCGACCTTTGGATCAGCAGCCGAGTACCATAGCCACTAGACCACCGTGGAGGGACAAACAAAAATCAATCAAGGAATCATAATATTTTTGGAGCTTGTAAAGGTCTCACGACATACGCGTCCCATAGATACAGAAGCTACGGTTGCAAAGTGCTTAGTCCACAGTACAGATAAAGAAGTTTGCATTTCTCTGGCCAAGCGGTTGAGACACAAAAGTGTAAGTGTCGTCCGACAGCCGAGAGCGGTATCTTAAAGCCTAAGCGTAGTGCCTATCTGCGGTAAACAACGCACCGGACGTAGTAACCGCTAAGCTATCACACCGCCACAGGCGTTAGCATTCCGTACGGTTGACTTTGGGAGTTTTGAGTCGACAGTAAACGGTAACCTCTCATAAGCCCACTTGCCAGCAACTATCTGAGTGCCCATCGGAAACTGGGAGTGCTTGATAAGAAGTGTGCGGAAGTAAACAATCTGGAGTAGCGGTTGTTGATATCTTGGTGGCGAGATTCAAGAAAGAGGGGACGATACTCCCGCCACGCGGGGACAGTTTAGTCACGCCAAAGTACCGAAAAAGCGAGAGCAGCGAACTTAGTGCAGATTCTATTACTCGCGCGAACGCTGAGCTCTATAGCGCCGCCCAATAGCTTCGATATTCACCGATGTTCCCCTGCGTAATGGGTCAGTATAATTGTGTTCTTACAGAAGAAACGAGGCACTCATACTGTCGAAGCAAGAAAGCAGATATCGTCCACATTTAAACAAAATTAACTTTTGTCAGCTTACTGTTTGCCTCAAAGGTGAATTCTTTGTTGCCATAATCAGCATGACTTGTTCGTTCATTTTTTTTTCTTGTTTATTTGGTAGCTTGCTTGCTTTTCTAGGGAATTTTCTTATTTTGTTGTCGTTTTTGTCACCGCTGTCGCATCGTTGTCGTCGTTCATAGATTGACTGCGAAACGACTGCCTGCCTCAAGGCGCATTTAAGACGCCATCGCAATTGAAAGAAAAAAAAAATGAAAGCGCAGATAGTATTTCTCACGTACGCACTTCTTCCGAAAAACTAGCTTTGACCATAACAAATATAACGAGCATAATTGTGAAAGTGTTTTATGCCGGGGTCTAATAAGAGATCACTGACGCACTACCGTCGCGGAAATGGACGTCTGAAAAAGTGAACACACGTTTACGTTGAAAAAGTAACCTCCACTCGGGCTTGAACCCACAAACATCCGGGATGCGATGATAGGAGCTAGAAGCGCTGCCGCCGTCGTAGAGAGCATCGGACGCGTTATGCGAAGATTATAGGTTCGGTCCCTGCCGACGGCACATGTATTATTTCCGTCCTATTTAATTCCTTTCAATTTATTTCGTAATTAC
The DNA here is from genome assembly GCA_013339685.2 of Hyalomma asiaticum. Classification (NCBI taxonomy): domain Eukaryota; kingdom Metazoa; phylum Arthropoda; class Arachnida; order Ixodida; family Ixodidae; genus Hyalomma; species Hyalomma asiaticum. The sequence continues at coordinate 43,696,409 of CM023485.1, read as the reverse complement.
TGCCCTACAGCTGAAAATTACAAATAATTTCCCCTATGCCTTCCTTGACCTCATCGCCTGTTGGATTTATTAGGTTGTGTCTTCAGAGGAACGAGCCCTCGATTAATTACCATTTCGTTATACAACGAAGAGTTTTCCCGAGAACTTCGTTATAAATGCACTTGACAGTGCATCAACTGCCGCTTCGCAAGTTACCGTTCCATGAGGAGTAGGGATTTACGAAGCACCGTTTATGTCGAGTTTTAGCTGTGGTATTTTACGATAACGTAGTAGACCCGGTCGTACGTTAAGCGTTCCTGGATGAATTGACGGGGTACAAGACAACAGATTACCGCTTACCGTTTGGGGTAGGGTCGATTATATTGCGGTAAATGTGAATGTGACGCGGTCATGTTGTGCAAACGTTCGCAGGCGGTCGACATCGGCGGCTCCATCTTCCTGCACATGTTCGGCGCCTACTTCGGCCTCGCAGTGTCGTTCATGTTGAACAAGAAGGAACACTGCGATCACCGCAAGGAGGGCTCCGTCTACCACTCGGACATATTCGCCATGATCGGTGAGGCACCAACGAAAATTTAAATGTCAAGCAAGTAAACGTATCGAAAAGCAGGTAATTGGATCCCGTCGATTTCCCACAAAGGAGCTGGTGCTATCGTCTCGCTAAAGGTCTCTTTCCAAGACACCACAATCAATCGCACCATGCGTTATCGAACGGTTTACAGTTTTCCTCGAAATTCCTAGAACAAGCTTGCTCGCGGTGGCCCTCACCCTCGCCCTCTTGCATATGCAAATATACATATATAATATGTAGTTTCATTTGCAAACAGATAATGATGCATGCATATATTTTAGATGCCTACCACAGACTGGCTTCTAGCCAAAAACAGCTCGTGCCAACGGTTGTCTCATGGAATTTGCAAGAAAAGACATAAGCACCAGTGCGGGCTCTGTCAACGGTGGCTTTTTTTTTTTTTTTTATCGAGCAAGAAAAAAAAATTACAGCCCTAGCACTCCGTAAAAATGGTTAACCAGCGATGCTGGAATGTGCGGCCCTGGTGTTTAGCAGTGGGTTCAACCCGACACAGACGTCGCAGCCGAAGCCAAAGTGCCGCTGGAGAAACTCTCGCTGAAAGCGGGCGTTCGCCCCGCGAACGCGCTCCCGCGATCACGTCGACGCTGTTCTGCCCGCAACGCTGCTTCTTCGGCGCGCCGTCGTTGCAAGCGTTCGACATCGCGAGCTAACATCCGTGGCTTACCCATGTGGAAGCTCTCAGTCGAAGCTGATGCGCGCGTGCTGGGCGCCACGGCTGCGACGGGATGGACGACGTCACTCACGGGCCAGCCAATGGCACGCGCGCTTTGGTACGGCGCAGAGAACGACGTCATGGAAGGCGCAGCCAATGGAGACCGCTCGCGGTCCACGGACGAGCGGCTTTTCGTTTCTCCTCGCGATAAACAGCTTTCGCTGTAAAAGCAGGTGAAGCTCGAAACAGTTAAAACTGGTAAAAGGGGTCACAACATAAGATCACCTTTCCCTGCCGTAAGAGAGGGAAAGGAAGTTCAGTGTGGAAGCCCTGTTAATGGATACTATTTTGAAGAGTGTGACAATATTCCGAGACCAGTGGTTCAATTTTGTTAGGGGACTCACATAGACTTCGGTGTTATACTCAAGACCCTCCCTCCTTTGTCCCTTATTTCGCGCGCAGGGACGCTGTTCCTGTGGGTGTTCTGGCCCAGTTTCAACGCTGTGTCGGCGTACGGTGACGCCAGGCACCGGGCCGTGCTCAACACATTCCTGGCGCTCGTGGCCTGCACCATCACTTCTTACGCCGTGTCAGCCTTGGTTGATCCGAAGAACCGCTTCACGATGGCGAGTACACACCTTTGGAATTGAATGACATTGATATGAGACATTGAAGGAGGTGACTCTACTTTAAAAATGCATGAGTAATTTCCGCCTTGTGAAGGTGCTTGTCCGAGCGTAGCTGTGTAGAGGGTGCGCCAACATTTACGGCAGAGAGAGCTTTCTCTCTTTGCTTCCTTATTTCACTCCTTAGTTAGTTAGTTAGTTAGTTATTCTTTTTTATTTTATTTCATTTTTCTTCCAATATAATTTGGGATATAGGCTGTAACGGTTCGCATTGATTCAATCACAGCTCATGCCCTCACAGGAATTTCTGATCGCGGTCAGAATCAGCGATCAGAAATATACACAAAGCTTCGCTGTGATATGCTAAACGCCTGGCTAACTATTACGCAATCTTTCTTATATTGGTACCAAGTATCAAAACACATTCGAGTTTATCAAAGATCAAGAAGGTTCTTGATGATGGCGAGTAATTGCTGAGAAAAGTACATGTACTAATAAATAAGAAATTCAAATTATTCGAATATGTTAATACCCAGCTGCCGTTACATGCGACGTACGTACTGCAGCTCGTTCTTCTCCTTATCGCGCTTCAGCTGCGAAACCTGTTGTCACTCGGCGCTGGCCGTGCCTGAACACACGCGCATCTTCCCGAATGTTTCCGATCGTTATACTTGCATTGCATACACGAAGCGCATATTAGCGTGTTCTGGACACTACGCCAGAGTCAGCGATAGCGCTGTAATATAATACGACCCGTGTATAAAAGCCGCTGCATTTCGCCGATGATAAGATTTATCGACGACAGATTAGCTGCTGTCGTTATGCGGTGAGAGACGCTTTCCTTGCTGGCCGGCACAGCCTCGCCCAGTGAGGATTTCAGTGCTTAACAATTTGGATTCTACGTCCCCCATCGTCACGACCACGCGATAATATCAAAAGAACACGCGAACGAATTCACCTCTGCATCAGACGAAGACAGTGAAAGAGCAGTGTCACTCGGACGGGGCAGCACGTGTATCGTCGGAGAGAGTGCGGTTGGGCCGGTTCACATGCGGTGATTACTGGCTGAATTTTTCGAATTTCTGGGAACATCGTCGTGTGCAAATTGCCCAGTGGCTATATCGCTCATGACTCGGCCCCCCGTACAGACATTCGCTCAAGACAGTCTGCGCGTAATATGCGAAGTAATTATTACACAAGGCGCATTTGCTTTACGGAAGGCGGCGCGCCCGGAAATAACGTCGCCATTCTCCGAGTGACTGGTAAACTCGCCCCCTCGAAAAAAAATTACGCTTAGAAAAAGTAGTCAAATAGACACCTTGGTGTATGGGCTGAAGCGTTACTGCAAACGAGCTGAAGGAGCAAACGCAGCGCGGAAGTAATTTTAGAACACGCTTTGGCGTTTCATGTAAACAATACAAAGTATACTGCCCACTCTGCCCAATCATCGGGACCCTAACTGCAGCATTACCGATACGTATATAGATACCTCTGTGCATTATGCAATAAAGCATTAGGAGGCATTACACTGTCTCGCCATTACAATGCAGTACGCACTGCTTGCACTACGAATCTAGATAAGGGCTACACACATGCTATAGAGATGACCGTCGGAGTGCCTGATGCGTCTATAGTGCTGTGAGGGTACTTCCTCTCGGGCAACAAGCGTTAAGCCTTGCTCGGCACGTTGCATTGCCTTCACAGTGACACGCACGCGCACGCGCGTACACAATTGAAGCACGCAGAAGCAGGACCCTTAGTAAAATAAAGTTGGCTAATGGGCTGTCCGGACTAGAGCACTGCACGGGCCATGATTTTCGGCCCGGGCCCGGCCCGAGCCCGCCACTCGCTGAAGTTTACCCGCCCGAGCCCGGCCCGGTGAATCAAAGTGAGGCCCGCACCCGGCCCGAGCCCGGAAAAAAACTTAAGCTACCCGGCCCGGCCCGGCCCGACCGCAAATCAGGCCCGACCGAGGCCCGAGCATGAAATTTCGAGCAAGGAGTTTTGAGCAGCAATAGTGGACGTTTTCTTGTCGCATGCTTGGTTAAGAAGTACATTTTAACCTTCAGTTATTAAGTCCGAAAAACAACCTTAATGCGGAAATATTTTGAGCAACGATAATGGGTGCGAAGAAAATTTATTGATCAGAGGTATACTGTACTTATTTTTTCTGCATATTCAGATAAAGATCATCAAGAGAGTTTTCTAACATATTGTGACAGCCAAGCTGCTTTGTATCATGATTTTAGCTTTAATAAAAAGCGTAATAAAAACGAAGTTGACAGGGAACACACTACACTGTTCTCGAACTTCTTGTTTTAATTGCACCCTCTATCAAAAAGCATGCTCTACCAACAAATCCAATCGCACACCCTTCTAGATATTTAACACCAGTCCTTAGTATTGTAGTAGTTTCCTTAACAAGAAAAATATGAAAAACAAATTTATGACCGGTGTTTTAAATACACAAATTTGGATGACAACCATAACAAACTGAGTGTATACATGGGTAGACGTATGTACAGGCAAAAAAAGAAAAAAAAAGAAAAACGAACTGTGATATGATACTCTCATATCACGTCACGCTACTGCAAGTATTTAGTCTTTATACTTTAGCGGCAGGGTTCTCAACGTGTCCTCTTACGTGCTTTTGTGCAAAAAAATCAAATTGTCGAGAGATTCTGGCTTTAAGCACGTCCTGCGCTCGTTCATCCCATAACCTGCCGCGCTGAAGTTTCTCTTACTACTCGCACACAGGTTGCAGGGACGCACAAAATCTGTTTTGATGCACGTTTGCCAGTGCGTGATTAAGGTTACTTGTTCGTTCTCCCAACGTATGTTTGACTACAACACTCAACTACTCAAAGTCATCGACAAACGCGCTATTCGCTAACGCGATGATCACTAAATTGACCATATATGCTAGGAAAATGTAAACAAGCCCCAAAAACGCGACAGATGACACATAAGTTCTACAAGCGACAGGCCGAAAAAAGAAACCCAAATCCACTTATTGTAAGCGGAACTGGCAACTCGGCTTCTAGGTTACTCGATCCTCATGCACCCACAAGAAGTACCTTCAAGTACCCAAAATAAGCAAGAGAAATCCAGTATTTAAACCTTCACATTGCTCGTTCCGCATAAAAGACATGAAGTTCAAAACATGCGGCAAGTATATGTATACACAAAGCATGCGGAACCGTCTCAAGAATGCACGAAAGAGCAAGCCCGGCCCGACCCGAGCCCGTAACCTCATACCCGGGCCCGACCCGAAGCCCGGAGCTTCAGGCCCGAGCCCGGCCCGGGCCCGCAGTGAAGACAACTTTACCCGGTCCGGCCTGGCCCACGGGCCGGGCCAGGCCCGGGTTTTCGGGCAGGCCCGAGCCCGTGCAGTGCTCTAGTCCGGACACGCTTAAACCGATGCTGTGTACACCGATACATGCATGAAGGTGATGCTGATGGTTTCCTGTTTTCCTGGATGTGCCTGAAGCAGTACGCTAAATTCATGTGAATAGTGGATTAAACGTTTCATTTAAATACACAATTGCGTCATTAGCCCCCTTGTGTACAGTGGCACAAAATAAACGCAACTTTATTGTGCTGAGGAATAGTGTCGGTGCGGAGTCCTGCCGTAACACTGCCGTGCTGCTGCAGCGTTCCTGAGCGGTATAGGATCACGACAGTCGTCAATACAACTTGACATTGATTAGGCTGTCGTGCGCAGGTGCACGTTCAAAACTGCACGCTGGCCGGTGGTGTTGCCGTGGGCGCCACCGCTGACATGATGCTGCATCCCTTACGGTGCGTTGATCCTCGGTTCCCTGGCGGGAGCCCTGTCCGTCTTCGGCTTCAAGTTCGTAACGGTGAGTAGTGCACGCACTGATACGTCATTAGCGCCGGCTTATGTACGTATGTTTTGCTTGTTCTTTTATAATACTACTTAAACGACAAATTAAACGTTTTAGGTTAATAGTTTAGCAGCATAACTAATTTAATGTTGCTATTTTTCGCCTCTTTAACGAGCCCTATACGTTCTTCAATTTAGATAAGCGTACACTTAACCGCGGAAGGAAATGTCATTTGACATGTACGGAGTTCTTCGCTCGACAGTCTTCTTCCGGCGTAGATAAAACGCAGCATATATGGATGTACGTGTCTATGAATTTTAAACTTGCAAGTCATCGTGCGCCCTGTAAACCCCGTCCTTTTGTCGGGCCCCGCCGCGGTGGTCTAGTGGCTATAGCACTCGGCTGCTGATGCGAAGGTCGCGGATCGAATCCCTGCCACGGTAGCTGCCCTTCAATTGAGGCGAAAAAATATTGAAGCCGTGTACTGCGCGATGTCAGCCCACGTTAAAATACCCCGGATGGTCGAAATTACCGAAGCCCTCCCATACGGCGCCTCTCATAATGATATTGTGGTCTTGAGACATTTTGTTGTCACGTTGGTTAGCGCTGTACCGTCACAAAGGTCACGTGCCATCCGGGACTAATGTGCACAGAACATGAAATCTGCAAAAGAAAAAAAAAAGAACATAAAATGTGAACCCTGGCTTAACCAGAGAACATAGTCTATGAAATATATGCTTTGGAGCACGTGCAGTAGCTTTTTTTTTTTTTTTTGCCCGCATGGTTACTCGTTAAGTTTAAAAGGTCGTGCATTAACAGAGTACAGGTGTTGCCGTGGCGCTGTATTTGCTGCGGAGTCCGTATCTTGGGCTGCTTTGTCCCCGATAGTCCCTTGTTGCGACTGGCCTGCTGAATTAGCCGGCCAGCGGGTAGCGTGTGCGGAGCGGCGAAGACGACTCGCAGGCACTTGGGATTCGGGAGCCGAGAACCGAGGCAGAGGTTGAGGAAATCTTAAAAGACGTTTATTTACATATTTACAAGTGCGTTCTCTTCAGAGAGTTCTCTCTCTGTCTATCTCGCGTCCTTCTCTGGGTCCCGCGCTTTTTGTTGCCCGGACTTCTCCCCCATTGGCTCCTGGGCGAGGGAGGAGGGAGAGGATGGGAGGTCTCCATACATGACCCGCCCATGGCCGTAATTACCAAAAGTCCGGGAAACGACGCCGGAGACGATCACATCACACGGCCACGTGCACGTGCGGAGACACACACCGGCAAACAGTTTGTGTGGCCCGACGCCGATAAGGTGAGCCCTCGCTGGACGGATCACTTCCAGATGTGCCGGACGGGGTCGACTCTTCGGTTCGGGAAATGATGTTTTTCCCGGCTGGCCTTCCTTTTGTGCTAACTAAAACGTTCGCACACACAAGCACACGCGCACGTGCGGCACAGAAACTCATGTCCACTGGCGGCGCCACACCGTCGCAAGCACACCTGCAGCAGCTTTGTAACACCCTGCATGGCAAAACAAACGTGGTGAACGGGGCGAGTTGGTATAGCTTGGTGTTTTAATACTGCGCGAATAATTAAAGCGAGACTTCAGTGTCCTTCCACTCCGCGAAGAAGGATGACCGGCGAAGCAGTGGTGGCTCGCACCGGCCCACCACCGCTGCAATATTCTCTGCCGAGACGACTCCATAGACGGACACGCTTGTATCAGAACGTGCATTCTATGCATTTTGAACGTTATTGGCAGATGTTGAAGTGGTCGTATCTACAGCGGCATACAATGCAATCCTTCTTCTACTCGTAAACAAACAACACTGCTATAAAACAAGCTTAAAGAACCAGTGATGTTATGTTGCATAAAAAAATCAATTGTGCTTTTCGCTTTTTCTTTTATCTGTCGTCAATAAAACACTGAACGAAGCCTGTCTCCGTGGAGGTCAACAATATCGATTAGAACGTTAATCGATAGTGATCATTCCATGAAAAGTTGAAAGGAACGACGCTTTGAAAACAAATCTGAGCGTGATCATTTGAGAAGAAAGTAGCTCCCGGGTGCCATTGTACCGTCCATTAGGTCTATGACCATGCCAGGTTACCTAGGATAAATGACCACGCTCTAATGATTTCATCAGGAGAATCTCGGGGAGCGTCGTTGACCTAACTCAAGAATGCCGGGGAAGCGAGCGAATGACAACCGTTCACGTCAGTACAGCCGAATGTAAAATGAAAGATGAGACAACACATTGTGGCGGTCCAAATTTTTCCAGCCATCGACTGTGGGCGGCACCTGCGAGCGGCCCCACACACAGGTTACACGTGCGTTGTATCCAAGGTCAAGAGCAAGTAGCCGCCGAGGTAGTCACAGTGGATATGGCGGCCGGCTGCCAATCCGAAAAACGCGGGTCCGTCCGTCCGTCCGTCCGTCCGTCCGTCCGTCTGTCTGTCTGTCTGTCTGTCTGTCTGTCTGTCTGTCTGTCTGTCTGTCTGTCTGTCTGTCATGTCGTGGCTTTGGTAGGTAAAACCCCAGCAGCAACTTCGCGCTCTTGAACTTCGCACTCTCCATGTAGTCCCACACTAACGGTGAATTCTGTGTAAACTGGGTTGCAGCCGCTGCTGTCCCGAAAGCTGAGGATCCACGACACGTGCGGGGTGAACAACTTGCACGGCATGCCTGGGATTCTGGCCGGAATCACCAGCGCCGTCATCGCTGCCAGTGCCACAGAGGACGAGTATAACTACAGGTACGCGTGCGACCATTGCACAGCGCTGACATGCTCTCGTGTGCGATCGCGTGGTGTCAACATCCATTCAGAAGGTAAGGCTGAAAACAACAGAGCATGACAATGTAAACTGCACAAAGCAGCCCGTCCGCATCGCCTCCTCGTAACGTAGTTACGTTCTCTCGCGGACTTAAATTGCAGTCCGAGCTGTGCAAGTGTTATGTGTGCAAGCGTTAGTCAAGTCGCAGTTTATAGATTTTAGGGGCGAAGCTCCTCTTAGTCTAACCTTGTCCTGCGTCAGGCGTAACCGACGTGAGGGGAGGCACGCGCTCGCCCTCGGCGCGTGCCTCTCTCTCTCACTCTTCCATCTGCTGTCTTGTGAGAGAGACAGAGAGAGAGAGAGAGCGAAAGGCGCGCGTTGACTATGGAAACGCTCTTAGATGAACGCTCTACCAGCTCGCAAAGAAGGGGAACGCGCCCTCACCCGCGAGAGACAACGTTGGCGCAGGCAGCGTCTCCTAGCGAATTTCTTGATTGAGAAATACCGACTGCTCGCGTTGGAGAACCGTTCACCGGCCACCCATACATATATATAGGCACTGGATCTTGACTTGCAATGAAGTGCCGGTGGGAGATTTCACTTGTGCATAGTTGAACCATAAGGATTCGTAGCGTGCGCGTTAACTAAATTAATCCGGAACTCGGCACGATCTACGATGAACCTCCCGAGCTTCGCCCACTCATCATCATTCACTCCGTGGATATGCTGTAGATTTTTTTGTGTTCTTACATATTGCCCCCCATTGAAATGAGGCTACCGAGGGTGAGAATCGGGCTCATCTCCTCGATCATAGCAGCGCACTACCTTGTAGCTGCTAAGCATAGATATTGCGTACAGCGTGGCTCTTAGGCAGATTTTCATTCCTTAGGCAGATTTTCTTAGCGAACTTCGGCGACTTTGAGCGTATCTATCTATCTATCTATCTATCTATCTATCTATCTATCTATCTATCTATCTATCTATCTATCTATCTATCTATCTATCTATCTATCTATCTATCTATCTATCTATCTATCTATCTAGCCGCTTACGACTTTGTGCTCTCCTGGCCGTTTCGTTATGCACGGAAATTGGTATGGCACAACATGACTGCATGACGAACATAAATGACAGGTCATAACATGAAAACCATGACATGCATGTCATGAGCGGCATGATTTACATGCCACGGTCATGGCGCTCTCCTGGCCGTTTCTTTTATGGGATGTGTACGAAAATTGGCATGGCACAACATGACTGCATGACGAACATAAATGACAGTTCATAACAGGAAAATCATGATATGCATGTCATGAGCGGCATGATTTACGCGCCACAGTCTTGGTGCTCTTGCGGCCGTTTCGTTTACTGCATACGCACCAAAATCGGTATAGCGAGGTAACAATGCAGATCCAATTTACGTTCCTGATGCGTGCTTCGCATTTCCTTGATTCCCACTGCACGTGGGATCTGCCTTTCTTTTCTTTTCTTTTTTTGCGTTGCCGCTGATCCGCGTCCTCTAGCATAAGTACGTTTTCTCAAATCAATTTCCAACTTTCAAATTGGCCTATGCGGCCACAAGTTGAGGAGGCAAACGTACACTGTAACGGTTTAATGGAGCGGAAACTCTTATTCTTCAGAGCGTTGCGCCAACGTCCACAATTGTGTTTAAAAAAAAAAAGAAAGAAAAGGGTCTAAGAAACCCGCACAAGCGCGCGCGCTCTTCTATAGTGCTCCTTTTTCGTATTTTTCGCTTTCCTGCAAACTATTTTATTACATGAATATCATCTGGATTTTCTACATGCGGCGAACGCAGCAAAATGTTCATTTATATCCTTACGGGACTTCGCGCACGCTCCTCGAGCGGCTATCACCAGTACCGAGAACCGCGCATTGGGGTACGCCAATTTCTCAGAAAGCGACACGAGAATCGCTGCAGTTCCTAAATTCGAAAAAGTTCGTTTCACTGAACAATGTAGTCTCCAATGTACACCACCACATGAAGGATCTCTTGGTGTAAACTTGCATGCTTGTTTTCCGTTCATCCATCGGTGCAAGAATAGCTTTACACCGTGGTTTTTATTATATTTCTTACACCGTTGTTCATCCCTTGTTGATTTCTCTATTCCTTTTCTTTTTTTGGGTAAGGTAGCAAACCAAACACATTTGCTTGATCTTCGGGCCTTCGTTCCATCCGACCGCCCGCCCGCCCGCCCGCCCGCCCGCCAGCCCGCTGTCCGTCCGTCCGTCCGTCCGTTCCGTCCGTTCCGCCCGTTCCGTCCGTCCGTTCCGTCCGTCCGTCTGTCTGTCTGTCTGTCTGTCTGTCTGTCTCAAAACACTAAGGGAAGAAACCTACTTTGTCTGTCGTATAATATTTATTCAGTTTAACTGCGAAATACTAGGCAGAAAGTGTCGTTATGTCACCTAGAGCCCGGGACTTGAGCATGAGAGTACATGCGTATAAGATTGAGGACGAGGAAGAGAAGAACATGTTTGGCAATTACAAATTTGTAAGAAGCGCACAGGACGTGTTAATCAAAGCCACTACCAGCCAACACCAATATCAGTAATGATAACGGTACGTTTCTGACATCGTAATTTCGTGTTGCATTAGGTATACAACGTGGCTACGAATCATACAACATATGTGGCGAACACAAAACTCTGTCGCAGCCTGTACACGCTGTACCCTGCTCGGGCGCCCACGGAAAACTCGACTGATCTGAGCCAGGTGCTGTACTACACGGTCGAAGTGGTGGCTGGAGAAGGGCGCACGGCGGGAACGCAGGCGCTCTACCAGCTCGCCGCCATGGCGTGCACGCTCGCCATCGCCGTTGCCGGAGGCCTACTAACAGGTCGTTGTTGTTGTTGTTTTTGTTGTTGTTGTTGTTGTTGTTGTTGTTGTTGTTGTTGTTGTTGAAATGGGGTAAAAGCTGTATTCGAGAACTGAAGAAACACCACGTCCCGCCGTCGAATTCAAATGATGATAGTAGACAAAGTGAACAGCTGGAAGTTACGAAAACAAAAAGAAATGAGGGAGCAGGCAGGGGTACAACAATTCACGTGTTTATATGAGAGATAGAGAGAAAGGGAAAGGAAAAACAGGGAGGTTAACCACAGGAGATCTCCTGTTGGCTACCCTGTAATGGGGAAAGGGAAAGAGGAATGAAAGAGGGAAAGGAGAGAGGATAGTTGGGGGACATATCACCATCACTGTCACTTGTCAGGGACTGTCACAATCGGTCACCAAGTCCTGTTTGTCGAATAAATCGCAGCAATGCCCTGACCACGTGTTTATAAGAGCACACGAAAGAATACCCGTATGAATCCCAGGTGCATTGCGATACAGCTGACTATCCTACATTCTCTGGGCTCTGCGCTGATACCCGCAGAGACATTGGGGTCTATACCGTAAAACGGATTGCGGAATACTATTCTGTCTTGGTCCTCCCTGATTGGTCAGTTCTGCTTGTCAAGGCAGAATTGTGCAATCCCTGACTGATCTCAATTCACTGATTGGTCAGTCCCGCCTTGACAAGCAGAACTGATCCAATCAGGAAGGACCAAGACGGAACAGTATTCCGTATTCCGTTTTACGGTATAAGCCCGATTGTTTGTACGTTTGCGCTCGGATGGATGTTAGTGGAATTTGGATATCTGCTCTCTTCTGTCCTGCGCTTTTTTTTGTTGTATTTTTTTTTGCTTCCTTGTCAGTTGCGAAAATGATTCGTGACTTCGGTATAGCCGCCATTGACGCATTCTGCGTTCGCACGTTTTCATATACAAATTTTAAAAGGAATAAATCACATGCAGCACGCAGTTTGTCTGTCTGTCTGTCTGTCTGTTTACTTGTTCTTTTGTTTGCTACAACATTAGAATAAATATAAGCTCCAGCCACAGAACTGCGATGCGCTCGGCATTCACCTGTGCTAAAGTTCATAGGCACTTTTCCCCGCTTTCGGAAAAATATAGACTTTACCTGTACAAGAGAGCCGTCTAGCTGGTTTGCGCTCGAAGTGCAAGCACTTCTACGGCGCTACGCATATTAGGAATTAAATAAGTCAGGAAGCTTGTATAAATCATTAAGTCGGGAAGAGTTATGAAATTTTGCTGGAAGCTCGATTTCACGACCTTGAGCAGAAGACACGAATGTGTACTTGTATGGTTATATCTATAATCTAAAATCCACATAAATGTCACGGAAATAAACGGTCGCTATTCCATCGTCATTTCTGTAAATTCTTTTGTGAGTGGCCCCGCGAAGGCTGTCGGCGGAGCTTACATGTATTCTTTGGTTATAACCTACTCTGCATAGTTAGTCGAGTCTAATGGCGCCAAAGTTCGCATGATGGTTCGCATAAAAACGGGCCTGGTAGGTGAATGCCTCAGCGATTCGCTGATGCGACGCAGGTCTGCTGATGAGGCTTCCGTTGCTGGACCCTCCTAAGGAGGACGAGCTTTTCGACGACTATCCGTCGTGGGAAGTGGAAGCCGACCCGAGTGGCGCTGAAGAGGCAGCCTCCAGGCCGCCTACCAAGGGCAACCAGATCGCTATGGTCGAGCAGCAACCGGTGAGCGGGTGCGGGATACCAACACCACGATCTCGCTTTCACAAACGGTTTCTGTGCGCTTCAGCCCCTCACGCTAAATTGAGCAAGGGTTTGATTTACACAAAGATTCAGAGCAGGCAGAGACGAATCTTCGGCGCTCCACACTCCAAATTAAACAGAACACAACCTCGGGAATGGTGTCGCCTACGAACGAGCTCATATGCACACCTAAACCTTCCATGCAAGATGCGCCCGGCACATCACACGGGAACCTGTCGGTGGCGTGTCGCGGAACCCACACTGGCCTACATAAAGTGGGAAGGTACGGGTAGGCCAGAACACATCAGTTCAATCCTTCTAAGAGTAGCGGACTTCGTTCGGAAGTGGGAGGCAATGCTCGCAAGCGAGGACCGCGACCCTCCTAGACCAAGCTCAGCGAGCCGCAAGAGCCAGTGGAGCCCTGTACTGAGGGCCCTAAACACAGAAGTTCCGTTAAATGATGATGGTGATGATGATCGTGTTTCGGTTAAAGAAGGAATGGTAATTTCTACGGCCCATGTCAGGAGCACGGCTAAGCGTCCGTTGGGGTTGGGGAAAGGGAATGAAAGAGATAGAAAGGAGGGAAAGGCCGTAGTGGAGGGCTCCGGAAATTTTGACCACCTGGTGCACTGACAACGCACGGCACACGGGCCTCTCGCATTTTCGCCTCCATCGAAAATGCGACCGCTGCAGCGGTTAAATTTTCTTAATAAAGCACTTCCTCCTCCTCCTCCTTCTGACACTTCGAGGTTTATTCGGGGATGAGCCAAATATTTTGGATAACACCACATGGCAGGATGACTAACAGCAGAGTGACCTAAAACTACTTGGGTAGTGAGCTCATGACTAGGCTCGCCCTTCATGCATGCACCGGCCTGACTCAGCGAATGTTGCCTGAGCGGGAGCCCGCTAGCGGCGCTGCAGTATGTTCATCCTGGGAGTCGTGCCAATTGAGTAGCGGCTTGGCTCTCAAACGGGCTGCACATAGTTGTGCAAAGACTGCCCCTGAATACGTATTTTTTCAATGTTGCGCGAAAATAGATGCAGGAAGCAATGAAAAAAAAAAATCCCTCTACCAAGCCTATAGTTTCTAGATAACACGCGCATGGTGTGCGAACTGTATTAATGCGTCATATCCAAACGCACATGCGTAGGAAACGCGCATGCCCTCGCATATAGCTACCCATTGCCGTGTTCGAACCACCCTTACCATCTGCCCACTGCAACATGATAGTGATCATGCGAAAGCCAATGTGTGATAAAATCTAAAAAAAGGTTTAGCCTGAAGCGGCGGGTTCGATCCCCGCAGCCGCATTTCCATAGTGCGAAATGCAGATAGAGGTGCATGAGTGCATGGTGAAGGATCACGTACGGTCAGTGGCTAATGATGAAGAGTGGTACATGAATAACATCACTGATACGTCGGAATTGTCGCTATGGTCTGGCGGTTATGGAACTCGACTGCTGACCCGAATGTAGCGGGGTCGAATCCCGGTCGCGGCGGGCACATTTTGATGGAGACGAAGTGTTAGAGGTCCGTTTACTGTAAGTCTTGCTCCTCCCTCTGGTAACTTCAGCGCGCCCAGTCTCCTAGAGCGCTTTGACTGCATTTTTTCTACACGGACATCCACGCAACTTCAGTGTAGGTGTCCAGGGTAGAGAATATACGCGCTCGACGTGCGACAGAGTTAAGCAGTTTGACAGGGTCCCATCTTGGCTCTATCCCGACTACTCCGTTCGAGTCCAACCAGCGTATGCAGGCCCACGCTTGCTGGTCTTCCTGCGATACATTAATCCGAAACTTTACAGCATCTAGTCATTGCTGGCATGTATTTGATCCGCACTTCTTCGGAGTACATGCTGGCGCAAAGAGGACTAAAAGGAAAAGGAATTACGAAGAAGGTCACTGTAAAGTTCTTCGTGTGCTGTTTCCGCTAAAGTGCGTTCCCCAGATGTCGACCAACTTGTCCAGCAACGAGTTCTGGTTAACTGCGCGATTTCTTGAATGTAACACACGCACAACAAAATCTTGGAAAAAGAAAAGTGACGCACACGGAGCAAGCGCCCGCTGGCGACTGAACGGTATATCGATTCCTGCAATCAAAGTAAACAGAACGGAGAAGCACGTGACGTGAGTTCACGTGATTGTGTGTTTGTTTATGCATATTTGTGCAAGAATGCACAAGTCCTCTGCGAGGTAACGTTTGTTGTTGTTGTTGTTGTTGTTGTTGTTTGTTTGTTTGTTTGTTTGTTTGTTTGTGTGTGTGTGTGTGTGTGCGCGCGTGTGTGTGTGTGTGTGCGCGTGTGTGTGCGCGCGCTTTCTTTTTTGTCTTGCTTACTTTGTTTCCTTTCTCGGGTTCAGGACAGTGCTTCACGGGCTCGGCTGCCGGCGCACTTCAACGGCGCCTACGATGCACCACCGCCAGCTCCGTGAGGGGCTTCTCTACAAAACTGCCGGACACGCAAGATCACGCGAGGGGTGGTGCCTAGAAATATGGACATACCAAGCGGGCCACCAGGGAACAACGTCGGTCCGCAAATCACTGTAAAAAATCTATACAGACGCGAAACTCGCACGTACCTCATGTAGTTGCACTCGAACAAGTGGCATTGTCTGGTGTACGCGAAAGCACTATAACGTTTCACCAAAGGCTATATTTTGATAGAGCAAAAAAGTACGTGTTCTTTATTAATGGTATCTTATAGAGTCTTTCTTTATGTCGTCTTCGTAATTGTGACATTTATCTTCATTGTTGTTGTGTACATACCGAGTTGAACTACATTATTATGAGAGCTTTGATTTCGATGAAAGCGTGTGAACAAAGACATCCTTCTTCTTTCTTTTTTATTTTTTTTCTGGGAGCATGCAGGGCCGTCACGTGTGTTACCATCAATCCTGCTGTCGGTTAATGTCGCTTTGCATCGTTTGTCACCTTCACTTTCGTGCGCCGAGAATTATCATTACTTTGCACAGTAAGCAAATGCAGATATATACAAGGCGAGTGAAAGCTTTTTCCATCTGAAGAACGCTCATGGACTATACACAACACGAACGAATCATTGCCGAGATATTTTAATAAAATGAATGTTCTGTTAAGTATTTGTTTAGTTTCTGCAAACATATTTCGCTCAGCCTGTCATGAACGCAGATGAAAGTCACAAAAACATATTGGCCGCCCTATGGTCGGAGCACTCTGACGAATGTCTTGTGTGAATGGGTCGAACCATGGCAGTGTGGTCTCCGGATCAATTAATAAGCGATGAGCAAGCCGAAACGCTTAAGAATTTCTCTCAATAGCTCCTGCTGTCTTGGAGCCTGGTTAGATTCCTTCATGGTGTTCGCGACACCGAGGCTCCAGAGACTTGCTTCATCTCTGATTGATTTGTGGGTCTTAACGTCCCAAAACCAGCTCTGATTATGAGAGACGCCGTAGTGGAGGTCTCCGGAAATTTCGACCACCTAGGGTTCTTTAACGTGCACTGACATCGCACAGCACACGGGCCTCGACATTTCGCCTCCATCGAAATGCAGCCGCCGCGGCCGGAATTCGATCCCGCGACCTTCGGATCAGCAGCCGAGTGCCATAACCACTAGACCACCGTGGCGGGGCTCGCTTCATCTCTGGCGTAACGGTCAGAGCGACAGCTTGAAAGGTGAATACTGGTTAATAAGTCTCCCTAATATCAGTCTGTCTCTATGTTTGTGAATCCCACCCTTTCCCCAAGAATTCCCCACAGTCCTTCGACGACAAAAAAAGATGAATAAACAGGAGTAAACAACAACACGCGCTCTTCGCAGAGAAACAAGACGCGAGAATTTCATAACCCTGACATCAGTACTACAAGGATAATACTTAGATGGAAATAACCAAGAAAATTATGCTCTTTATAATAATTCTCATAGAAATGAGATGGTGACCAGCAGTACCCTATATAAACTTTGCATTACGATTGTACATAATTCCATGCGTTACAGTCTATCATTCTGGCTCTCTCATTATTTTCCACACAAGCTTACCCGCGCCTGCGACGAGCCCCGTTTTGTCACCTTCGTCTCTGCCTTTTTCAGACACTATTAACTTCTTTCGTAGTTCATTTTAATGAACACCGATATAGTAACCTATATCGGTGCCGAACTATCGAACTATCAGTTATGTCCCGATTCACTTCGGTGGCATTTATCTTTTATAACGAAACAGTAAACGCGAGAACCATCGCGATATCGCCTGTAACGAATAAATAATTACTTCACTCAGAACTCGAAAGGAACCATAAAGAGCAAGACACATATTAAAAGACAATTCAAAACCACGCTTTTCCTTTTTTTTAACTTGAACATTTCAATTCCACAGCAAAAAAAGAAAAAAAAAAGATCTTTGACTGATTGCACCATCTAGTACCATCGTAATAAAATGACGTAAGTCGTACCACGGTCGGACGTGCAAGCACGGACGGACGCAGGGGACAGACAACACGAATTCGAAGAGCAAACCGAAGTTCGCTCTATAGCTCCGTTCGTGTTGCCTATACTTCTTTCCGTTTGCATGTCTTGCCTTATTTCATTCGGAACCCTTTCCTACTAGTTCAGCTTCCGGTCGTTCTAGTAACCTTCTGATGGTCCGGTCTAAGCTTGCACTGCATATCATGAACTTTGCGAAAGCTGCCGGATTGTGCTGCAAATATCTATTATGCTGCACGGGCTTTAAAATGCAAAGTATATAAGGAATCCCCGATCATCTACCGTTATTTTTGTGTGCCTACCACTTGGTTAAAGCCATTGAAGTATTAATCAGATTGCTCGACTATTACTGTGTCGTTTCTTTAAAAAAAATCATCTTTAAGCGCCAGTGGCGTAAATTAACTCCTGCTTATTTTGTACTGCGTACCCCTGTTCGATACCGCTCAATTGTATAAGGCTGCATTGAAACTGCAGCGGCCGTTCGACTGGTTCCCGGGAAGACTCAGCAGCACAGTACATTCATGCGGGTGTCAAGCCACGTTCGTGTTTCTTCTTATTTTTAATGTTTATTTGACAACATCATTTCATCTATATAATTAAAATTATCCTTACAAAAACACAATGGCTGCCATGGTAAGATACGTATCCCTCCCCCCTTTTTTTATTTATCTGTATTTACGCCGCTACATGATAAATTGATGGTCCCGATGCTACTTCGTTTATAGCGAAATTCGAGCCTTGTATAAACGTACCTTGCTTATATCAATCGCTGGCCAGTTAACACTTTCATCTTTTCAAATCCAGAGCATATGTAAATGATTAAGGCTTGATCCTTTCTTGATCGGGAAAATACCCCACAAGTGTAATTTTGTCTTCAGGCAGCTTTGCTTTCGTTCTGCGCGCAGTTGCATTGTGCAGTGGTGTTGGAAAAGCGATCCCAGCGACCAGCCTAGCGGCGGTTACAGGTGAACTGCGCCGTGCAGCAATAGTGCTGCGTCACTGGATGGGTCATGCCACCGGGCCCCGTCGGCGAGGGAGGCAGCGTGAACTTGGGGAGTGGCGGCAGCGAGGGCGTCACCTCCGCGCGTCCCTCGGGCGTCGAGAAGATGGGGACGCTGTAGTCGTCGCCCGAGTGCACGTCCAGCATGCAGATGCCGTTCATGCCCGTGGTGCGCGTGAACCGGATGCACGTCAGCGTCGGGCAGCACGGCTGCGTCAGGAAGTGGCACTGCAACGCGCGACAGGCACGCAGATCGTGTTGCGTCAGTGCTAAGGCCGCCATCTTGCACCGTTCATGGTCAGGAAAGCGTTGATACCGTACGCTGCGCTGTGGATCGCTTTACAACAATGACGTGAAAGGAATCTCGTTCACATCTTCCTGGCTTTGCATGGATGATAGATGCAGGAAAGAAGAAAACAGGGGTGGCTGCCATGATAGGACACAAGCTGACACACTCACTCACTCACTCACTCGCGAAATTACATATGCGAAGAACTACGCTTCGTAATGCTACGGGTGGACATACATTTAGTTCAATATTTCAAGAAATGGAACATATTTGCTATTTCGTTTGATTGATTTGTGGGGTTTAACGTCCCAAAACCAGCTCTGATTATGAGAGACGCCGTAGTGGAGGTCTCCGGAAATTTCAACCACCTGGGGTTCTTTAACGTGTACTGAGATCGCACAGCACACGGGCCTCAACATTTCGCCTCCATTGAAACGCAGCCGCCGCGGCAGGGATTCGATCCCGCGACCTTCGGATCTGCAGCCGAGTGCCATAACCACTAGACCACCGTAGCGGGGCGCTATTTCGTTTGCGTGCACAGCCATCATACATACATACATACATACATACATACATACATACATACATACATACATACATACATACATACATACATACATACATACATACATACATACATACATACATAAGATAAAATTTGTGATTTGGTTATGGAAAGAACGCTATGCAGTCCTTGTCGGGAGCACAGCTCAGTGTCCGTGAGCTTGGGGGAAGGCAATGAAAGAGTGGAAGGGAGATGTAGGTCGTAGTGTAGAGAGAGCTCCGGAAATTCTTTACGGTCCGCCGTGTACCTAGAGGACGCGGTTTCATATCTGGCCGCGGCGGTCGTATTTTCGACAGATGTGACGGTACAAGAGGCCCCTGTACTGTGCGTGTGTTCATTGTGTTTAATTAACGTGTGCTTTGAGATCATAGCTGCATGCTACAACGACTGGTTTCTTACTATGCTCCCTTCTGGCGTGCATTGGTCGTCCGTCCTTGCGTGGCCGACTGCAGATAAGATGACGACAGCCAGAAGCAGCTGCGGGTTTAGCAACGAAAAAGCGGCTTCGGTTTCATTTCTGTTGTCACAAAAATCAAGCACTATGGTTTAAAGAAAAAACAGCAGCTGGAGCAAGGAACACGGACCACTCGGGTCAGTGTTACTCCGCCAGCCAATCGCAGTACCAAACAAAACTGACGTCATGCAAACTTTTCAAGATGGCGTCGTGGGCCATTATGGCGTCAATTCAATAGAGGATTAAAATATCCATGTTCCACTATAACAAATTGGCGAAAAGAAATATAAATTTAAGTGGTTATAAATTTATTTCTGCAGTAAGTGCGTTATTTTGCTTATACAGGAAGTTTGAAGTGCGAACTCTATGTAGCCGCGCGGAAGAACAAACAGTGGCTGCCATCATGAACGCATGGGAAGGGCTTCACTGCAGACTTGAATTGTATCTACAGCGTTCTTGCATCCGACTATAGTGTAAGTTGCATCTGAATGGGCAAGTTTGCTGTTCCCCTGGACGAAGGCATCAAGAAAGTTACATATAATAACAATGCGCGTCAGGGAAACGAAAACCGGTATTCGTGAAAGCAACTTGAACGTCGTCCTGCAGTTTAAGATGTGTATCTGTTCTCTTCAGGTAATTTCAAGTAATGCACCCAAGTACGTTGACTACGACGATATGTGCACTAAACTACATGGACAGGCTGTCAATATCTGTGTGTCACGTGCGTCGCGTTATCGCGCGCGGTTACATGCTCGGGTGTAGGGCTTACTGCATTATACGAGCGGCACTTCGAATGGTAAGTCATTTTCTTCAATTGATTCGTGTTAACCATCCCTTCCTATAGTGCTGACATGAGGCCACAGTATTTTATTAGGAGCCCGCGAAGAGGAAATGTATTGGCCTCGAGGACATACCGTGGCGCCATCTGCTGGAACCTCTCCGTGACGTACAAAACGACATCACGTGATACCGGCCGCGCAGCGTACGCCGTCTGCAATGTCGCAGCTCGTTCAGACACGGTTTTTTCGTGTTGCAAGAGTTCCCTGTGTGTATCTTAGCTGCAAAAGAACCTGTTCTACAGGTCGGCAAAGTATTTTGCGAGTGAACAAGAGGCATCGCCGCATCGTCCACGCTTGTTGTAGTCGGAAACGTGTGCCCGCGGTGCTATGCACGACGAAAGTGACGAAGCCGCTCGCGTAAAAGGTGCTAGGGAAATTTAGTTAGCTATCACTGGGAATACTCAGACATCCTGCGTACAGTTACTTCTTCAAGCGCTAATAGGCACTACATCTCTTGCACTTGCGCGGACGGTGCACGTGTGATAAGTGGCGTTTCGATTCACGTACTGACAGTTGTACGTGGTTCACGGCATACCTTCCCATCCCTTCGCCCCATTTTCGGGCGCGTGATTAAGCGTGCAATATATGTGAGGTCTTGACATTGCTAATTCAACCTACATGTCCATTCATAAGGGAATGGACATGCAGAATGGACGGCCAGTTTGGCACTTTTGCCTGTATTATCGCGGGGCAATGATTCATCACGAGCTTATTTATCACCAGTGAATTATATCTTAAATTCATGCATACGGTTCCGCCATGTGCTCGCATGTATCTCTGCGCACAGTATCTTGACTGATGACAGGCGCTGCTCCGTAAACGAGACACGTTTCCTCTACAGCAGCAAATACGCGTCGTAAATTCGAATGCCTACACTCCGAGAAAGTTTATGCCGTGCTCAATGAACATTTTAGCTCCAACGCCGTGCACAAAATTGACTTCGCGGAATGCTTCCGACACACTCGAAATGTATGAGCACTTGCCCGTTTCCCCATTCTCAGCTTTTTCAACCAAGACGCTTTGTCTTGGAGTATATACACGTGAAAATTACACCTAGCTCGGTCGAATATGTCAAGTGCTGTGGCGCCGAGCAGTTTCCCGTGCGAAGAAAGCCAGCGCGCTTCGCCGGCGACGGCGAAAGCGTCACGTGATGTCGTTTACTACGTCACAGCAGCAGCAGCGCCGGTCTTTCCAGTGGTGGCCCTCGAGGCCAATAGTTCATTTCATTTGTAATAATATTGTGCTTGGTAACCATAACACCCGAAACAGCTACAGTCGCCGAGACGGTCGCAGTCGCAGACGAGTCTTCGCTCCTACCGCAAATGTATTGAACGGTTTTTAAAAGAAAAGAACTTCACATAGCGAGTACACTGTAAAATCCCAAGCAAAAGCTCCCCTCCATTTTTGACCTTGCTTACCGCATCGCGCATCAACGGCAGCTAGGTCGCTTAGCAAGTTATTGCTCAGTTTTTGAAGAGTTTCACGATAAATTATAAGAAACGGTGCAATTAAGGAAAACATATTCGTTGTTTGGGTGCACTTATGCCGAGGCCTGATAACGGCTGCACCACAGCCACGCATTGCCAGCCGCGGATATGATCCCCGGGTATGAACCTCGGATATGATCCGGCGCATAAACTTACCATTTCAACAGCAACCTCGACGACAGCTTATGAAGTGAGTCAGGAACACGCGTAACGATTTAAATACAGTGGAAACTGCGCTGTCGTGAAAGCGATTCCCCATGAAAGGCGATAGAGCGAAACACATGACCATTCACTGAGGCGGCGCCTTTGAGAAGGCACTTGATCGGTAGCGTCTGATACGTTAAAGGATGATATAAGGACGAATTCGTATGAACGGCAACAAAAAACAGCAATCGTCTCCTTTGGAGCCGAAATGCGCACACGAGTTTTCGAGCCGTGGAATCTCCCAAAGAAAGGGCTGCTTTTTGAGAAACATGCCTGACCGGAAGGGAAAGAATACGGCAGTATACTTTCTAAGCCTATCGTCGAGCACGCCATCGGAAAGAACCGAGTCGTTCCTAATGGTGGCATTATCTCAGAAGCTGGAGGTAACGTGATATAAAATAAAAGCTCTTAAGGCGAAAACCGCAAACCCGAGTCGAAAAATCCAGCATCGTTAACTCGATCGAACGCTACAAAAATTCTCCTCGTGTAACACTCGAAGGCGAAAGGGCTGTTGCGCATTTGGTATAATGCATTGCTTATACTTTCAATCGTGCTTCTGTAGAGCTCATGTGCAGCCTAACCGCATGCCCTATAGTCTGTTTCAGAAATTGCGTGCAGCACTGTAGAAGCTACAGGGCTTTTCGGCCAATCCGGACGGCGTACACGTGTTAAACGTGTCCTTCCGCGGCTGGTCATCTGCCAATGGCGGGCGCTGCTGTGGCAGCTGCAGTAGCTGCAGTCCTGGGAGGAAGAAGATGAAGCGGGGTGGGCGTGTCCGAACAATGGCATTTCGTCTCGGCTCGGAAGAATTCTGCGCTCGATGGCCTCGTAGCGTTGGCTCTGCTGCACGGAACTCCTGAAACAGGATATGGGTTGCCTCGACGCCCTCCTCCCCAGCTGCTCCGCACGGAGCGGCAGAGAGGACATCGAGGCACCTACAGCATACACCGCCCTGGGGTGCCACACGTGATGGCATACGTACATTTTCATCTCAAGGTCATCGCTCCATGTGGGAATGCACCCAAACGTAATCGGATTGATGGTGTAGTGGTTATTATGCTAGGCTGCCACCAAAAAAAAAAACGCAGGTTCGATCTTAGCCGCGGCAGTCGCATTTTCGATGGAGGCGAAAATGTCAGAGGCCCGCGTACTGGGCGTTGTCAGTGCACGTTAAAGAACCATAGGTGGTCTAAATTTCCGTAGCCCTCCACTACGGCGTCCCTCTCCCTTCCATCTTTTCAATCCCTTTCCCTCACCTCCACAGACGCTTAGCAACACCACCTAGAAGTCAGTATTTAGGTGGTGTTGCGCTTAGCCGTGCTCCTGACATGAACTGCAGAAATTAGCGTCCTTTCCTTAACCGAACCACAATCATAATCATCATCATCATGTAGCGAAAACGCACGTGGGTGAGCGAGGGGGTGAAAGAATGTTTACTGAGGTCCGGCGAGGACGCGAACTCGTCGCACACCCGGCTAGTCCCACGTCGACGTCGTCTAGCCCACAGGCCCGGTCGAGGGCACGCTGGACTGATGCTCTACCAACAAGCCCACATTGCCACACTCACGGACAGCCAGGATTTGCTTCTCCGGAGCGGCGCTCCGCACAAGCGAGTCCCACTTCTCTTTTCTGAACTTTGGGTATGTCGATCCGCACTCGCACAGCGTATGTCCGCCTGCAGGACGGGTAGGCGTCGCCGCGATAAATGTCGGGACGAAGATCGCGTAGGAAAACAAGATACGCGGCGATATTTGCCGGTCTGCAGTATGAGAGAAACGGCTTGCGCCCTATTGCACTGGGGGTGAGGGGGTGGAAAGACCATTCTAGACACGTAGGAGAATTTGGTTACCTAGCGGGAGCATCACAGTGACCATAGGGGGAGGTGAGTTGGCGCCCTTTACAGAGCATGCACGGTCGCTGACTCGTGCGCAGCCTCGTGAGCAAACTCACTGAGATGCGGAGGGGCACCCTCGACCGTGCGTAAGCAGGAAACAGTGAGTCTAATGATGCGTGAGACCATCCGCACTCGATCATCTAAGAAGAGGAGCTCGCTCGGCGATGCGACACTCTGAAAAGCCCTATCTGCCGCTTTGGAATCACTATGGATCTCAAACCCAAGACCGTCTAGCATGGCGAGGGCTATGGCGGCTTGCTCAGCGACTTCGGGATTTGAAGTGGGAATCGAAGCGCTATAGCAAGTCTTGCCGCTAGAGTCGGCCACCACGACGGCAAAGGTATTTTCATTGCTGTACTCCATGGTGTCCACGAACCTTGCTTTCATGTCGTGTTTCCTGATTTGTTTGAGATCGCTACTGCTGTGGCCTTGCGTCTGCCCTCGTTGTGGACGGGATGGACGTTTCGGGGCACAGGGGCCACTTCGAATTTGTCTCGAACGCACCTAGGTATCGTGGTACTGACCCTCGACTCCTGGAGGGTGCCGCAGTGGGGTAACCCAGCCCTTCGAAGATGCGTTTGCCCACATCTGTGGTGGTCAGGCGAGCGACTTGTGCGCTTTCTTGGGCTTCGGCAATCTCCTCAGCGGCAGCGGTGTTGTGTACCCCCAAATTGAGGGGCCTTCTTGGTGTAGAATACCTCCTGCAGCTCCATTGCCAAATGCGAAACTCTCTTTCGACCTATACATTATTGGACTGACTGGACGGACTACTGCCTAACAGGGCAGTTAGGGCTGCGAAAGAATGGGGCCTTCTGTTACTGCTTTTGTGGGAACGTGTAGTCTAGCTTCCCTCACTACGGCGGGAACAGCGTGGTTGTACGAAGGCGGCAGGTGCAGTCATTCGCGCCTCAATAGCGTCGATGCGATGCGCGAGAGCTCCGAGGCCCCTGTTGGGGTCCCCGAGCGCAACCTGAATTTCGCGAACGCTATCGGTGAGGAACGCTATCGGTGCGCAGGTGAAAATGTGCAACTGGGAATCAACTGGTCCCAGTTCAACCGGTTTATGGAACAACTCCCAGTTCAACTGGTCCCAGTTGCTTTCCAGTTCAACTGGTCCCAGTTGGTTCCCAGTTCAACTGGTCCCAGTTGCTTTCCAGTTCAAATGGTCCCAGTTGGTCCCCATTGTGGCTGTCGCCCTGATGCAGAAAAAGTTTCACACAACACAGGAAGCTTGATATACAAAGCTTTATTTGATTCAATATTTTTCATAGCCTTGGCGACATTTTGAATTCTTTCTGTGAGCAGCTTTGGCACATTTTGTAGCACCCCAGACACGTCTGTATCTCGACCCCTGTGCTGAACTGTTGCTGTAAATAATTATTTGTTTATATTGTGATAAGGAAGATCGACGTGGTTGTGGACGACGAGGTCGGACTGGCAGACACGATGGCGTCTAGGCTTAACCAGCCCGAGCAGCAAAATCACCTTTTGCTCGCGCCCCACTATAGCATTGGCAATCCGGCTGCGGAGCTGTAGTGCATGCGCTTCTTCACTACATCTTTCCCCCTCCCTGGAGACGGAGCCACTCCAGTGGGCTAAGGCGCCGTGACAACAAGCGGTTCGTGATATTGTTTTAGGCGATCTACGTGCACAGTCTCACGGCCGCGACGGCGCATGTCCGAGGTTGGTGTGACGGGCTCGACGACGTAGTTGACGGGGGAAGTTTGCTGGAGGACACGATAAGGGCCATGATACTTCGAGGAAAACTTCGGGGTGATACCTGGCGTAGAAGGAGAGGGCACCCACAGCCAGACGAGAGAGCCGGGTGGAAACTGGCGGTTTGGCAGGCCATCGTCACGGCGAAATTTCTGCAGTGCTTGTTGTTGGGTGGTAAGGGAGCGAGCTAGTCGGCGACATTCTTCAGCATATCGAGCAGCTTCGGAAACCGGTGTGGCCTCGGATGAGTCGGGACGGTAGGGCAGGATAGTGTCGATCAGGGAAGAGGATTCTCGACCATAAAGCAAAAAGAAAGGGGAAAAGCCGGTAGTCGCCTGAGGCGCCGTATTGTAGGCGTACGTTACGTACGGAAGAATGACGTCCCAGTCGGTGTGGTTGGAGGCAACGTACATCGAGACCATGTCGCCAAGAGTTCTGTTAAAGCGCTCGGTCAGACCGTTTGTTTGTGGGTGATAGGCGGAGGTGCAGCGGTGAATGATACGGCATTCAGCAAGGAGATTTTCAACCACATCCGCTAGAAAGACACGGCCTCGGTCACTGAGGAGTTCGCATGGTGCCCCGTGACGGAGAACGAAGCGGTGGAGAAGGAACGAAGCAACGTCACGGGCTGTCGCAGATGGGAGGGCAGCAGTTTCTGCGTACCTCGTTAGGTGGTCGATGGCCACAACAACCCAGCGATTTCCGGCAGCAGTGTATGGCAAGGGTCCGTATAGATCTATCCCAATGCGGTCGAATGGGCGGGATGGGCATGGCAAAGGCTGCATTGGAGCAGAAGAGCGGCAAGGACGAAGCTTGCGGCGCTGGCACTCAGTGCAAGATCGGATGTACTTTTGCACAAAGGTGTACATGCCGCGCCAATAAAACCTAAGGCACAGTCTGGCATAGGTTTTAAACAGACCAGCGTGTGCGCACTGAGGATCAGAGTGGAAAGCGGCGCATATAGTGGCGCGGAGCTGTCTCGGTATGACCAGCAGCCATTTGCGGCCATCTGATTGGTAATTGCGGCGATAAAGGATTCCATCCCTAATGGCGAAATGGGAAGCTTGGCGGCGTAGAGCTCGGGATGGCGGGCTGGCTGATGGTTCAGACAGGTAACGGATCAAAGAGTCAGTCCAAGGATCCTTGCGCTGCTCCAAAGACATGTCGATGGAAGCTGATGGCGAAAATAAGTCATCAGTGGCGGAGACACTGGCAATGTCGGTGTCGACTGGCAAACGAGAAAGAGCGTCGGCATCGGCGTGCTTCTTTCCTGATCGGTAGACAACATGGATGTCGTACTCTTGAAGGCGCAAGGCCCATCGGGCGAGACGACCAGCCGGATCTTTGAGAGTCGACAACCAGCAAAGGGCGTGGTGGTCAGTAACGACATCGAAAGGCCGGCCGTGCAGGTATGGCCGAAATTTCGTAATTGCCCAAATGATCGCCAGACATTCCTTCTCGGTGACAGAGTAATTCGCTTCAGCCTTTGTGAGAGTGCGGCTTGCGTAGGCAACAACATATTCTTCGTATCCGGGCTTTCGCTGCGCGAGGACAGCACCGAGACCGACACCACTGGCATCTGTGTGGACTTCTGTGGCAGCGGTAGGGTCAAAATGGCGCAGTATCGGAGGCGTCGTGAGGAGTTGCCGTAGCGTCACAAAGGCACGATCGCAAGCCGGCGACCACGCAGAAAGGTTGGCGTCTCCGCGAAGGAGGTCTGTGAGTGGTGCCATAATCGAAGCGAAATTTCGTACGAAGCGGCGAAAGTATGAGCAAAGGCCAATGAAACTATGCAACTCATTTAGATTCTTTGGCCTAGGGAATTCTTGGACAGCCCGCAGCTTTGCGACATCGGGGAGAATGCCGTCCTTCGACACGACGTGTCCAAGAATGGTTAGCTTTCATGCGCCAAAGTAACATTTCTTTAAGTTTAGCTGTAGGCCAGCGGCGGTGAGGCAGCGTAAAACCTGCTCCAAGCGATGAAGGTGAGTTGGAAAATCAGGTGCAAATACAACTACATCATCCAAGTAGCATAAGCACGTGTTCCATTTTAGGCCTCGCAGAATGGCGTCCATCATGCGCTCGAATGTGGCGGGCGCGTTGCAAAGGCCAAATGGCATCACATTGAATTCGTATAGGCCATCTGGTGTAATAAAGGCAGTTTTCGGCTTGTCCTCTGAGGCCATAGGTACCTGCCAATAACCGGATCGTAAATCAAGAGAGGTGAAGAACTCAGCACCTTGCAAACAGTCCAGGGCATCGTCGATTCGCGGCAATGGGTAAACGTCCTTTCTGGTTATCTTGTTTAAGCGACGGTAATCTACGCAAAAGCGAATCGAGCCATCTTTCTTTTTGACTAGAACGACTGGCGATGCCCATGGACTGTTGGATGGCTGAACTACACCGCGCTTTAGCATGTCACCCACTTGTTCATCAATGACACGGCGTTCCGTCGATGATACGCGGTAAGGCCGCTGCCGCAGTGGTGGGTGAGCAGCTGTGTCGATGCGGTGACAGACAGTCGACGTTCGGCCAAGAGTACTGCTGTGGCTGTCGAAAGCATGACGAAACTTGTCAAGGAGGGCGAGGAGTTGCTCTCGTTGCGTTGGGCTTAAGCCGTCGTCGATGACAGGACGGAAAACCTCCTGAGGCAATGGTGCAGTTGGAGAACTATGGGAGAGGACGTTCATCTCCACCGAACCATCTGGGACGTCTAACGTGGCGATGGGTTCGTAAGGCTCCACAGTAACGACGGATTCACCGCGAAGCAATGTAATCGGGAACGGGAAGCGGTTAGAAAAGAGAAGGGCTGTCGCAGAATCTTCAAGGGCAAGCAGAGCGGTTGGCAGTGGTACGAGGTCGCGACTGATGAAAGCAGCGGAAGGTGTGAAGAGTACATTGGCGTCGGAAATAGCGGAACAGCCTACAGGTGCCACGACAGACGAGTGTGGAGGTATCTCGACGTCATCTGCGATAATCAACTTGCCTCGAGAGAGCGGAACATCGTCAAACATGGCATCGCCAAGTGAAGAGAAGGCGACTTCTGCTCGGAAGCAATCAATAATGGCCTGGTGACGGGAAAGGAAATCCCATCCTAAGATATGTCGTGTGAACAGTGGGGCAATACGACAAACTGGACGGTGTAGAGCTTTCCTGGAATTAAAACTCTTCCGGTACATGCAGCAACCGGCTTGACGTGCTCTGCTGTGGCTGTGCGAAGCAACGGACCAAAGAAGGGCGTTGTCACCTTTCGAACTGAGCGGCATAGTTTTTCAGCAATGACAGATATAGCGGCACCAGTGTCAATGAGCGCGAACACAGAAACACCTTCGAAGACGACATCTATAACATTTGGCGGCGAGCGAAGAGGGCTTGGGCATTTCGACGATGACGCAGTTCTTGCCTCCGGAACTGCGCCACTTAGTTTTCCCGTTCGGTTGAAGATGGACGCCGACGCATCGGGGAGAGCGAGCGACGGCGGGGAGAGGGAGATCGGCGGCCAGGTGTTGGTCGAAAGCTTGGCTGGGGTGGTTCTGTGTCACGGTCGGAAGCGTAAGACGACGAATGGTCGTAAACAGAGGTGCGTGAGTCGTAATGCGGATGTAGTGGACGACGGCGGCAGAAGCGTGCTACGTGTCCAGGTATCCCACATGAGTAGCTAATGGGCCTATTATCTGCGGTGCGCCATGGGTTCACGACTCGATAGACTGGAGGTGGTGGCGGCGCTGTTGGGAAATTCGGGGTAGGCACTGGAGCCGGAGCGCGGACCACCGGTGGTCGTGGTCGAGATAGTGCTGCGCAGTACGTTAACGGAGCGGTGACTTGAGGGAGCCGCTATTGCGGGAGAACCTCGGACACTTGCTCCTGTATAACGTGCCGAATGGTCGGGCTGAGGCACGAAGTTGACTGCGACGGGGTGGAAATGATGGAGAGCTGGCAGGCAACTTCTTCTCGCACGAAAGCTTTGATCTGCGAGAGGAGGGTTGGATCTTCAAAACATGGTACTACGCCTGACAGCGACTCCTGATGTGGAACAGGGCGGCGAGTCACAAGGCGTTGTCGGCGAAGCTCGTCGTAACTTTGACATAAATGGATGACCTGGGTGACTGTGGAGGGGCTCTTCGAAATCAACATTTGAAAGGCGTCGTCATCAATGCCCTTCAATATATGCTTGATTCTATCCGCCTCGGTCATTGTTGCCCCCCCCCCCCATCGACACGTTTACATAAATCGATGACATCTTCCAAGTAGCTGGTAAAGTTCTCACTGGGCTGCTGAGATCGGGACTGAAGGCACTGCTCCGCACGAAGCTTTCTAACCGCGGGGCGTCCGAATACCTCGCTGAACCGTGTTTTGAACGCACTCCAGGTGGGAACGTCCGTTTCATGGTTTCGGAACCACAAGTGGGCAATCCCGGTCAGGTAGAAAGATACGGTGGCCAGTTTCGCGACGTCGTCCCATTTGTTGTGGACACTCACGCGTTTGTATGAGGAGAGCCAGTCATCGACGTCATGGTCATCAGTGCCACTGAAGATTGGAGGGTCCCGCTGACGGACCGCTCCAGGGCAGACGTTGGTCTGCGGAGAACCTGGTGTTGAGTTGGAATCAGTTCCGGTAGCCATGGTGGGACGAAGAGTCCGGCTGCGCAGTTCCAGGATGACAGAAGACCCAGCGATCCTCCACCAATTGTGATAAGGAAGATCGACGTGGTTGTGGACGACGAGGTCGGACTGGCAGACACAATGGCGTCTAGGCTTAACCAGCCCGAGCAGCAAAATCACCTTTTGCTCGCGCCCCACTATAGCATTGGCGATCCGGCTGCGGAGCTGTAGTGCATGCGCTTCTTCACTACAATATATTAGTAAAGACACAGCACAAGAAATTGGGCATGCTAAAATGCGTAATGAAAACCAATTGTTTCTAATTTTTTTGTATGACATATTGATACTTATAACCAGCATCAACCACTCTGCAATTCATAAAGGTCTTCCACAGGTTCTCCACAGTATTACCCTTGCTCATTCCATGATATCACTGAAAATTTTTTGAAATATCCAAAAGATCAGAACAATAAATGTAGGGACCCTTAATAAAGTTTAAACAGATATATTTCTGCGTTGAAACATTCTCGATGAAGGATCACCTTGATCTTGTATACACAGAAGTTGCGCTTCAGTCTGCCAATTGCAGTGCGCTAAAGCTGCACAAGTATGTGTACGAATGCCAGTGCTACAGCTACTCAGTACACCCACTTGGGATCATTACTCCCTGAATATTTAACCAATAAATTGCAATGTCATGAAGTTCTCCAGTGCTGCCTGGTCTGCAACATTCAGAGATAAGCATCTAGAAGTAAATTTTTATAACTTCATGGTTTGACTAAATGTAATACAGTAACATGATACATTATTCCCATAGTTTACATATATTCGCTTACCTTTGGAGCTACGTTCTTTTAAGCATGTATGTGATAAAGTTACAGAGAATGGCATTCCAAAATGATGAATGATTGCTGCCTTGGACTGTAATGCAGTGGCAGTATTAAATATATCTGACCGAAAGAAATATCGTCACTGCCCACCACAGCAGTGAAACCACAGTTCTTCCAAATGCATATCAGTAAACCAGGGCGTTCAAACCTATGGCTGCATATTAACGGAGGGATGACATGTGCACTGTGGAAACTTACCCGCAACAACATCCAGTTTTTCAGGAGTGAGCTGCTGCTTCGGCAGCTCGCCCGATGCCCTCTTCTTTGGTGCGACATTGCCACTGACACTCCTTGTGGCCAGCACACTGCTGCTCCAGAGAGCCTGTGCGGTGTCCTTGCACACGAGCTTGCCCTTTTTGTTGCCAAGTATTTTGGCAGCTTCTGCATTTGAGACACAGTAGCCCTAGATGGAATTGAAAAAAGGAATAGCTTGTAGAAATGATGTAATAGACGATGAAATGCTTTTCTAATTAAGCAAATATAGCTGTCAATACCTGCACCAAACATGGTTATAAATTAAGCTAATGCTCAAATGAAAATGTAAATTTCAACCATACTTTCAAGCCAAAATGTTTTTCTAAGCATTATCTCATGTGCCCTTGACTAATCTGATCGTAGCCTTGTGCTAACCGGCCTAAACAGTACACACTCCATCAATGGGCATACCCTACATATATACACAATTCTGTGGTCATGGAAATCATTCGCGACACGATTTTATTTCAGATCCCATCTGATGCTCGATCATGCTTCCAATTATGACAAAGTCCATACAGCAAACTCTATCTGCAGAGTTCTTGCCATGACCTAAACTGATAAAGAAAGGAGGGAAAAGCGCAGCACACTGCTTCAGTCAAGCTTTTTTTCTATTCTCAAGATCATATATGCCTGCAAAAGTTGCATGTTCAAGAATACATAACTGGCCCTTCAATACAGGCGTATCCTCTCACAGATAGCACAGATTTGCAGGTATAAGCATGAGTATACTCGCTTCATAAATATTTATGCTATTCTGCGTATATATAAGTTTTTCAAAGCACTGGAACCACGTGAGGCTCCGGAAATAAGCAGCATCGAGTAACACCGAGCGGAAAGCACTGCTTTCAACTCAACATTCCATAGTAGCAACCCTCAACCCATAAAACTATGCTGCAGCATTTCTACCTCCAGGTTCTCTAACTTGCAGAGAACTTATAATTTATAACATAAGTGAAATACCTCCAAATAGCCGCATCATGGCCTGGTCAGTGCCTCCTCTTTCATGCACACATCACGCCGCACACGATGGATCCACAAAGCCGTGTCACCATGGGCAAAAACAACTGTCACCGTTGGCGTGAAGTAGGAACGTCCTCCAGATAGGAAATTAACTCACGAACACTAGGTCAGCAATTATTATATTACGAAGCTTCAAAAGACGTGATCCCCATCCGTGGAGTCCAGCAGCACAGCGCAGCAGCGTCGGTAGAGCCCTCCATGCCTCTCCACATGTGAACTACGAAACTAGCACGGTGTTTCCGGCCTCTACAGGAGCGTTAATTGCTCTGCAGGAAACTTCTTGCTGCCAATAAATATTGCGGCATTTGCGCAAAGTACAATTTATATAAATGTATTTTTGTTTTAGTTCACTGTTTCAATATGACGGTTAGGCTCCTATGCGGCCGAATCCGCCGAATCGCGGCGGTACGGGTGCCGGTGGTCCTCTGGGTCTGTGGTGCTGCTACCGGCGGCCCGCCACAGGCTGTTTCCTTCGACTGTTTTTGTCGTACGGAATTAGAATCGCCGTGTTGGACAAGGGCGTCAGCGCAGCAAAGTTGGTCTAACATTGTGCTAACATCCCGACGTCTGTCAGGCACGCTTTTTGCCAGCGGCGTTTGTCGTCACTTCGTCGCTAAGATGGACGTAAAAAGATTGATGCTGCGGGTACCGAGGTCAAAACGTTGAGCATAGAGCGTGTGAAACACACGCACATAAAAGAAGAGGCGAAGCGGACAAGGACAGGCATTTTTCACAGTAAACAGTTATTATGTATTAGTAGCACTTTCGCCGTGTAGATGAAGCATCCTTGTTCGCTTCGTTCGTGCAAGTTCAACTCTTCAAGATGCAAGACCAACTTGCCAACAGTCTGTCGCCGAAGCTTTTAAAAAGCCAGCGCACGCACATTTTTACAACATGTAGCGCATTTACGCTACGGGATACTACACGATTCGGGTACGCGAAACGGTCGGTCACTGAGCGCGTACGCGAGATGTGGCCGAACCGCCGTAAGAAACGTTAACATACCGCGAACTCAATGACGAAGCGGTTTTTTCTTTTTTTTTTTTACGTCCAGTACAACTGGAAGTGGTTAAAGTTGAGCATCAATTGGAACCAGTCAATTCCCAGTTGCTCGCACTACAACTAGAAATGGTTCAACTGGAACCAGTTACTTCCCAGTTGCTCTTAGTGAAACTGGAAATGGTTCCAGTTTGATCCCAGTTGCCCCTCAACTGGAACCAGTTGCGCTCTTAACTGGGACCATTTGCCCTCTAACTGGGACCAGTTGATCCCAGCTTATACCAGTTGAAACCAGTTGGATTCCCAGTTACACTTTTTCACCTGGGTGAGGATTGACGCTGGCGGTGACCTGTTTGAGGCCGTCTGCCAGCGCAGTGAGTTTGTTTAATCTCGCAGACTTCTGTGGTCAACTGTTCCGCTGCACGTTTGATTCGATCACTACTGCCTTGCGTTTAGAGGACGTCGCAGTACGGTCTACTGGAGCTGGTCCTTATTCCTTGTGTTCCACATTAACGTAACACGACTGCCAAAAGTGCAACAATGCTTCCATGCCTTTACGCGGCACTGGAATGTTCCAGTGCACCAACAACCTGCGAGGGTTGCATCCACTGCACCACACCGATGGCCGTTTCCGGTAACAAATTCCAGAAGCCAGGTCTCTGCATACTGGAA
Source organism: Hyalomma asiaticum (assembly GCA_013339685.2). NCBI lineage: Eukaryota > Metazoa > Arthropoda > Arachnida > Ixodida > Ixodidae > Hyalomma > Hyalomma asiaticum. Next base: position 43,661,990 of record CM023485.1, on the reverse strand, counting down.
GTGGTCGATGCTTGTCTCCCATCAGCCTTGGTGTTCTTGGCTAGCAGCCGGTCATAAGATTCGCAACAAAATTCCAACATACCTATCTGGTGGCTTTGCTACCACCCATTTTTGGAACCGACGACGACCATCCTGTGCCACTCGCAAGTTGAAGGTCACTAAAAAAAACTTTTCTCGTACTAGTAAAGTGCGCTACAATGCCAACTGTCTCGCCCTTGTCACAAAGCGATTGATACAAGAGACAAAGAAAATACGGATGGCAACGCCACTGAACAGTTCCCGCACAACTTTGCCGTTATGTCATACTGGAGGAGACAGTTTTCGGATGGTAAAAATGATGTACATCGTCCTGTAAGGAGACCAGAGCCCTAACGTACCAATTTGCAGCACTGTGGTCAAAATACAAATAAAATTTAAATCCATGACGTCAAACTCCCATTTCCAAAATTTGGCGTCACATTTAAAGTCGTTTACTATTTCCTGTTCTATTAGCAAATGCATGATGGTGAAATTAACGATGGCAGAGTTTGCAGAGTTTTCATGAATAAGTTACAGTGGAAACAAGTCCTGTCTCACTTCAGTGTGCCTTGCTTTTCTTTGCCCCCTTTTGGAATTGTACATGCAAGTCTGTATAAAAATCCTCTTTCAAACATCTGTACAAGCAAATTGCACGACTTCATTGTGCCACACATAACAGCTTTGTACACTTTTTTCCTTGAACAAATTAGCAAAGAAATTGCATTAGCACATGCTATATGTGTGATTAGCCATTCATCATTGCAGGAAGTGTACAGGTTTGTACAGAACAAAAGTGCATGAGAGTGGAGCAACAAGGAAAGTGGCTATGTTCAAAGCAAACAGCCTGAAAAAATTATGCAGTATGGAAAGGAGGGTTGCAAATTGTCCTGCAACAATCAAGAGGGCTCCTAAATGTGCCAAACCTCAGACCGGTGGGCAATATGCAACTATTGGGAAGTTCTCTCGAGCACAACATACTTCAATAGAAGTTATGGCTACAAGCTCATCCAAAAATACTTCCTCCGAGGCTGCTTAGCAACAAATTCAAAAAGCTCAATCATTTCAACAAAGCAATCTCTGAAACAAGGGTCGAGTGGCACACCGACGGGGAGGGGGGTTGTAACCCCCCCCTGAAGCCAACCTAACCTCGCTCCCACTCCATAACTTCTCCTATGTCCTAGAAGAATGTGGAACTAATGTCTGCAAAATGCCAAAAAAATTATAAAAATCACTGTCATTGATGTCACTATTATTTGGCATTTTATTTACTTTTTTTTTACACACGCAACAACTGTAATCGCTTGCCCGGCCCTTCGTGAAAAATTGAACCTCCCCCTGGCAGAAATCCTGGGTGCGCTACTGCAAGGGTCCCTTATCAAATGCAATGACTTGATTGTGAAAGTCACTATGCGTTCCCTCCCAAACTACTTTTTCGGTCTCTTGAGTTACTCTTAGACTGCCTCAGTTTCAGAATTACTCTTGAATCTGTCAATTGCACGCTGCTGTTGTGCTCGACACTTTTTCTATGAAGCCATATACTTTGTACAAATTGTGTTGTCATTGCCAGTTTTTGCATTTCACGAGTGATACAAGACTTTCGCGTTATTGCAGGATGACTTGAAACAGCTGCCCTCACAGGTGCACTTCAGGGCAAGGTTTCATTCCTAGTGGTCACTGCAGTGCTTTTAAAAAGCATACTGCACCTACAGGTCTAACACCTCGCCGCTGTGTGCAAGCCCTACATACAAGCAACCAAAATTTGCGGCCTCGTGGCCGAATGCAGTCGCAAGACTCTGAAATGATTCAGCACAACAATGCCACAGAAGAAAAAGCAGCAGCACTGTAAGCGAAGACATTGGGGACTTTATTGGTAATTATATATATATACACGGGATGACAGGGCCTCTACGTGCACCAGCGCTCACTGCCATGGCACTTGCTTATGGGGACGACACGCACAAAACGGACTGTCTGCCAGAGCAACCAGTGCTGGTGCGCCGCAGATGCATAGCAGATTCCTCTCTCTCGCACGCGCTCGTATGGCATCCAAGAAATCGTCCACGCAATCAACGACGTCATCCATTGTACAATCATCGAAATACAAATTGATCATTTCCACAAAACTTCTTGCTCTCTCAATCTCTCGCAGCAACGGCTGAATACAGAACACCTATGACAACCAAGTGAAAATTACAAAAAAAAAAAAATAGAGGGTGTGGGGCGCAGAGGAGGGGACTACCCAAGCGAGGAACCTTCAGCAATTTATTGGCGCAGGTACACACCAAATGGGAAGATTGCTTGGGCTAAACCGCAGTTAGGGACCAGCGATAGCAGGACGCCTTCACAACGAAACACCTGGCACTTTGAACCATTTCGAGGCTAAATTACGGGGAGGAGAGCAGCTTGAAGTGCTGCTCAACATCCATAAACAACACATTTGGGTTAAATTTTGTGCCCCATGCTTATGTCCCTCCTCAAAGGCAATGAAATTCTGAAAATCTAAACGCAAGCTGGTGAACTAACCAGTACACGTGTAGTGTACCAGTACGACTTTATCGCGACAGAAGCGCAGCTGCATTAAACAAGTGTCCTCTTTATTCTCACAGCATACAGCAGCATCAAGAACAGCAGGGAAAAAAAAAAAGAAGTCAAGATTGGTCTCCAAAAGAAAAAAAAATATCAGCTTGTACATTTCACTAGACGATCTGACAGTTCCCTTCGGGCAAGTAACCGAAGGGCCACACTGAGCAGGTGACTCGACTGCACCAGTACGCTCGGCCCGCTGTAGCACAGTTCACGAGCAATGCTGCTTCAGTTCAACACTGAGGATGTCTAAACAAGAGCAACACTGGTGCTAAACATAGCAATGCCACGAAAATGAGCCATTCCTTGGTAAAAAAAAGTGGGTATGGGGAGGGCCTGCAGCTGGGGGGTCATTTGAATGAGAAAAAAAGTCTAGAAAATGGGCACTGTTAAAAAAAAAGTAAGAGGGCAGAGGGCAACGTAGGGGCAGCTTTTTTTTTTTTTTGTTTTCAATTTGGAAAGAACATAAGTGGAAAAAGAAAAAGGCCACAGTGCAGGAGTGCTCTTGTGCCCTCCTCGCTTCTCTTTTTTTTTTTCTCTTGTCCCTCCTACTTTACAGGGGCCCTGCACAGCCGAGTGTTGAATCCAGCAGCCAGCATGCTACTGCTGGCAGGCACACGACTTCTTGCGGTTGTCCGTCGGGTCCGTGGGGGCAATCGTGATGGGGATGTTGTCTCGAGACGGAGACGGATCATTGTCCCCTTCACTCCGTATCTGCTTTTGTGACACGATGTGGTAGATGTCTGCACAAAAAAAGCGGTAGCAGTGAATGCTTCAGAAACAATGAATGAATAGATGCTTCATTGCCGATGGGTCTGCGTACACCAAAAGCCTAAAGGAACACCAGAGGAGAGACTTTCCCTGCACATAGCATTTGAAAACCACGCCATAAGCAGATTCCAGGCTAGCATCAACACCCCCCTATGATCACAAGTTAAAAGCTAACCACGATAAGAATGCTTTTTGGAAACAAGGACCAGCACAACAGCAAATTACACTTTTTATGCCTCAGATATCGTTACAAAGCAAACAAGTGTAGCACCAAATGAAATGAGGTCCATTTGTTTCAGCTGCACGTCGTGAACCAGTTCATGGTGGCGCTGCACTCCTGGTTTCTTTTCACGAGTTCAACAGGTTGGCCTCGGCACCCCAATATTCGTTCCAAAAACAGTGCAGGTATCATGCAGGCCAACTTCACGAATTCTCTGCACCTTCTTTTGAGGTACTGCAGAGCTCGTGCAGCACAAGATGGCCGAAACAGCAGCAGACGAAAAAGCTGGCTGTACTTGTGTGCATATTAACAGCATCCATTAAGTACACCAGCAATTCCTTTTTCCTGTAATTGTGAATGCTAGGCAACATATGCGGCGCCAAGTTTCTTGTATCACAGCCGCCACAACTTGAGACAGAACCAACCGTAGCAGATGGCTTACACAACGCTTGCACTCTCTTGCATTACATTTAGCAATGTGCTGCTGCTGCATTTGCTGGAATGTTCCCTGCACAATGGTGGTACCCACCGTGAATCTGTCCAGCTAGTGCAGGGTGAATCTAATGGTACTTAAAGGGGCCCTAAACCACCCCCGACATTTTTTTGAACATTTCAAGTTAACACGCGCATCAAGTTGAAAATGCAGTCAAGATGAACGATGTCAAATGCGGCAGCGCTACACGCCGCAGCCGCGCCACAAACTCGGAAAACAATCCCGTGCGCCTCTCCGGCCATTTCCGGCATACCAAAGTTAGCCGCGACGACACTGTGGTTTTTGGTGACGTCAGAAGAGCCTGAGCTCCGCTGAATGGTCGATGGAAACGTCGACTTCCGGTTAGTCTGCTAGCAAATGCACGCGCTCCCTGCCTGTTTGTTTTCCTCGTCGTGTGTTGTTCGTGTGGTGTTCGCGTGTGAATTCGTAAATGCTCTACGCTACGCAAGTGCAAGTGAGGTACAGCCAGACTAGAAACTGCAGCAACTGTCAGAACACGACGGAAAATTTTAACATTTTAACAAGCCTAGCTGGGAGCACTTGCTTAGCGTCCTGGCAAGTAATCAGTAATGATACAACAAAGCCGCATTTCCTTCTTGCCTAGGCATGTCCCTGTGGTGCCACCTGCGCACAATGTTTCACAACAGTAACCTACATGCATTTTTCTACCATTTAACACGAAGTGCTTTTGCGCCAAAATCAGGATATGACAAAAGCTTCACTGAGAAGGGCTCCTAGAAGTGGCACACTTTTCAGAAGCAACTAAGATCCTTTATACTTCCAGCCAAACTGAACAAGCTATCGCAGCTGTCAATTTTTAAGCAATCAGTATGCGTGGATGCGGTACCGCGGCACTGCATGTAGAGTACATAGTCCGTGGTTATAAGCTGCTGTCGAGAAATTGCACACGGCTCGTCAGCAATTCATAGATACGGCAATTCACTTGAGCAGTTGCTGTAACTAATTGTGATGACATTCAATCTCTTGAACACCGTGCTTTCTGGTCAAAGAGATGCAGCTCCTGGAGCTTTCACATTGGCACGGCTGATGGGGGGGGTACCATTACGGAAAGTAAAGATAATAAAGATGTGTGCAACATGCTTTTTTGCAGCTACTGTGCACCCTCCAGGAACCCGCAAATAAGATTAATTGAAATTGCAGTTTAGCGCACTCATAAGCATGCAGCAAGTGTCGCTTCACAAAGCAAAAAGGCCTCACTTTTCACCAAAGAGGTTGTCAGCACTTTGTAATAAAACGAGGCGAAGAAAAAAATGACTTAGTCACAAATTTGTGCACATTTTAGAGGGCAAGTCCACATACAACAAAACACCCAAAACCACGACCACTTTTCACGGCACTTTTGAGTTCGTTATAAATGGGTTTGACTGTTCCAATTTCAACGGTTCATAAAGCCTCAGGGTCATTTGCTTTCTAGACAGCCTTGTGCACAGCTCATCCTTATGTAGTTTGTGCTTGTGGAAGCACATCCTGCTATATATACAGACCTGCCAACCTATGAACCCCGCAAATCAGAAGACTGGGCATGTTATGGTGCATTCCCCTGGAGTTACAAAGCCAACAATTTCAAGAGGGTGCAATCAGTCCCTGCACAGTGTTCCCAAACAAGGCTGACAAGTTGACACATGAGCCGCACAGCTTGCGTTCTGAGAGACTGCAGAAGGAAAGAAACTGCTAATATTGAACGTGCAAGGCCTAAACAGCATGTCACTTGTGAATGTCATCCAAAGGAATACCAATTACACTTTATTGTAATCTCAGTTTTCCATGTGAAATTGTTCAGAATCACAGGGCTAAGATAATAGTGACACGTGCGGTTGTTTTGGTTTATGTCGAAAGCCGTTATCACTTCCCAGTGACACGCGCGCTCGTTTTGATTGTTTGCAGGGAGCACTGTTATTACTTTCTGTTAAGCGCAACGCAGGCTGCGTTTATCTTGCATGCCACTTCTGGAACCGTGTCGACCATTCGACCGTGTTTGCCTGACATCACTTGAGTCCTGCGTGCTTCGCCTTGAGTGCTGTGTGCGTCACTACCACGTGACAATATCAACTTCCTCGTATACCTAGAACCAGTTTTAAACTCTTCATACGATATGCATCTGGCTGGCACAACTCTGAGATATAGTGATGTTCAATAGTATAATATCCACCTTGGACAACAACGCAGTTAACTGTAGCTATTTTGCAACTTCAAAGGAGCAGTTTTACAGCAAAGAGCAGCCTCGAACCACACACATTTAGTAGTTTTTCTGAGCTTGTCTCCCCAGCTTGTGCATCAAGATACATTGCAAAAAGGAGTACTACAGGAGTACTACAAAAAGGAGTACGAACTTCAATACAACAAACTTCAATGCGACAGATTCCTCGACAAAGAATCTTATTTTTACAACATGATGGCTATAGAACATGTATTTTTTACGTCTACATAAAGAAGCAAGTTGATCCGTGATTTCAATCTAATGAAGTTTCACTGCTGCTGAGGATGACCGGGACGATAAATTCTGCTGTTGCCAGCAATAAATGAGAATGTTTCGTGCAGCTTTCGCAAACACATTTTTCAAGTCATGTGACACCCACCGATATGGAGTAGACGGTTAGGGTGCAAGGGAAAGCCTGAATGTTCACCTCCTCGCCACCAGAGCGGCGGGAGACATCACACATGCGAACACCTTACTGCATTGCGTGTCAGCGGCAGATTTGGCGTTTTTGTTATCGCCGAGTGTCAAATGGGTAGCCGAAGGAGCAGTAGTACACGCAGCAGCCTCTCACTTGTCTTGCAAGAGATCACATCGGCAAGAGAAAAAGTGTCGCTGGTTATTCATAGATATAAGGCTTACACCTCCCGATTCCCAAGGAGAAAGAAGCTTTCTTTTTCAGACTTTATGAAAAACAGGGCACATTTGCAGTGAAAGCAACCGGAACTATAATGGGCACTTTCACAGTGAATAAGCTATTTTTTGCTGGGTACACTTCTGGGTCAGGGTCTAAGTAGACAACCTCCATTTTCTTTAGGCTACTGACAGGTACTGTCGCAGAGCAACAACTGTATAAAATTGTGTACATTATCTGTGATAATGGCAACCTTTACAATGCCTTTTGAACCAATGCATAGCCATGACAAATTCTTGTTGTCCTACCAGGCCTCGGTAGATATCCTTCGTACATACGTCTACGCGTGTCGCAATGTAGGAAATCTGGACACTGAACAGCGCAACCACTTAAGTGGCTCCCGAGTACACAGTGGCCAGGTTAAAATGTTGTATAATAGCTTAAAATGTTGGGCTTGAACTGTACAACAACTGCAAGGACGTCAAAATGATATACAGTAAAACCTCAACAATTTGAAGGCCGCCGGACCACGAAAGTTTTTCGAAATAAGCGGAATTTTGGATTAAATGAAATGAAGAAAAAAAGCAAAAGAAACGCCACAAAATGAAACCACAATTATCTTCCGCATAAGAAAAACGTTACTTAAAATAATCAGTGATGGTGGATTGCTTAGTGCGGTAGTTCGCCGCCCCAAGTACCATGTTCTCAAGCTTGCTCACAACATTAAGCATTTCAGTCATCACCGCTGCACTTGACAAAGCTGCAGAACGTGTTCACGGCATTGATAACTGCCACCAAAGCAGGCACGCGAGCGGGTTCGTTATTGTCACCATCGCCGCCGATTAGCCTACTGTCAACGATTTGTTCGTTCACATTAGCCTATGATGTTTGGATGCCTGCCTCAACATTCGAGTAATCCGAATAATCCACGAAGCCTAGTCTGCCGCCGTCGTCTTCACCGGGGTCGGTGATCGGGCACACATGAGGAAGTCTCCCTCATCGATGAGAGAGTCGATGAGGGAGACGATGAGGGAGTCTCCCTCATCGTCTAGGCTGGACGAGCTGCAAGTGTCTTCCTGACCTTCGCCACCCTGCTTTCGAAACCCGGCATGTTCAAGGCAGCGCCTGATGACCCTTTGGCTCCAGCTCTTTCCAGGAAAGCGCCGAGGACATCGATGTCGCATCGCTTTCCAGTCGCAGCAGAGCAAAACACCCTTCAACAAGTGGAGGCGGTAAATCTTCCTCGTTTGCGAAATCACCCCTTGGTCCATTGGCTGTAATATGGCTGTTGTGTTTGCAGGGAGGAAGATGATCTTGACGGCTTCCAGGTTTCCAATGTCACCGTGGGCCGGGCAATTGTCAATGACAAAGAGCACTTTCCGCCCTTTGGCAGCAAACTTCCGGTTGAGGAGCCACACATACTCCTTGAATATTACCCCCGTTTTCCATGCCTGCTTGTTGTGCCTGTACATAACGACATCACTTGGAGGAAGGCGCACATTCTTAAAGCAACTAGGCTTACCCACTTGGCCGATGACAGCAGTGGAAGCTTGTTTCCAGACATGTTCGCACCGAACAAAATCGATATCCTTTCCTTGGGCTGCTTTCTCCCGGAGACAGTGTCCTAGGCAGCAAATGTTTTTGTAGGAAGCACCTTGTAAAACAAGGCTGCTTCATCCAAGTTGTACACATCTTCTCCAAACTCTTGAAGCAGCGGTGCCAACATATGCTTCTGCCAGTCATCAACGACGTTCGTGTCTGCACTGCCGCTTTCCCCACACACTGTCAAGTACATTGGGTTATTTAGCTCTTTAAAGTGGCCAAACCAACCTTTGCGGCACTTCAAGCCTTCGTGGTCAAAGCACAGTGCCAGCTCATTGACCTTTTCCCGAAGGATGGTGCCATTCACGGGAAGATTAGCGGCGTTTGCGTGCTGTAGCCACTTCATCAAAGCGACTGCAATGTCCGGGTACGTTGGGAAGCGAATCCTTGATCGCTTCGACGAATGTGTCTTCCCGCATGCCTCAAGCACCTTGTCTTTGTTCTTAAAAATGGTCGAAAGCGTCAACAAAGGCATCTTGTACTTTTCGGCAAGTTGAGTCTTCATGCATGTTGACTTCTCAGCCTCCTCGATTAAACATACCTGTCTCCCGCAGCGTAAGCGTCTTGTATTTCGGCATTGTGAGCCGCACAGGCGGCCAGGATTTCACACATAGTAAATACAGGTACAGTGCATGAAGCAAACACGACGAATGCGAGACAGCGAGTGGGCGAACCGAGGGAGAAATGCAACGCCTGCTACGCAGCCCACATGACACAAGTGACACGGAAAACACACTTAACCCACTGGTTTCCGGTGCTGACAGGAAATGACGTCACGGTCAAACGTTCTGGACTCTGAATGCTGCAAAATCGAACGCACCGGAAATGCGCCATAGAGCTCTGCTCCGCCCACCATCACACCGTCTAGCTGGCGGGAAAAGAAAAAAAAAACGTGCTCTGGCAGCGCGCGGCTCACCAGAAGGCCAGTGGGAAAGCTGAACACAACCATGTCGCTGTACGGGCTACCACGACCTTCGAGACATGCGTCGCCGGGAGACTGTTTCATGTACGCTGTTCCCGGCGGGAATTATGAATTATTAGGATGGAGCCCAGCAGGCTATTCAAATAATCCGGTAGAACTTGCATTGAAAATCACGGGACCACTCACATTCTTCAAATTAACCAAAATTTCAATTTATTCGAGATCGAATTAGCGAAGTTTTACTGTATTAAGTGAAACAAATCTTTACTGAGGTGCACGAAAACAGCCATGAACAATGTCAGCTACTCCTGAATGCACAGCTGCAGTGACATCAGGAAGAGCTGTGTCAGGCAATGCGAATGATGTTGGTGTCGCCTGGACACCTCTAATCCTGATCAACTATGATCCAATTGGTTTACTTGATCTCCACGAAGAGTCACTGATCACTGCTGCATGGTCCAAACTGAACCAGATCGAGCTCAGCACTGACACCAGTCGAATCTCGATGAACAGATCAAGGTTGTTTAATCCCAATCAAGCCCGACTGCAGTTATAAGCGACCATGTAGCAGTACCTAATCCAGCTCAGATCCCAACGCATGCGCATGCAATTCTAAAAGCGGCGGTGGCGCAACTCTCATGCATACACAAGAGAAAAGTTGGTTGAGTGACCTTAAGCACCTTGAGAATGCACTAGTGCAGCGCATGCTACCCACTTCATCCCAGCGGCAAGCATTCACTTCAAAATGGTGATGTCAAGATTTCTCTCTCGTGCTCTGTGTGCACTGCTGATGAAGGGTCATCTCTGTAGCATCGTGGCCTTGCCTCTATCACTAGTTCATCCCAAGTTGCAAGCGACATGTTTTAAAGAGTGCAGGTTAAAATGCATGCGTTTGGGTCGGGACTGGATGGAACTTCAATTAAATAGAGATCGTTATAATGAGAAAACACTGTACTATATCCCTCACAAAATGCATACCATACTGTTAGGACCAACTATGAGTAACTACAGTAAAACCTCATTATAACAAAGTTGAAGGGGGAGCAGTAATTACTTTGTTATAACCATTAGTTCGTTATAACCAATATCAATTTCATCTATAGAATTTCAAGGGGAATTGCGACTGCTTCGTTATATCTGATAGTTCGTTATATCTGGGTTCATTATAACGAGGTTTTACTGTATTTACCCAAAAGACTGAACTAGGTTTCAAACAGAATTTGCCAGCACAAATGATAAAATGGCACTTTTGAAGTTCATGAAACAAAACAGGAAAACAGCATGAGGGAAACTGCATAAGTAGTTGTCTTACCTGTTAATATTTGATGGAACGCTGCTTCTACATTCGTGGAGTCTAACGCCGATGTTTCAATAAATGAGAGCTTGTTTTTCTCTGCACAGAGGATAAGAACAAGAGCAGGTAAGCCAAAAACAAGATATATGAAATCGGTGGTCCCACTACTTTAATACAAAAGTGTGAAGCGTTGCAAAACTCCAGAAAGTGCACAATTAATGAGTAACAAGTGATCAACATGTATGGGCAGCAAAAAAAAAAAAAAAAGAGAACCCCAGCAGATCTGCAAAACAACATGACAGCACCTTTTCACTGCCTGTGCACGTAAAGTGGAACTGAAACTCGTTAGAATGCAGCCTGAAGATGATCAACGTTACAAGAAATGTGCTTGCAAGGTTTCAGTGTGGTGCAGCATTTCATAATCTATTGTGTTGATGTACAGGTGTTTGATAATCATGTCACCAGCCCTACACTTCTGCATCCAACTTCAAAAAGATTTTTCAACATTTCTATGAATCGGTGATATATCCCGAGTTTACTGTGTACGCTATCCCTCCTATCATGTGTGGATTATGTTAGGAGTAACTTGCGAAGGTTGACGATTTTATAGACATTCTAAGGCATTCAATATTTTATTGCAAAATAGAGAAGGTGGTAATATGTCTACATGTACATTTCCGAGTAATAACAATTGAAGAGTTAGGCCTCCAACTGGAAATTCATGTGCAATTTATTATTCGTTGTAATTCATTACAAGCCAGCAAAAATACTTGCACAGTTTCTATTGGAACAAGTCGTGAACCTTAGTAAAGCGATTGCCTGCAAGAACATGCGGCACGTTAAGTGGACACTAGAGAGAAACAGTCAAGTTTAGGCCGATAGATTATTATTTGAGAACTATCGTTGGTTCCACCATCATAGGTTTAGTATCATATGAGAAAACAAAGGTTAAAGTTTCATTTCTGAATTTCATGCCGAAACCCAAGCACCCATACACAAGCATGACACCATGGATTTCACAGTATTTTCCATGTACAGTGGACTCCCAATAAACGAAACTCGGTTAAACGAAAATGCCTCATTAACGGAATTAAACGGTCTCATTTGGCTGGATTTCTATACCCGGCACAGTAAAATTTTTCGGTTAATCGAAACACTACTTATTGGTCATCTACGGTTAAACGGCACAAATGCTAAGCACAGGCTGCACAACACAGGCTAGCTCATGCCAAAAAGTAGTCGCACAACCATGAAATGTATCGTCGAAGTCAACGCCATAGTGAGACAAGCCAATCCAGCAGCCGTACCCATATTGGATTGTGCTGCAGCAGGAGCGCGTGCGCGAGCCGTGTCGGTTGTGCGTTAGGCCTACATGTGTGACTAAGTGTGGTGGATAGGCCGGATAGGCACAATGGAGAGCACGAAGATGCAGCCGCATCAAGCTCTCTCGCTTGAAAAGAAGCTCCAAATTCTTCAGGACCTCGGTCGCAGCGGCTTGTCCAAGACACAGGTGGCAAAAAAATTCAACATCCCCAAGTCGACACTGTCGCGGATCTTGAAAAACAAAGAAGCGATCGAAGGTGCCGTCAAGAGTGGGACCTTTACGTCTAAGCGGATGTGGATGCGGACGACGCCGTATGAAGAACTAGAAAAAGTTGTTTTTGTGTGGTTTAAGCGTGCGCGGAGTTCTAATTTCCCAATAAGCGGTCCCATTCTGGAGCAGAAGGCGCGAGAGATTGCCCTGCACATGGGTGTTGAGAACTTCGCCGTAAGCGACGGATGGCTGAGCCGGTTCAAGAAACGCCACGGACTTGTTTTCAAGGCAATCTCAGGTGAGAGTGCTGCAGTGAACCGGGACGTTTGCACCGACTGGCAGCAGGGACGGCTTCAGGAAATTTTAGCGAACTATGAGCCGCGAGACGTATTCAACGTCGACGAGATGGGCCTTTTTTATAAAGCACTCCCATCAAAGACTCGTCACTTTCAAAGGCGAAGCCTGTAGCGGTGGGAAACACAGTAAGGAGCGCATTACTGTGCTGGTGGGTGCAAATATGGCCGGAGACGAGAAATTGAAGCTTTTGGTGATCGGAAAATCGAAGCATCCACGTTGCTTTAAGGGCGTTCGAAACCTTCCCGTTACCTATCATGCTAACGGAAGAGCATGGATGACGATGGCAATTTTTGAAAACTGGCTGCGGGTGGAAGATTCAAGATTTGCAAGGCAAGGCAGGAAGGTTATTTTTATCCTGGATAATTGCCCTGCCCACGGCCACGTTGAAGGACTGAAGTCGATCAGCCTCGAGTTCTTGCCAGCCAACGCAACAGCAGTGATCCAGCCTATGGATCAAGGGGTGATCCAGAATGTGAAAGTTCACTACCGCAGGCAGCTGCTTCACCGAATGCTGCTTTGTGCAGACACTGAAAAGACCTACAATTTGGATTTGTTGGGAGCCATTCATATTTTGTACCATGCCTGGGAGCAAGTGAAGGCAACAACCATCCAAAGATGCTTTCATCATGTGGGATTTCAAGCACGAGAACCACTAGCGGATGAAGAGGAAAGCCCTGCTGATGCTGATGCAGTGTTCAGTCAGGCTGTGCCCTCTGCCCCTTTCACACGACAGGACTATGAAACAGTTGACGAAAATGTTAGTACCTGTCGTGAGGAGACGCTTGAAGAACTGATAACTGAAGTGCAAGCAGACGATCAACCTTCCTCCAGTGATGAAGATGATGAAGGTGGTGACATTGCCAGTGCAGTGGTGCCGTCGGACAGCGCAGCTAAAGAGGCAGTTGAACTTTTGCAGCGCTATTTCGAGCATGAGGGTTGTCCAGAATTTCTGGCTAGCTTGTCAGGCATGGGTGCTTACTTTTTGAAAAAGCAACTTAAGCATGCAAAACAAACCACACTTCACTCCTTTTTTTCCCCTACTCAACCAGATGAGTAAAGTGGAGTTGGTACGGATTAAAAGTTTTTGGTTCATGGAAATATGTGTGCTTTGCTTAAATGGAACTTCTGATAAATGGAACAGTTTTTCGGATCCCCTTCGAGTTCCGTTTAACAGGAGTCCACTGTACTTTGGCCTTGTGGGCTCAATGAAATTTGATGGAAGTCGCTACATTTTAAGTCTCTGGCGCCCCTACAACAGAACGACTTACAGCAATACCTTGTTAACTCGAAGGCGTAAAAAAAAAAAATTTCAAGGTAGCCGAATACATGAAAATATAAGCATAACCACTGCATAAAGGCAACATGACACCTTTCCAATATGGTGCATATGACGGCAGATTTCCCCACAAGAGCACGATTTACCAGGAGCTGTACCTTTAGATTCTTTTTGCAATATTATGTGCGACCCAGCAACCGACACGTCGATAGTATAGAGGCAACAGCGAACTTCGCACATATACGCACAAACACAGACGCTTGTTGACAGTGTTCAAAACCGTGTAAATGCTGAAAATCTCGTGTGAACATGCCTGCTTCCCCGGAATTTTTCAAGCAAGGACAAAGTGCAGATATTGCACCCTATAAGCTATCACGTAACAGACGGACAATACAGCAGCAGCCACCGCACCACCGCAACTGCGAGCGACCGACTGGGTGCCACCACATTGGATTTTCTGGTCTGGCTCACCAGCTGTCCAAAATTGTTGAACTGAACGATGACCTCAAGATTTATATCTCTCGAATGCTCCAAGGTGTGTGTTGCCAGCAAATGCTGCGGCAGAAAGCTTGCCACAAGCAGCTTAGCCACGCCCACTAGCTACCTCCAAGCATCGGGCAGAGCATGGCGCTCGCCTCTGGCGTGAAGGCACTCGCCAAACTGTTTCTGCATTGATGGGAAATAACCATGGTGGGCTTGAAGCATTGCCATAACACATTTTCTTATGCTACTCTTCCTCGCACGCTTTGCACTCGTCATAGGTCGTAGCGACACACTGCCCACACTATCAATGGGATCAGCCGGCCTGTAAATGAGGATGAAGTAGAACCATGCAAAAGGAGCTGGGACAAAATTATAAGCCTAGGGTGGTATTTCGTAGCAATGCATTACGCTTTATTCCAGGCCACTCACCAGGCTAACATCTCCGGAGTCATCAATAAAGTATTCTCTCTCTCTATGCTTTACTCTATCCAACCGATCCTCCAATTCTATCCAACCATTCACCGTTCATGGCTGGTTGATCACATTGATAACATGAGTGGGCAGTTGCTCTGACCGCTGACCGAGCACAAAAAAAAGGCAACACTACAAAACACCGGCGCAAATTTCACCTTTTGCAGATACGACAGCTGTGGAAAAAGTATAAGAAGAGTTTTAGTACTGTCTCTTTTTCAGCATTTCCGCAATCCAAGTTTTGATATCTTGAGTTCAGGGCTGTGGCGTTTCGAGATGAGAAAAACCAAAGTGGTTGGCACTGTGCCAGGGAAAAACCTACAACCTACCTGATAATTCGAGATATCAGAGTTAATGAGGGTTTACTGTATGTTTATCAGAAAACAAATCTGTGCTCCATAAAAAGAGCCTTCAAAATCTATGACGTCACGGCAAGTTGGTGCGGAAACGCGAAGGCGTCGTCACCCCTTGTATTTTCTTATGGTGCATTTTCTTGCTCACTAAGCGTTCTGTCATGGAAAGAGCGGTTCTGTTCTTGTTCTCAACCAAGCAAAGCGAGTAACAGCCACTCCATCCTGCCACTTAGTTTAAGACACAATCTGCACGGTGGCACCACAAACATAATTATATGTATGCTTGCAAGTAAAGAGACATTTCAAGAACAGACTCACTCCAAGGCCACTGTGTAACGACTGAGGTGCAGTCAAAATTGGCAGGAAAATGATAGTCTTCCCCAACAGAAAGCTACAGCCTCTGTGTTTACCACAGAAACAGAATTCATTCTCTGCAGGGACTTCTTTAGCAAAAGGGCTGACATGCAGATTAGCTGCAAGATCCCCTTAGGAAAACAACCTTCAAATTACACTTTCAAGCAATGTAGCACCAACCATTGGTACAAGTTCAACACATCAAAGTGAAACGACACCAACCACATCCTGCTGAGTGTCGAGGCTCAAACAATACAATGAGTGTTAAAACTGCGATCTGTTTAGCTTTTCCCAACAGGCAACATTTGCCCCATTTAAAAGCGTGCGTGCTATAATTGTTCTTTTCCACATTGCTTCAGCTACAATGTACCTGGAAACACATTTAGAACAAAGCCTTTGCTTGCATGTTAACCAGAGCCAATTACTGTCCCAGCTAATTTGAGTATTTTCACTTTTATCGATGCTGTACAAAGGCTGCTGTTCACTACAGCTGATCCGATTTGTTTCTGTGGCAAAATGGTTCGAGCACTGTCCGATATAAGTCAACCTTCCTCGTAAATTTCTTTCCAACATAGCCTCATGTGTACACAAGCACTCACTGCTAAGGCAAACACAGGCAACACGGCCATAGGTTCCAGTGTTTGCCTCAGTAGCGGCTGCAACTGTCTGTATCTTATGCCCAAGAGAGGGAGAAAGATCAGAAAAAACATTCGAATTGACAGGCTGCACACGGACCTCATAGATTTCAATCTGCTCACAATGACGTTTGGCTTAGAAAGCAGCACAGGTTATCAGATGAGAAAATTACAGCGACACACTCACCAGCAAAGGCCTTTGCTTCATCAGTAGGTACAGCTCGAAGGTGTCTGAGGTCGTTCTTGTTGCCCACAAGCATTATGACTATGTTCTGGTCAGCGTGGTCCTTCAGCTCCTTCAGCCAGCGCTCCACATTCTCGTAGGTCAGGTGCTTCGCTATGTCATACACCAACAACGCCCCCACAGCACCCCTGTAGTACCTGCACAGCAAACACACACCCACCATGAAGAAATGCAACAAGCACTCATATGCACAGGAGTGCTTAGTGGAAGTTGGTGCCACTAACAAAACTAGGTAAGGTTATGAGCATTCCAATGCAATGAAGAGCATCAAGCAATGCAAGTGGAGGGGAAACGTGTCATTTGCATGTAGTACTTTAGTAAGAGCTGTGTGGCATAAAATGCGAAGACCGACTCATTATGAACAACACACCCCAGGGTGCTGGCTGTACTGTATCAAAGATGCAAATGTTGCCACTGACAGAGAATGCTGACAGAACGGTTAGTTTCAGCATTTTCAAAAAATTGTCAGCCTAAATTTCAAGAATGCATTATCCTTCTCACTGAAGAGAAAAGTATATGCAAACAAATATGAGGATTATACACCTTCAAGCTGTTGGTGCTGTGGTGCGCAGCCTGGGGGTGCACGTGAGCACGAAGGTGAGGTGACAGTTTTCCAGTAAAGTGTCATTTATGCAAACAACATTTACAGCAATCACAAAACACAGCTTGCAAGTGTACAAAAATAACCTATCGATCCAAGCTTCAGTAAACTCTTAAAAATATGCTAGCACTGTGCACATTCTTGCTTCCTCAAGTTACAACTCTTGCTTGCTAGGCTGCTGGTGCGTGAGCAACACAAAGCAAACAAGACTTATCAGCAAAAACATTTCTTCTTGCTATATGCCTCCATTATCTTACCCACAACTGCAGCACTGCCATAAAAAGAGTGAATACCCTCATGCCACTGCGACAGCGAACGTTATGAAGTCTGTCCTTAGCTCAGCATTACGACCTTTCTTTTGGACACTTCAAACAAAGACAGTTCAAAACACATGGGTTTTGAGAGGCGAAATTTCACTGTCAGAAATCTGAATAAGACTGACGAAAGGAGGAAATATATGCGTACTTTGGTAAAACCATGATGAAGCCAGCATTTTAAAAATGTCAGTATACAAGTGCATAAGCTGTGAACATTTTCTTTAATGAACGTTTTGTGAGTGTCCATGCATGGATTGTTTTCCCTCTATACATGCAGTTTGTGAACAAACCTTCAGTTCCAAGTCATTTTCACATTGTCCTTTCAAAGTTTCAGAGCCTGCTGTGTTAGTGAAATGTGCATCTGTATCCACTTGCCCAATTACCTACAGTTATGCAGCAAACAGATGAAACAGCATAACTGCTCACAGGCATCTCAGAACACACTCTTTAGTAGCAGATGGCAATTCAACACTGTTACGCAGTGACAAATTTTGACATGCTTTTTCGAGAAAGCAAAAGGCTCACGCGCTAGTGATGGCACGGTAGCGTTCCTGGCCTGCTGTGTCCCAGATCTGAGCTTTTACTGTCTTGTTGTCCACCTGGATCGAGCGCGTGGCAAACTCCACCCCTATGGTGCTCTTGCTCTCCAAGTTAAATTCATTCCTCGTGAACCTTGAAAGAAGGTTGCTCTTGCCGACACCGGAATCCCCTATCAGGACCACTGCAAAGAAGAGAGTACAGTTCCTACACTCAAATCAACCAAAGATTTCATTAGTAAATTTTCAAGTGCAAATCTTAATTCAGTAGCGTGCCTTCAAGGTTGTAAGTAGGCAAGAACTGTGAGCTGCCATATTGTTTGAAATTTGTCCTGGTCCAGGACTTGAACCTAAGACCAAAGCATGTACAGGCAGTCAGTGCGCAGAGTGACGGATACTTCTGCTATAGTAGAACTTATTTGCTGTAACAACAGCCATTCGAATATGCCAAAGACATGGCACCAGAAACTGTCCCAGTCTAGTGTTATTTTACGCATTGGCATGAAACAATACTGACTGCTCAGTATGTCTCCAACTACGTATGAGAATTAAGTCTATGTATTTTTTTTCTTGTTCCTGCATGACATCTATATACATGTATGCAGGAAATGATGACAAGTCCGATTATGGATGCGTCATATTTAGTATTTGCAGAGGCTGATGTAGTGTTCACCTAAAATATCTGCTAGCAGCTACACTAGCAGCTCTATAACACTTTTTTGGCATTGTTAATGGGGAATACTGAACCTAAGCCAACTTGCCATGTGATGAGACCTCACGTTCAAGGCAAAGGATAAATTTTCATCCAAGTGACAGTCCTTCAATTTACGCCATAATGCTGCTCCGATTCTCTCAGATCCTCAGCACTGTCACCGCCCCCCAGAACAAATAAAAGACCACTTGCAGCATCACATCACTTCTCCACAACCAACAACGGACAACCAAGGAACTAAAATATTTGGAATTAGATGCAAAAAGTACAATGCCACAAAGGCGAGATTTAAGTTCTTTAGGTGACATTCAATTATTCCAATAACTGACAAACTCTCCTATAAAACACAAGATTTCAACACAGACCATATTTCTACCGCTTTGACACAAAGAACAGAAGCCCAAATGATAGTCCAGCCTGTTTTGTTTAATATATGATTCTACTGTTTATGAGTGTTTTGATTTCAATTCTACAGAAACAGTCCCAGTTTTTCGGAAGCTAATATTCCAACAATGTGAGCCTTCTTAGTGAAAAAATAAATGCTGCCATTAGTGCATGGATCACTAAAACAAGTTTATAAACAGGATAGCCAAATGAACTGCAGTTCAAATCCCTGTGATGTATGCCACCCTGTAAGGGAAGAGGAGTAGCCGGCACCGCAGATGGGCACCAACCTCTCTTTCAATTACATTTATTAAAAAAATTGCAGTCAGGAGCTGCCTAGTGTTTGAAGTGTTGTGAAAGTATAATCCAGTGTTCCAAGTTAGCAAACAGTGCCTGCTTATGTTGTAGCTGCTTTTCAATGTTTTCGTGTTTCAAGGCGAGCACCTCTGCAGATTTCAATGGATGTGACACACTTTGGGCTAAAAAGAAAGCCTTGGCTTTTACAGCAGATCGCATAGCATTTTCCACGAGTTCCACATTTTTACTCAGCCAGGCCTTAAAAAAAGTGGGAGCTACTGGTGCTACAGGAACTGACACGACAGATGTCATGAGATTGCTATGTCATTTGTACTGTGTAAGGACCTACTCAAAGGCCAACAAGGTTGATGGGCAATATCAACAGCTGTTCCTCTTCAAAGAGTGTTTAGCTGGCAGAGAGGTTATGCAATCTAGCAGCGAGTTCCAAAGCATAAATCAGCCCTAGTGCACATAATATCCTTTTGGGGAACCATTACGTTTGGGGAACCATCGCCGATGAATTCCTTTAAAAGGTTCGAAATTTGATAGATCCGTGTGTACATTAAACAAGTCCCGTAGTGGATAGTTGGGGAATTAAATCTCAAAGGTCGTTTAATTATGATCCCACACCAGTTATCTGTCTCCTGAATCGTATCTCGATGTTTCACAGCGCGATCATCACACACAGCCGGTCATTTTATCAGCCAGCACCGTGCCACGAGCCTCGGCTGACAACGTAATGTGACAGGGGCGATGCCGGTGCAGCAGGCGACGTAGGAACCGTTATCAATAGCGATACAGCTGGAATTCCGGCCCTACTAGTGGGGGTGTAAAATCTCAATTGTCGAAGCGCATCGGCAGCACGGCTGTGCAAGCAATAATATGAATAGAGGTATCCGAGGGCCGAAACGACACGTCCCATCTCGGTTTCGCCCAGTACGCGGGCACTGCATATGGATCTCGCAAAGCGCGGTGGGTGGCAACGCTAGCAGATCTTCCTTCCGATACGAACCTTGCCATCGCGACGTACTACCGTCTAGACACGGAGCGAAACCGACAAACGGCACCAATGTTTTCCTGGAGTGGCGTCCTTGAATGAGCACAGCGAATGATGCGGTTTCCCGGTCGACAGCACTGGGCCAATATTTCACGGCACGGTGAACCGAAACCCACAAAAAAATATAGTAAGGGCCGCCAACGGCCACGCACACGCAACTACCACACAGTCATCTTCCGCACAGGATGACATCAACTCGCAGAATCGCGACACGCATACACTCAACGTCAAAGCGAGCCGACTGAACTAGGCTTATGGACAAGTAGGCGTTGCACATCGCCGCTAGTCGAACAAGGAGAGTTTAGGACGATCATTGTTGAAAGGAACGCAAAACGAATGTTGCAACGTGATTCAGTTTAAGAGCCAGTTGCTGCTGCAGCCGAGAAGAGCCGTGACACGGCCAAACAGAGTGCCTACCACAAACGTCAGTGACGACTGTCCGCCGCCCCACTCAAAACACCGGGAAAGGGCGGAACGAAATCAAATTATTCGAAGCAGGAAAGTGGCGCGGTGAAGTCAGTGATGACATGTCAATAAATCCGCGCACATAAGCGCTCGGGAAGTTGAGAAAATAAAACTTGGACCGCGAAATTAAGCCTACGGAAGCCTCACCCAGTTGAAAACGTACTCGGGGGCAGATCCGGCTAACAGGGACAGGCACGAAAGTAGCAATTTCAAAGCGGGGCAGAGGGACGGGCGTTACGCGCCGCGGGTAACTAACACCGGTAATTAGAGCAGAAAATCGGCTTACCTTTGAAAAGATAATCGTATTCATCATCTTTATTGGCCATCCTAAGCCGCTGACTCCTGTGCCCCACTGGCGACGAGTGAACAATGAGGCTGAAATCAGCTGCAATAAATATCTGGCGACGAGGAGAGGCCTCTCAAATCATAAAATACACTCCGGACGAACGCACAGCGCTTCGGTGCCGGCCGATTATCACAGATATAATACCCTACAACAACACCCAAAACACCAAGATGGCTACGCGTTCGACGCCCCCAGATTCTGCGCACTCTCCGAACGAAACGGATGTACACGACCGGAAGTTGATTTCAAAGTGCCCGTATGTAAATAGTGGCACGTGAGTTCCCGTCGCCCAGCTGATGCCAACCTATGGAGATTGCCCGCAGAGCTGAAGCGGCTATATTTCATTACAATCTCAATTTTCGTTGCGGTCGGTGAGAAACGTGGACGCTTCTCTTTGCGTTCCAGGCTGATGATGCGGCGTAGAAAAAAGAGAGGACGCTTGGCAAGGTTCGTAACAGTGGTTTATTTGAATACGCACAGTGTTTTACCCGCTAACACAAGCGAGAGAATAGGAAATGGCACAGCGAGACAATTATTTTTCTTTTTTTTTCTTGGCAGTAAAGTAAAACCAGGACCATCACCTAACCAAAACATGACACAAGATTCCCGCGAAATGGTGTAATGAATGACTGGCTTAAAAGAAAATAAAGAGTAATAAAGCAGCGTCACATTCGCGGCTTAATCGAGTGAAATTTGGCACATACGGTGATACGAGCAGAGCGTATGTAGGAAAAAAATATAAAAATAAAGCAGCTCAATTTAATACTTCAAATCTCCGGATTTCTAAATTCTAAACAAACCACTGTATTCAAACAAGCACGAACCACAATAATCTTTAAATTAAAGATTGCAGCCTGATAAAGACTTAGGTCTAGCGACCTGTCCAGTTTTAAAAGCAAATGGTACATTTTCATAATATTTTATTTGTCTGCTTTTCCCACAAGTTACAAGTGTGCTTGTTATTTATCAGAAAAAAAAATGACTGGTTGAAACAATAAAAATTAAAAAAAAAACTCGGAGAACTGAGACGGAGCCGGAACAGCTTTGAGTACTGATAGTGGGAAAATATATACACAACACTTGGTTCAAATTTAACTGTACCGGAATATTATTCTTGGCACCCAATTGATAAACGCATTCAATATTGTGTTTAAAATATGCATGATAAATAAGAAACAGTGAGCGTAATCTCCTACACATAGTCTAGCTGTATAACAAGCTCAACGTGCCACCGAGATACCATAATACAGGACAATAAGTTATATAAGTACATTGCAAAATTGGGACCATACATAAAGCCTCATCAACAACCCCAAACACTAGGAGACCCCATGAGTATGTTTTTTAAAAATATATGCAAGGATATGATGAATGAGTAAGTGACTGAATTGATGAGGACGACATGCAGTACACAAGGAGCGAATGGCACATCAGAGTATGGGCATACAACCTGCAAAACACAGCAATGAAACCTTAAAATGGCAGTTCTCATTGTTCCATACCAAATAGTAAATGATGAAGGTGTTTTAAAAACCGCATATTTACAACCCCACATGCAAGACAACTGAGACCTCACTACCACACAGTGCAGCATACAACAGGAAATAGGAACTGCTTCTATGATCAACATTTCAGGCTTATTTCTCTCATAAACAGTCATGAAAATACAGTCTTCCCATATGCACAATGCGGTAACCATGCTTGGCAACCAACGCAAGTCACAAGGCGAGGGTAAAATTGTGCAGTGGATGTACAAACTTTTAACATGCGCTAGCCACACGCAACGAACAATGTGGTCTAAAGACAGTACCAACACATTTGTACTTTCCCGACATAAGTTTGTCAGACTGTGTGGCACTTGCTCACTGGGTGTAATCGCCACTACTTGTAAGCACTGAACATTACAAATGAAATAGATCTGTAAGCATTGTCACGGCTCCATATGTCTAGCTTTTCTTGTATGAAAATCATACAGACCTCCACAGCTGTAGCTGCAACCTGTCTATAGAAACGACATGTGAAATTATGTGGATTTTCCAGTATGAGTACTACGCCTTTAAAAATGTACATAGCAAGGCAAGAAGTTAACTCGGCATTCTGTGTTTCCCACACACTAGCACTTGATGTATTTGCACGGATCCGAGCTGATCCTCCCACGTTGAACTACGATGTTTTGACAGGCGACGGCGGTGGCAGAAACACACTTCCGTCCGACACACCAGAAAGGTCCAGATCCACTGGCTTTGAGTGCAACTTCGCCATTGACTCCTTCGTGCTTCGGGAGGCGAGATGAGGTGGAAGCATCGACCGCACATGCTCAGACTTCCCGGCGAAAAGTCTCTCCGGAGGTGTGGTTCGTGGTTGCGGTTGCAGGCGTTGTAACGGCGGAGTGGCTGCCGCTCTTGGTGGGATATTTTCGTCGCTCTGCAGTTGCGCTTGCGTGAGAAGGTACTGATGGTAACCATGAAGAAGCTGGCGCATCTCGCAACTTTTCGCTTTTTCTGCCTGCTCTGTGTAGCTGCAGATGTCCTCTGTAAACAGATGAAACGAGGTGTTGGACATATATCTTCTTTTTTTTTTTTCGCAAGCTAGAAACAATTGATATGAGTCTACCATTCCAAGCAAGGCAGGAACTATGAGAACTGTCGTAGTGAGAGAGCTCAATATGAATTTTTACCACTTGGAATTCTTCAATATGTGCCCACTGCTTCTTACTATTATGTCACCATAATAATGCTGTAACGGTGGGCTGGGAATCAAACCTGCAACCTGACATTGACGACATGGCTACCATAAATTACTTCAAGTTGATAACTAGTGGGTAAGGATATTGCAAGAATATGTGTATTATACTATCGGAACAGGTAGTTTCATTCTAGTCAAATAATATCAGCTCAACTGTTTCTAAACTTGAAGTAAAAAGGGCTTTACTTTTGGTGAGCTCGTTACTGCTTAATTAAAGTGGGGCCTGTTGAGCCAAAAAGAAAAATAAAAGAATTAAGAGAGGGAGAGTGAAAGGAGGTACCACAATTCCCGTGAAAACTTCTTGAACTTACTGTACACCTTGTCCAGGCATTCTATAAACCAAGAACTCCATTTGTCCATCATTTCCACCATGCTTTTCTGAAAAATAGAAAAACAATGTAATCGGTACTGTGCAAACATTTCAATTTAAAATGTCCAATTCAACTAGGCATACTACCAAGCGCCCGCAACCAAGCTTTCGGCAACTTGAAATTGCCATCCTTTTCCAAGAAAGCACCATGAACTTTCCAACGACTCATGCAACGACGAACATCTCCTGTATAAGTTTCGACCATTGCAGTTTAAGTGGCGTGTTTTAACAAATAATCTAGCATGGTGAATAAACATTTCACAAACTTGCTTTGCCCTTAGAAGCCTCGAGCGTCGGATGTGAAACGATCTATTTCAATAGAATAATTGCAGCATAAAGGCCGGTTTACACTCAGGACGCTCCACGACACAGTGCCCGCCCCACCAACGACTGGGAGCGGGACAGTGATGTCTTGACTTCACCTTGCTCTTTCTCTCAGTCACTTGGCAATGCAGCCGCCACCTTGTGAAGCAAGGTAGTGAAGCCTCACCCTTAGGCTTGGTGTTCTATGGACTTTTCAGTGTCGCCAATCACAAGTTGCTCACAATCACAAGTTGCTCCCCAAGAGGCATAACAAGTATGAAACCTTGCTGCAACTTCCCCTCTCTTTATTTTTCTGACACAAGCTAAGTAACTGGTGCCCCAATGTCTGGCAAGGAGGTACAAGACACCCTGCGAGTTTTCTGAGCACAAACACGGAAAATGGTTACCACGTTCGGCAGTTGTCTTCTCATGTTGTTGTATGGGTCAGGGGATATTTACGTCTGATATTGGTGCCATGCCTACGGAATAATGCGATGGGCTGTAGGCCAGGTGATGTAGCCTGTTCCTTGATAGCGATTCTTTGATGGATTTCAGAGTGATTAGCACACCACTTCAACAAAGTTTTTGATCATTCTGCACATTGCTATGACCCAACTTTATCGGTTAAGCTTGCAGCGAGTCTGAGCAAGCACTCACGCACCCCTCCCTTTAGCATCGTCACTATTGCCAGCTCCGTTGGAGGAGGTTGCTTGGAATTTCACCGCAGCACATGGCCAAGCAACTTGCATGCAATACAGGAAAAACAGAATTTACTTAAACCAGTATTTCTATATGGAAGTGGAAACAATGTGAAGGAACAACGTGGCAGAAAAGAATGCTCTTTCATGTTTTGTTCATTTTGTCTGCACTTTTACACCATAATCCTGCTCAGCACAACCACAGAATTGGAGAAAAGGGGCCTTCAAATGCACAAAGAGCATTAAACTTCAACGAAATTTTTGGTTACTGAAAGTTGGTGACGTGTGCAATCGTGTTTGTCACACCCTTCTCTCAATTGTTGGTGCACCACACCTTTGTTTACAGAGCAAGTAATCAGTAATAACTGTCGCTAAAATGTTCATCACTTCCATTTCTCGACATTGCTGAATAAAGTCCAGGACACACACGCAATGTATGGGAGACACTATCACAATTTTGGGGTGCACATGCTGGACACGCCACCTGGTAATGGACCGACGGGACCTGCATTATCTCCAAGTCCACCTGTGACATCGTACGATCCATGCATGCTGTCATGGATTGACAGGTTGCTTTCCTCAAGTATGTACCTCATTCCTGGTGCCTTTCTTCACAATTTTTGGCATTGTCAACTGATCACTGTTGTTTGCAAGACTGAACAGAACAGAGGCGGTACCTGATTGCCACTAGTGAGACCGTCGTGCGGATGTATATGCAGTTGCTGCAATTGCGTGTTCAGCGTCGCCAGCTTGTCAGCGTGCTGCCTCTCCTGAGCAAGCAGCTGCTCCTTTCCCTCGCGCTTCACCTCCTGTAGCTTCTTGTGGAACTTCATCAGTTTCTGCTTCAGCTGTGACTCCTTCTCTGCCGATGCAGCCAACGTTCGCTGTAGTTTCTCATCCTTTTCTTCAAGCAACGTTTCCAGCTTGGACACCATCTGTTTAAAAGCAACAGATAGAATTGGTGGCAAACTTGATTATTCTTTACTGTACACGTACAACGAAAAAATGATTTGTAAAGTGACTGACATCACGTAGTGCTCTTGTTCCTGAGCGCTTGAATAACAAGAATGTGGCATTATTCGTGTTTTGAAGTAGAGCACAGTGACACTATCAGTGTATTCTGGAACATGATGGCCACATATTATTTGGCCATTATGGTCATCAGTCACTTGTGTTAAACTTTTTCTTTACTGCAGTTGCACATTTTATGAAAAAATCTTGAGATCTCTCTTTCTCATAAATTGGGAGAACTGTTAATAAAAACATGTTCCAGATTTGAAGATAAATCACTTTACACGAGACAGGGTCTGGAGAGTATCGAGAGAGGCCTTTGTCAATGAATGAACATTCAGACACTATTATGCTGATGGTAATGATGATGACGTCTTGAGATTGTGGACAAGCTGTTCATTACTTTAGAAAGGAATGCTTTTGTTCCGAAAAATAGAAACAGGCAGTCGCAAACCAAAATAAGAATTTAAAAAAAAAGAAAAAAGTACTTATGTATGACTTTTGAGTTACTGGTTGATGCTTTAGGGCTGTGAAACACGATGGGTGGCATGATCACAGGACAATTGCCATGGCAATGACCAATCACATCCAGCACTCGCACAACAGAAGCATTGTAGGTACAGACTCAGTTTACTGCAGCAGTGAGTTGAACAAGTCTTCTACTTAATTCATGCCTCATTTGAGAAAAACATCACGGCACAATAACTATAAGAGTGTAATAAGATGTAGAACAGTAAAATTGCATCTGAAAGTAATCAGAAGTGCTGGTCTAGTCTTTCAGCCATACCAAATCACAATTTCACTGCAACCTGGAGAATCAACAGCTCTTCAGAGCAACAAGGCAATGTCACTAAACGATGTTGATAATTGAAGAGTGAAACACACAAGCTACGTTGCTGTCAACAACAAATAATGTACGGTCTATGGTACTCCTTGCAGACAGCCTAAATATGCACCTGCAGAGGTGGAAACATGCTTCACTGCAACACAGCAGTCACTACGTGAGTGGCATGCACAGGCTGCTCGCAGTAACGTAGTCCCTAAAATAGTGGCCACGCACTCTCCTACTAGCACCAGCAGCGTGTTATGATGCAACCATTCACAAACAATCCAGGAAAAGATACCAAAGGTTGGTCTGATGGAATTTGAACATATGCCAACTAGAAAAGGATGACCCTTGGAGTTTCCTGATTAATCTTTTGAAGCAGGTGTAGCAGGCGAGCAATCCACCAGCACCTTGCTGCACGAGTTACCAGAGCAACAGCCAATTGGAAGTCCACCTGCGTTGCGAATTTGACTTCGTCAGACTTCCTCATATTATTCTTTTTTCCTTTTCCCAGAAAGAATGGACAGCTGGTCACATAACTATGCGCTGATGCTGCAAAAATCATGTGACATGCTGCCCATGTGTAACCGCTGCATTGCAGTGAAGCATGTTTCCTCTGCAAATGTGCACTTCAGTTGTTCCTAGTGTGTGCCATTGATCCCTTTTTTCTTTCTTTTCTTTTGTGCTGGCAGACATTGTTTACCCAGGTTTGCAGTGAAATCGGAGTCAGGAATCAGCACATTGCACCCAAGGGTCTAGGATGAACTGGGCTGGAACAGGCCACTCTTTCAAATTAGTCAGTTAAATTTACATCATAAAAAGCAAACCGCAACAATTCTTTGAATTAAGCATGATTTCAAGATAACTGAGGTGAAATTGTTGACTCTGTGTCTGGCTGAAAATAAAACAAATTATTAATTCATTACATATTTCTTATACTGCAATGTGGTTATTCTATAATATTATTCAGGTGAACTACTAAGTACAAATGTCAGGCAATAATTGCCTTACCAATATTTTTTTTTTGCCTCATTATATGAAGGTGCTGAGTCATGAGAGGTTCAAACTAATCCACCAGCTCATGACAGACAGAAATGTACCACTGTATCAATTATTCAACATTGTTTGTCAATGAGGTGGACTGCTGTCAGCACAAGCAATGCCGCATTGGTCAGGGAGTACATATATCCTGTTTCTAAACATGCATTAGTACATAATGCACCGACATTGCATTATTGTAGCAAGTCAGTGCAGATTCTAGAAATATGAAGCAGTGAGCAAGACATAGAACTGCAACTACCTCTTTCCAGTGGTCAATCTGCTGGTCTCTCTGTTGCTGAGCCAAGGCTTCATTTTGCTTCTCTACATTCCTTTCAGCCTGAAAATTGGCACACAAATGCAGGTAAGAAAATACATTTCGTACCATATACTAGTATGTATATGCTTTTTATTTGCAACTGACCCTTCCTAGGATCCGTTAACAAACGATCAACGGCATAACTTGAGTAAAGTCAGAAACAAAAATTATGACTCCATGACAGATATCATAGGTGACACCAGAACTTTTCAAAAGGCAACTGTCCTAGTATAAATTCGAAATTTCTATACACAGCAACAACCGCCCATGTGGCATCAGATGCTGCAGAAAAAACTGGCAGGATACCTGGAATGACATTGTAACACATGCTGTTTGAGATGTTGTCCAAAGAAGCCACGCACATCTACACACAGCCTGACATACTAACATAGTAGCATTAGCCATGAGACTCAAGTCATGCAGAGCATGCATGCATGTCACGCCACAGCAGCAAAACAAACCTTCCTGCTCAGCTTCAAAACTTCTCAGCTGTAAAATATTATTTTCTCCCATATTTGTCAGCTGTGGAACACTGCTCTCTCACAATGGTAAGTCAGTTCAATGCAAGCCTGTAAGGGTGGCTAAGGTACAGAGGCTTCTCAATAATTAAAATTCTGGCAAATCAAACTTTCACTTAATTCAAACAAATCTGTCAAACTTTTATTTGCCTGATATGTTTTCAATACATTTAAAATCTGCTGTTAACAGACTCACCAAAATAATTAAAGTGATCTACCAAATGGTGCAGTTCAAATTTGAACAGTACAGTTCGATAAATTCTGGTAATTCACACTTTTTTTTTAATTTCTTATCCTAGACAAAAATATTAGCTGCACTTGACCCTTTCAACAATATTAATTTGCACTTGTATATAAAGCCAATGGTCTGCCTGCACTTGTCAAAGAATTCAAAGAATTCAAACCATGAGCTGCTTTCCCTGGTATGTTTTACCGAGTCATACCTTATGCTTGCATCTGATAATTAAAACTTTAGATATTTCAAACAAAACCTCGGGGCCCCCTCAGGTTTGAATTACAGAAAGTAATGTAGGTTCCTAGTACACTTATGTGGGTCTAGCATTAACACATTCTTTTTCACATTTGTCTCAACAAGGTAAAAAAGCGCGAGACTCCAGAACAGCAAGCTTACGGGGTCCACCATGCTGCAGAAAGATTAAAATGTTTTATATAGTACTGTATTCACTGGGATCCTGAAATGGCTAATACGATGCAGGGATAAATCAACGCACCCAAGCACGAGCAACAAACATGCACCTATTGCTGATGATAGTGCTCGTCACAAGCACTAGTCACCTTCACTACAAATTGTGAAAACAAGCTTTCTTCCACTTGTATGAAGCAGAAAAAAAACTACTGTTACAGGAACCACACCTCTTGAAGATGGTGTTGCTCACATTCCCTGGCTAGCTGCTCTCTTAGATCCGCCAGTGCAGCCTGTTTCTCCGTGTCGAAATCCTTCCGCAACTTCTGTCTTTCCCGCTCAAGCTGCTGCTTGAAGTCACTCATCATCTCTTCCTCCCACATTGGTCGTGCTAGAAAGACATCGTAAGCAGACGGCAGAATGCACATTGCTTGAGCTATCATAACAGTTGCACTTGCACAGTTAACAAAAACAGCTAATGGAGAACACATGCAAAGAGCACGGCCATTCCATCAAGAAAGTGTGCCTTCCATATCACATGCATTCTCAACACATCCCAGGAACTGCAACCCGGCAATGTCTGCCTGTCTTGTATCTACGCGAAAGATAGATACTGTGATCACAAGACCAGGAAATGTGAATCTACCAAGAGGAGAACAGGAGAATATAATTTGAACTGCTAGTCATTGCAGTCCTGTCACAGTGGAACATACTTATAAGAGAATGGTAGCTTACTAACCAGAACAATGGTCTTTGCTTATGAATATGAATGGCCAAATAAATACTTGTTCATTGCCTCGCTATCAATGAGCGGCACAACACAGTCTACTTTCGATAATTTAACGCAGCTTTGCCTAACATTTGCTCACGTTTAGGACTGCCAGAGGAATCGCCAGAATCACCAAACATTTAAACACACTTCTACTTATTCACACCTGCCAGCATGGAAGCAATAAATTATTGATATAATCATAATCAGAGCTGGTTTTGGGACGTTAAACCCCACAAATCATCATCATCAGCATGGAAGCAATAAAATTTGATATAATAAAATATGATATAAATATGATAATGATATAATCAAATTTGATATATATTTGATATAAAATATAAAACCTTGATATACTGAATGCTGATATAACAAATTGTAAGTTTATAATGAATTAAACAAAAAATAATTTTGCCATCAAAGCAGTGTTACTAATATGGCGTATTCAATTAGTTATTTGGTTTGACTATATGAACATCTAATTGTGAATGTATGGAGCTAAAGTGTACACAATTAATTATGGTAGAGTGAAAAATATCAACCTGTTTTTCGTTTTCATCAAGTCCTTTGGACAAAATGTGGTGTTAGAAGATTACCTTTTTGCAAGGCTTCCTTGAACTCGTTGTGAAGCCTCTCTTCTGTCTCCTGCCTAATATTTTTCTCTCTGGTAGTGAGCTCTTGGATCTGGGACTCAAGTAAACGTTTTTCTTCGCAAGACCGTATGTAGAGGTCTTTCACATCATTAATGGTCCGTTGCAAGGTACCATAATTGGAGCTGGAAGAGGAAACAGAAACGTTATGATTGATGACCCTCACAGTTACAAGCACAGGTGTGAACACCAACCAAAAGTGCTGCAACTACCGTATTTAACCGCATAATTTGCGCCCTCGAATAATTTGCGCACCCCTAATATTCAGCCAGCTTTGCAAAAAAAAAAAAATTCCTCGCATATTTTGCGCTCCCCGTTTCCAGCTCGCCGGCGCACACACACGGACTGACAGCCGTGCGGCCGCGCCCCTCGCTGCGCAGGCGAACGCAGTCATACGCAAAAGGAGCTCCGAGTGCGATGCCCCCCCCCCCCCCCTTTTTTTTTCGATTCTTTTCTCCGGAAGCCCCCGAAGCCCCAAAGTACGGTCGCTAGAATAAAAGCATGCGAGTGGGGGTGAAGAAAACAGCTGAAACAGAGATCAAACGAGCCCGGCCTGTCTCCGTTGGTGGGAGGGCAGATGTGATAACATCACCCTGATCGGGACACCTGCCGTCGATGCGGGAAGGAAAGGTCCCGCCTGTCTTTAATGAGCATGAAAAGACGCGAGGCGGGGGGGGGGGGAGTGTCGCTTGGCTGCCGAGATAGCGCGCGCTATCTCGGCAGCTATCAGCGGGCGGCTCGTAAGCACTTTTACATGCTGCGCTCTCAACGCGAAGGGACTGCGAAAAGTGTCCCTGGAGCAGCCGTATTCTCTTACAGCAACGTTTTGCAGTGTTACGTGAGATCGTATCCAAAAGAGTTACCGCGCTAGTTGCATTATATTACACGTTATTTCAAACGTGTTCGCGAAATACCCGCGTAATTTGCGCACCCCCTTTTTGGAGCTCTAAAATCACGAAAAAAAGTGCGCAAAATACGCGAGTAAATACGGTATATTTTAAACTACTGAGCGTGGTCATGCTAACAGAAACAAAGCTTGTAGAGCTGTCCTAAAAGAAATCTTAATTTTCAGTTATGCTGTGGTCTCAAAACATTTCATTTTGACTGTACATGGCATCTGCAGCAGTGCATGGCTGTTGTCCATTTCATGATCTTTCCAAAAGTCTACTGAATGCTCAGAGCAAATCAAACAGTTCAAGTATAAACAGCACACAGTTAAATTTTTTCTTCCACAGCAATCAGTGCCCAGAGATCTGATTCTGGAGATGATCATTTGATCATCACATGACCGATATGGTAAAAGGCTCCTCAGAAACAGAAATGAGGTAATATTCGGTTACATTCAGAAAAAAAGAGCTATTACTACCTCATGCTCGTATGAATCCTGCTTCCAATTGTTGTCCTATCATACTTCCTTTAGCAATGCTTCCTTCAAGATTCTGTATCCTATTGTCAGCGAAATAGATCATCAAAATGAACCTTGCACTGCCCCTACTATGATTCACACTGCTTTGAAATTTGCTTACTTTTGTTTACACCAAAACCCACAAAATAAATGTTATAAAGGTAAGGAAAGCCTCCCCTTCTTCCTTCTACCTCTCTGGTTTTTGCACACAAAAATATTTAGTGGTTCCAAAAGCAAATCTTACTGATCTGGCTCAACTTAAGGTCTTCTTCAGTACTGCCTTAAAAGGAAACTCCAGCGATATTTTTATGTCCACTGATCTTAACGAAATTTTCAATATATATATATATATATATTCGCCTTGGTGCTGTAGTAATATAGGCCAAGTCAGGTGGTTTCAAGCCACTTATCACATTCCAGCCCTACCATCACATTTGTGGGGCTTTCCCTGAAAGCAATGTGACTAGTTTGCAAACGAGCCTCCAGGGGGACCACCGCAGCATTTTCAAAATGGCGCAACCCAGCCTGAGCAAGCGGCCGCCGGAACCGATATGTAATTAGCAGACAACATCGACAATTTGCCTTTTGAAGGCAATGGAGTTTGAAAATGTGCCTTGTGATTCATCAACGAATATATCTAAAGGAGATATAGACATCATTTCGCTTAAAACAATTAGGGAGTGCTTCGCGAAGTGCCACGCACAAATGCGTGTGGGTTGGGCAGATGTGACTAGGAACGGAAGCTGCATGGTAGCGCTTGAGCGCAGCTATCGAAGGCAAGCCGCTAGCGCTTTGAGGTCGGTTTTTTTTCTGCAGCGATCTTCAATCGAGAAATTGAAAACATGGAAGAAATTTTGAAAATTTTGGATTCTTCTGATATTGAATGCCTCAGTGACGATGACGACCCAGAGTGGGGTTTACCCGAGCGCCAAGTTGCAAGCAGTGATGGCGAATATCAACAAAGTGAGGCATTGCTTGATGAAGCTAGAGTCGCGAACAAGCCGAGTTCATCATCTGCACCGAAAAGTCAGCCACCAGGCAACGACGATTGGAAGTAGGAGTTCTTTCAGGAGAAGTTGCGTTTTCCCTGCGATGACGTTCAGAAGTCACACGCGCTGTACACAGTGCAACATCCACCTCTCTCGGACAAGCGAAAGAAATTGCTTTAAAGCTTTCCATAACAGAGTTTAGGGTGTGCAGATTCGCATGAACTCATTTCTTTCATTGTACTAGAACTCATACTAATAAAAGCGCAGCCCACACGTATGTGTAGATTCATTTTAAACAAAACAAGCTAAATATTTTTATTCTTTGATAATAGAGGTTAGTTCAGAGGACCACACAAAGAAATAATCTCAGGAAAAAAATGCCATTTATCCGGCTGTTTTTGCACGGGCGGGAAAGGGTTAAGTTTCCTGAAAGTGAACTTAAATTTTTTTTTTAGCGGATTCCTGCGCTTTTGAATGTGGGTCACCTCGCATTTTGAAGTCATTACCTACACTGCTGCCTACCCGAGCGGCCAGGCAGTCGTGATTTTTTCAGCGCTCAAACTGTCGCTGTCAAGTTCAGAAAAATTGGCATAACTCAATGCATTGTCAGACGACATCACCACTTTTATTTTTCTGGCACCAGCTCCACATATACGATCGCAGAGAGGCTGTGATGTCAACACATACGCTGCACGATGTGGCTACCTATTTCGGTTTGAACACATTGTTCATTTGGTTATTTAATAGTATTGGTGAGTTTCTGAAGCAAATTGAACCACCCTTTGAGATTTGATACCTACTGCATGACTATCCACACCATTCAAAAACAGTGACAAAACCACCAGAGTTCCCTTTTAAGGAATAATATATACATCGTTTTTATAGGTAACCTCTTCCTTTAGCATTGTCTTAAATGATAACATCTTCATTTAACGTTGCCGTTAAACGATAACAGCTCCCTTTAACACTGTCACAAAAGATATCTGCCTTTAACATTGCCTTTAGGTAGACATCTAAAATCTTAAAGTTTAAAGACATAAAAGACTAGACAAAACTTACTTCAGCTCCTGTATTCTCGCTTCATATTCACAAATGACGTGCTCCTTCTCACGTTCCGAGAGAGACAGAAGCTCTTCCCTCAGCCTCTTCATGGCATCGTGGTGCATCTCCAGGATAGAGTTCTTGCACCTGAGCATCAACATAATAACATGGTAGTAGTGCTATAGCAGTGAAGGTGCTGTTCAGAAGGTGTGAACGATGACATAACAAGAAGGCCCAACTGAAATTATTCTAAAAATGTCTGCCTCACTCACTTGTACAAGGTTTTGCTTTGTGGAAACGGTATAAGAAGCTCATGTATACTCATGCACTTTTAAACTAAAATAACAAAACAGGGATTTGACGTGCTGTTGCTTATAACCAAGGAAATAGTCTTGCCATAAGAGAAGCCTTGCCACACTTTTCCAATCTATTCTTTAATGATCTTTTGACATGAACCTACCGCCTCGCAAATTTTTAACCACAAAAGTTTTTCATACCTGTCCAGTGAAAGTGAAGTTACAGGGAACTAGTGTTTGGATACAGCGTGGGTGTATCATGCAGCAAGCCACCTCACGTGAACATCGAACACAAGACAATAAACACAGAACCACCGATACAGACCGGACGTGTACTAAGTTAAGTTACTTTTATGATGTTTTTAAACGGGCAGACATATGTATCTTGTATTTATGGAACTCAATGTAAACAACATTAATATTACCAAAGACATTTTCGCAACAATGCATTCAGCCAGGGGCCGTGTCCTTCCCTTTGTCTATGTAACCAGTTCCTTTCGACTACGCAGTTTGCCAAGGAAAGCGAGTGATTTCTAGCTTTCTGCAGAAGGAAACTTTTATTCTCACGTTTCTATGGCTTGAGCCTTGTCTTCTGCACAGGACTTTAGGAGAGACTCTCTTTCAAGGAGGAGCTGACACTTCCTGCAGTTTCAGTTTCTCACAGGCAGCCTCCATTTGACATAGCTTGGCCTCCAAGGTCTGTATGGAAGGAACCAAGTCCATCAACACTGTGTCAACAACAAACTTCATTGCAATGGTCTACAGTAGGCGATCTGAAATGAGGCATCCGTGGTCTACATGGTATCCATGAAGGTATTTCTTGGGTTTGTCAAAGCCGCCACTCTTGGGCAAAAATGTCGATTCTAAATGGAATCAAGACTCTAATGCATAAATGATAAGGCCACTTTAATCAATACAAAATGGTTTAAGGCAATGTGCCCACTGCTTCCTGGCAATCAAAGAAAGCTTGTTTGTGCATCGTTCTGTTACTGTCATTGCCTAAAAGCACCACACATTAATCTATGGTTGTTTCATAAGAAGCATACCCTAATAGTTTCACACCCTTTAGTGGGTTTATTTGTTGCAAATTATGAACAGCCTGTCCACATTTTGGTCACTCAATATTATTGGCTGTTTGAAGAAACCATACATTTTTGTTTGTTTTTTATGGCAGTGGCGGTGCAATTAGTACACTGAAAATTATAATGACATCCTTACCTGGACCTGCCTCGTAAGTTCATCTTTCATGTCCTGAAACTGGGACTCTGTTTCCGAACCATCTCTGCCCTGAAGCTTTTCCTGCAACCTAGCCACTTCATTCTGAATAGAGGAAAGAAACAATGCAGTCAAAATGTACAATTTACAAGCTGCAAACACCAGAGCATGCTTGTACAGCAATTAGTTTAAGGGGGGACGTGGCAATGAGAACTATCTCTGTTATTTATGGGTATAAACTGATGAAATTTGGCACACTGATCTGGTTTGTTATTCTGGTATTTTAAATGAAATCGGTTTTGAGCTACCTATTATAGTTTTTGAGTTACATCATTTAATAGGCCCACACAGTCACCCCCTAATTAATTGGTCAATTAGACAAAATTTTGTTACCAGTTTTAGTTAAGCATATACACTAAGGCCCACTGTTTGCCGTAAAGCTGTTCATTGATTTTTTTATGCCCAAATGAGTACAGAAAAAATTTTTGAAATGTCCTTGACATATTTTCTTACCAACAACTTTTACAAAAGTACAATTAAAAAAGTTTGTGTGACATGCATAGAGAAATGAATAGCTTTACGGCGCTCACCAACGTTTCAGGATCTAAGTGAAACGAACAGAATGAATTTAGCTTGATCAGTTGCGGAATCGCACTGGGATGACTGACAGCAACTGCTGAAAAAATGGAAGCTGAGAAAACGGAGCTCGAATTTTTGTTTCACGAAAACAGTTAAATATTAACTTTGAGCAGCTAACTTCTTTCTCGCTCTTGCAGGTTTTATTTTTTGTTGGAGAAACACAGTGGTGTGGCTATCCTCAGGTTCGATTGCTCCTTTTTACGATGATACCAAGATGGCAGCTCCTTTGGAAGCCCGATTTTCTTGCGATTTTGGATGACAACACATAGATAAAGTGGCATTTTCTTGACTACTACTGCGTATTTCATTATAATATTCCACCACAAGGTAATAGAAGGTCTGAGAATCATGAAAAAAAATAAATCGAAAAATAGAAGATTTTGACCAAATTGAGCGTTCCCATTGCTACGTCCCCCCTTAACCTGTTCATGGTGGCAGATAAATTGTTTCTAGGCATATTAGTAGCAGAACTTCTGTTTGCATACATAAACAACACAAAGCGAACAGTGTTTTATGCGCCCAGGTGGTCTTTGGTAGGAAGTATCTGTACTGGCTAAAGTACAGAGATTTCTTAGCAAAGGTTGAACTCCTTAGGCCATTACCAAGATTCATTGTCATTACCATTGTCATTACCAACATTCACAACATCATCATGTCTCTAATGTTTGCTCTTGCTATTTTATGCTTTTGCGGGCTTTTGGTGTCTCTCGCTCGGGATCTACCGGTTTGGTAGTTTAATCCATTGAACTCAAGAATGATCTGCTCAGAAAGATACAAATGCTGACTTGTGCTTGAAGCCCAGTCAAGCGAAGGTCCACTGTGAACTGTTTCCATAAGCACGCTTTCTGGTGCGAAATGATGACACTGCAAGGGTAATCACTGCTGACAATGGCGTCGGGTGCGTCGACGGATTTGGTGAGTTATCAGCATTTCCGGGAGTCCCCTGGGACGGGCTCACAGCAAGTGACCTCATTAGTGCTTATGACGATGTGAGAGCGGTTTCTGAACAGAATGAAGTCAAGATCATGGCTGACGTCGCCGGTGCCGAGAGATCAGACCTGAGCAGCGATGAAGCTAGACGACTTTGTACCATGTACCGGGAGCATTCGCTGCTGTTGTGGCGTAATGACGGGCACCAGATTTGCTGCTCTGTGAGACGTCAAAAATACTGACGATTGCTTGAGGAACCTGATGGCCCACACAGTGATTAAAACCAAGCTTACATGTCTTTTTATACAAAATAAGATGCGATTGTTCTCACGCTGGGCTCTTGCTTATTTTGGGCAAATTGGCAAGCTACCACATGTTACAGTCTCTGGAAATGAATCTCAGACATGCACTGTTTCATGACAAACTTCAAATAGGTGCATTTTGTATTTTGAATTATCGATATACCTAACTATTTCACGATCCCCTTTGAGTTCAATATATCTGAGATTGGACTGCATTTCAGACAAAAAAACAAAGACCAAGGGCTGTTTTTGCATATCTGCTTACTTAATGGCCCAATTTCATCTGGTCACCTTTTAAACAACAAAGAAAGACAAGCAAAATACAGACCTGCGCCATCTCCAGCTTTCTCCTGAGCTCATCCAGCTCTTTGTCGGCAAGTGAAAGCCCATCTCTTGCCCTGAGGATCTCGGAGCGAAGGTGGCCAACCTCACGGCAACATAGGCGCACCTTCAACATTGGATCCTCAGAAATTGGCTTACTGAGCGACCGAGCTGCTAGGCTGTCATCACTGCAAGAAACATAGGTAAAGAAATCACATAAGTGGACAGACGAAAAGCAGTGTTCTAGAACGACATGCATGCAGTGGGTTACAGTGCAGAATTAGGTCAACAGCTGCTACACCACAGCCATCTTATGGCCTTTGACCGCCTGCCCATGCTGATACGTCGTAACTAACCAAACTAGGGGTAAGATCCCTCAGCAACAAAAAACATGCTTGACATTTTGTTTACCTTCCGGCAAGAATTTGGTCATTTGGCTCTGCCTAGGCCATATGCCACACTGTGACCAAGCATGCAAGTTTTAAACTACTGAATAAGGAAACAATTCATGGCTAATAATAATAAGAAGAAGAAGAAAGAAAGAAAATGTAACCTAATGTCATGTTTAACTGCCAAGAAAGAAAAACAAGGTGTTGACATCTTCTGTAATTCAAGGAAAACAATGGAGCTTTTTCCATCCAAGTGGACAATATACTTGAAACTCTCCTCCAAGGAACAAGGTGCCTAACATGATTGCAGAAGGAAGCAGGTGCTGTGTCCCTTTTTTCATTAAATCCAGAAACAATAAAAACAAGGTTTACAAGAGTTTCCCTTTTTCTCTATTGCTCTTTCGCCTCAAGCATTTCCACAGGTATAAGCCACTGAGAGCTGCAAAAATGCCAATATTTTTGGACCACTACATCTTTCCAAGCTAAAAAAAAAAGCCTGGCTGGCAGTATTTTATCACATGCTAAGGCACCTTGATGGCAAAAGCCATTCCACACTGTCATAAAGATTCTTTGACGTGGTTTGCATTAGTATCACTAAATTCACTCCCCACCACGTGAATGCAATTTGCTGTGGGCTGAAAGGGTAACATTCAAACATGTGTGGCACATGTACCTGCATATCCCTGGCTGAGGAGATTGCGGTTAGTATGTGGCGCACATGATTTTATTATCGTTGTTTGTGACATAAATTACAAGCATGTGTCACTGCTGTTACGACTTACGTTAGTCATACTACATTTGTACCCTGCCATACCAATTGTATACAAAGTGAAAGAGACTGTTTTGTTCGATGTCAAATGACTTATGGCACCATTCATGTCGGTGCTAACGGCAGGCCCTTTTCACATATAATGAAGCACATGAGGCTTCTGTGTTAAAGTAAGGCGGTCATGACAAACAACATTAGGACGAGCTGTGACATGCTCAATGCGCCAGGCACTATGCACCAGGCGCCACTTTTATCCTCACCTCTTTGATAGTTCGGGATTGCAGAGAGCCATGTTTGTTTTTGGTGCAAGAAGCTGATAGAGGTCATCGACGCCCTCCTGAAAAAGTTAAGCAACAATTGCAATGTTCAACTGCTTCAAATGCGCATGTTTGCAGACACACTGGCAAAGATAGTGGCAGGCACGATGAGGGGTGATAACGGACCTCTAGTCGTTTTAGCCTCTGTCTCTCCTTGCCCCTTTCTTCTTGGAGGATCTGGAACTGCTCAAGGAGCTGTCTTGATTCATGAGGTGTGCCTTAATAAAAAAAAGAAAGAAAGAAAAAAGACAATAACATGTAAACAATGTGAAAAACATGTACTACCTGCTTTTGGATGAGAGGAAGCAAGAAAAGCAAGAATTTCATTGCAGTCAACACTCTTACTGCATTTACTGTTTCAAAGTGCACTTGATTTTGCACAACCAGCAACAAAAAATGCAGTGTCGTCGTTCATAATGCATACCTACAGCAACAAGGCCTTGATAGGATGCTGTTATCGCCCTTCCAATACAAACCAATCTTTTCTTGTCGAACTGCGTAGTAATATTGCTAAAGCTCTTGAGCTCTGTCCAGCTGATACCGTTTATCTCTTTGGCAACTTTAATTTTCCTCTCATTGACTGGAAGAACCTATCATCCGCTTGTCGCACATCAATGGAGTTCATTTCGTTAGCTTTGGACTTCAATTTGTTCCAAATGATTACGCAACCTACTCGCGGCACAAACATTTTAGATTTAGTTTTCACTAACGCCCCTGAAATGGTTAGTGAAATCGTCTGCTTAGATGGCTTCAGCGATCACAAGCTACTGCAGCTTACTCTTAATATCCCCTTGCAGTTCACTGGCGTCTCAAACAAAACCATTCGCGACTATAACAGAGCAGACTATAACAAAATCAACAAAGAACTGGATACCTTTCTTTCTGGCACCTTCTTAACTTTCTTCTCAGTTCGGTCAGTTCAAGAAAACTGGCTTCTCTTTAAAGAAACGTTGTGTAAATTAGTAGAAAAGTATATCCCGCTAATCAAGGTATCGGGCGATACGCGGAACTCTTGGTTCACCAAATGCCTTCGAAGGTTAAGGAATAAAAAGAAAAGGCTATACACAAATGCAAAGCGCACAAACTCTCC
The DNA here is from genome assembly GCA_013339685.2 of Hyalomma asiaticum. Taxonomy (NCBI): domain Eukaryota; kingdom Metazoa; phylum Arthropoda; class Arachnida; order Ixodida; family Ixodidae; genus Hyalomma; species Hyalomma asiaticum. The sequence goes on along the minus strand of CM023485.1, from coordinate 43,621,223 downwards.
CACGGCATGGGATAGATACGGTCTATTCTTGAAAGAATATTGCTCGGCTTTAGCAGAGGCTAAAGATAAATATTACTCACATGATCTTCCATCGCTACTCAAACACAACCCCCAGAAGTTTTGGCAGGTGATTTCACCAAATAGCGGCTCACATCACATTTCGCTATGCGATAGTAATCATGTTCCTGTTAGTGACAAGGACTGCGCAGTCGCCTTTAATACGTTCTTTTCATCCGTATTCACTACAGAAGACCATTCGAACATTCCGCAAGTCACTGATCTAGATTACCAGTACATGGAGCCCATCGACGTAACAGAAGATGGTATCGCAGGTCTTATTAATAACCTGAAGTTATCCAGTTCATCAGGCCCTGACAATATCAACTCCAAAATTTTAAAGAATACAGTAACATTATCTAGTAAATTCTTGGATCATATTTATCGCCAGTCATTATCTTCAGGTCAGCTTCCCTCAGACTGGAAAACTGCAAAAGTTGTACCAGTACACAAAAGTGGTAATAAAAATTCCCCAGAAAATTACCGTCCAATTTCACTGACAAGCATTTGTTGCAAAATGCTTGAACATATCATTGCTTCCCATGTATATCACCATCTGGAGTCTAATAATTTTTTCTTTTCTAACCAGCACGGGTTTAGGAAAGGCTTCTCATGTGAAACCCAGTTACTCGAATTTACTACAGACATTCATTTTAACATGGATCATAGCCTTCAAACAGATTGCATTTTTCTGGACTTCAGCTAGACGACTTTGTACCATGCACCGCGAGCATTTGCTGCTGTTGTGGCGTAATGACGGGCACCAGATTTGCTGCTCTGTGAGACGTCAAAAATACTGACGATTGCTTGAGGAACCTGATGGCCACAGAATGATTAAAACCAAGCTTACGTGTCTTTTTATACAAAATAAGATGTGATTGTTCTCACGCTGGGCTCTTGCTTATTTTGGGCAAATTGGCAAGCTACCACATGTTACAGTCTCTAGAAATGAATCTCAGACATGCACTGTTTCATGACGAACTTCAAATAGGTGCATTTTGTATTTTGAATTATCGATATACCTAACTATTTCACGATCCCCTTTGAGTACGATATATCTGAGATTGGACTGCATTTCAGACAAAAAAACAAAGACCAAGGGCTGTTTTTGCATATCTGTTTACTTAATGGCCCAATTTCATCTGGTCACCTTTTAAACAACAAAGAAAGACAAGCAAAATACAGACCTGCGCCATCTCCAGCTTTCTCCTGAGCTCATCCAGCTCTTTGTCAGCAAGTGAAAGCCCATCTCTTGCCCTGAGGATCTCGGAGCGAAGGTGGCCAACCTCACGGCAACATAGGCGCACCTTCAACATTGAATCCTCAGAAATTGGCTTACTGAGCGACCGAGCTGCTAGGCTGTCATCACTGCAAGAAACATAGGTAAAGAAATCACATAAATGGACAGACGAAAAGCAGTGTTCTAGTACGACATGCATGCAGTGGGTTACAGTGCAAAATTAGGTCAACAGCTGCTACACCACAGCCATCTTACGGCCTTTGACCACCTGCCCATGCTGATACGTCGTAACTAACCAAACTAGGGGTAAGATCCCTCAGCAACAAAAAACATGCTTGACATTTTGTTTACCTTCCGGCAAGAAATTGGTCATTTGGCTCTGCCTAGGCCATATGCCACACTGTGACCAAGCATGCAAGTTTTAAACTACTGAATAAGGAAACAATTCATGGCTAATAATAATAAGAAGAAGAAGAAAGAAAGAAAATGTAACCTAATGTCATGTTTAACTGCCAAGAAAGAAAAACAAGGTGTTGATATCTTCTGTAATTCAAGGAAAACAATGGAGCTTTTTCCATCCAAGTGGACTTGAAACTCTCCTCCAAAGAACAAGGTGCCTAACATGATTGCAGAAGGAAGCAGGTGCTGTGTCCATTTTTTCTTTAAATCCAGAAACAATAAAAACAAGGTTTATAAGAGTTTCCCTTTTTCTCTGTTGCTCTTTCGCCTCAAGCATTTCCACAGGTATAAGCCACTGAGAGCTGCAAAAATGGCAATATTTTTGGACCACTACATCTTTCCAAGTTAAAAAAAAAAAGCCTGGCTGGCAGTATTTTATCACATGCTAAGCACCTTGATGGCAAAAGCCATTCCACACTGTCATAAAGATTCTTTGACGTGGTTTGCATCAGTATCACTAAATTCACTCCCCACTATGTGAATGCAATATGGTGTATGTAGGCTGAAAGGGTAACATTCAGACATGTGTGCCACATGTACCTGCATATCCCTGGCTGAGGAGATTGCGGTTAGTATGTGGCGCACATGATTTTATTATCGTTGTTTGTGACATAAATTACAAGCATGTGTCACTGCTGTTACGACTTACGTTAGTCATACTACATTTGTACCCTGCCATACCAATTGTATACAAAGTGAAAGAGACTGTTTTTTTCGATGTCAAATGACTTACGGCACCATTTATGTCGGTGCTAACGGCAGGCCCTTTTCACATATAATGAAGCACATGAGGCTTCTGTGTTAAAGTAAGGCGGTCATGACAAACAACATTAGGACGAGCTGTGACATGCTCAATGCGCCAGGCACTATGCACCAGGCGCCACTTTTATCCTCACCTCTTTGATAGTTCGGGATTGCAGAGAGCCATGTTTGTTTTTGGTGCAAGAAGCTGATAGAGGTCATCGACGCCCTCCTGAAAAAGTTAAGCAACAATTGCAATGTTCAACTGCTTCAAATGCGCATGTTTGCAGACACACTGGCAAAGATAGTGGCAGGCATGATGAGGGGTGATAACGGACCTCTAGTCGTTTTAGCCTCTGTCTCTCCTTGCCCCTTTCTTCTTGGAGGATCTGGAACTGCTCAAGGAGCTGTCTCGATTCATGAGGTGTGCCTTAATGAAAAAAAACAAAATAAAAAAAAGGACAATAACATGTAAACCATGTGAAAAACATGTACTACCTGCTTTTGGATGAGAGGAAGCAAGAAAAGCAAGAATTTCATTGCAGTCAACACTCTTACTGCATTTACTGTTTCAAAGTGCACTTGATTTTGCACAACCAGCAACAAAAAATGCAGTGTCGTCGTTCATAATGCATACCCAAGTTTCCAACCCCTAAGAAATTTGATGTGCAACCATGCTGCTAATCAGCTTTTCATAGCAGGAGAGAGATAACTGGTGACTTCTTTAGGCTTTGAAAAACAAAACTTATTGTATCTTGCCTACAATTCACCAAGCTACGATTCACTAAACGTATCACTATTAGTTGCCAAGAGCGTGTTATTCAATGGTACCCACAGCACTTGAAATGTCATGTTTCAAATGCCTTGAACGATATGACTAGAGCATCTAGAAGATGTATTACATCTGCATCTGATCCATTAGATTGCATGAAACAGCCACAAAGCTACTGCAGCTCCTACAGCTAAAATTACATATGAGTTGGACTGGTTTACGAAAGATTTTGCTACCAGTGATGATAACTTGTCAATCTCTAGTTTTTTTCTCATCAATGACCTTAGCATGCAAGTTACATTACAGTGTCTTTTTCTTTTTTTTTTTTTTTGGGGGGGGGGGGGGGGGGGAGCATACTAAAAGCATGGGTAATACAACTTAAAGTTCCTGGTCCTTTTACCTCTAAGTATTAGTTTTTCAAGCCACTTTTGAGGAACACCTTAAACTAGATAAACATATGTTATGTTTCTAGGAATGCAAACATGTACTGTTACGGAGATATCAAGGAAGATTTTTGTGCTGTGTGTATAAGTTTTCATAATCACATATTATGGAAACAAAGTACAATTAACATGCCTTCAATTAGATAAAGCAGCCTGAAAGCTGAAACCCTGCGCACAGCTAGGTCACTTCTTCAGCAACTCGTCACAATAAGGTTGAGGTTAACTGCTGAATGACATAGACGAACGCAAGAATGCACGGTGTTCAAACATCGGAATGGGTCAGTGTGTGCTTACCTACTTTTTTCTATCTAAATGATTCAGTACTTGCACACTTACGGTTCTCCAAGAACTGTTGGCACTGCCTCTGGCTGCTATTTAGGGACTGTGTGAGCTGGTTGATGGTGTCAGCTTTTTCCAAAAGCCTCGCTTCAAACTGCCTCTCACGCTCCTCAAAACGAGCCTTGCACATCCGCAGTTCATCACTCTGCAACCATGAGCCATGTTAGGATTTATGACCAAGGCAATGAAGATGGCCCACCATGAAAGAGTCCCAGAATTCTGCTGCTGTGCTGACCAAGATATAAAGGAAAATGCTATGTGGACATATTTTGTTACAGACGTCACTACAGATGATTACAAGATTCAACTTCAGAAGGCAAAGACTCTAAACAAGAATGATAACCCCATGGCTCCGCTTGCAGTGGATGTCTATATGCAGCTAAACCTCAATATAACAATCTTTAGTATAGTTAACTTCTTCATATAATGAAGAACATTCTGTACTCACCACAATGGCTCTGCCTACGATAGGCTTTCGGGTATAACAGACCATTTCACACCTTTAGTTTGGTCATCCTATTTCATTATTGCCACAAACTCCATCTTGAATGGACCGCACTATTGTAGACTACAGGCCACAGCAGATGAAAATAAAGGAAATAATTTTTTCCACATTATGAGTATAAAATGTACTTTAGCTGTACTAATGCAGGCTGACAACAGGCTTGACCATGAACCACGCCAAGTTTAGCGGCTGGCAACATTAGCAACCTCTAGCCAAACTCGGTCTTGGTCGCATTGTCAGGTGAAGTAATGTCGCTTGTTGACGGCACTATTGTCTCATGTTCCTGGGCTGCTACACCGATGTTGCACTCCTGGCAGGTCACTCTTAGAAGGTGCTTTCACTTTCACAAGATTTCGTGAGTCAAGTGGCGGATGTGTTTAGCTATCTACAGGTCACAGTGGTACTATGACATTGAGCTAATCAAGCTCAAACAGCGGGCCAGAAATATTGTCGCTCGTAGATGCAACATATCCAAGGATAACATCACAAAAGTGAAAGCAGTGAAGCAGTGCTGAATGTGACTGCATGAGAATGTTTCTCCTGATGGTGTCAGCCAACAGGTGCTAAATACCCTCAAGATAAGTGGAAACAAGTTTCACTGAGTGACAAGAACAATGCTGTAAATGCACAAGGTGAAAATCAAGCAGACATCACAGAACTATTGAAGCTAACCACTGTCACTAACAAGGGAATAGTTAAAAAGCAAATGTTCCAAAGCACTTCAGGCTCTGAAGGCAACATACTCGGAAGTGAAGTCTCCATTTTTTATGTTGCCATGCAACAACCAAACTCATGACATTCCAGTGAAGAGACTATTACACTGATGAAGCAGGTGGGACAGCTAGCTGTGGTCTGCAAAGACAACAGTGTCACTTCTGTCGACAGCTGGCCGGACAGTTTCATGGTGTGACATTCATGAAAGTCTAAGGTGGATGCGACAGCATCAGTGTGGATGCCATCTCAGAGTGGAAAGCAGATGAACTGCCAACATAACTGGCCCCTTCTTCTTACATTTGTCACTGAACAATTGCAGTCTGTGCAAACTGAAATCAGGTCTACCTTATTGCGTCTGTGCAAGTGTGGGAGGTGAGGCAGTGCGCTACTTGCAACTTTCTCTGCCAACCTAGTGGAAAGTATACACGCACTTCTTAATACTATAGCAAACTTCCACTGCTGTCAAAAATGAAGACCAAAGCAATAAATTAAAGCTTCTGCTGACGCCAGTGATCGAAACTTGCAGTTTCTACAAATGCTCTTGTCAAACCACGTGCCATGCTACAGACAGCATCTGCCAAACCAGAGCAGCAACTTTCATGGCAGTTGTTGTTGGGCAAGAGGGAAACTTAACATGCTCCTCTTCACCTTCAGAGTAGCTCAGATGAAGACCATGCATGCAAGTATCGAAGCACATCATCTACACATACTACAATGCGCGTAGTTCCATATTTCGCGCCGCAGACTTGTTACATCATCATCATCATCATGTCTAAGCCCACTGCGGGTCAAAGGCCTCTCCCATAGATCTCCAATATCCTTGCTTAGTGCTAACTGCAACCAATTTATCCCTGAAAACTTCTTGATCTCATCTTCCCACCTGACTTTCTGCCACCCCCTGCCACGTTTGTTACATCAGCACCCAATTCAGTGTTTTTGTTGCTGCTGCAAAGAACTAGAGGCAGAAGTACTAAGCGGAACAAGCTGTCATTTATCTTGCATGCAACTGCAATCATTCAACAAGCAAATGTCACGAACGCGATCTTTTAAGCAAGTGCGAATGATGAGAAAAATGACTTCACCACCTACTTCAGAATATCACAGAGCTTGATCTCTGTGACAGTAATGCAGAAAGAAGTTATCCTAACTTTATGAAGAGCATGATATACTTCCGTAAGAAGTGACAAAATGATAAAATCTGAGAGCCCACAAAACAGTCCACTAGGTGAGGGCAAGCATTATTAGAGATTTCTGCGAGAAGTAAAATCAAAGTAGGAACAAGATAACCTTATGGTAATAATTATGAATGAAGCACTCTGGCCAAAGTCCCAAGCAGTTGTAGTAGATACGACAAGAGGCACTCATCACAGTCCACATGAAGACATCAAAGAAAGAGAGAGAGAAAGAAAGCTTACTTTTGCAGCCAAGTTTCTGTTCAGTTCATCAATTTTCTGGTTCAAGTTGTACACTTCGTCCTGATGTTTCTTTTTCCGTGTTTGCAACAAGTTATCGTAGTCTCGCTTCATTAGCACAAGGGCATCTGAGCTGCTCAGCTCTGAAACCTGTTCCTGCAGCATTTTGATGGTGGCCTCCGCCACTTTCATCTTCTCAATGTGCTGCGAGTGAAAGCATCAGCACAAAAATATGTCAAATACTATCACCAAAATAATATAAGGTAAACATGCTTTGTCCCGTAGGTGCAAGCAATCTGAACAGTTCAACTAAACTGCCAACTTCTGGTTATTTTATTGCCCCCATGGCAGGAACAACTCACCTCAATACATCTATGTTTCCTTCTTTCTCAAGACTTGTATTAATTTTGATTTATTCAGTCATACAGTTTAACCAAGACTCAGGATTGGCTTTAAGCACCCAGGAATCTTTTAACATGCACATAAGTATGCACGTTCTGCCAATAATAATGCTTTATTACTAGCACTACTCATTTACCTTCAACCACAGAGCAAACACAGTAACCAGAGATCTACTCTCTGACACCATGCCACGACCTCCCTGCCACATCCAAAATGCTTGCACTAACCCATACATAAAGCTGATAATGTTGTAAGACTATGCAAAATACTATACATCAAAAGAACCCCATGGGTAAGAAAGGCACCTATAGTCCAACCTCACGTTTCGATGCTGTGCCCTTTAATCCTCATGTTTATATTCATTAGTGAAAGTGCAAATGAGGCATTAATACCAATTTTTTGACCCAATACAGGACTTCCATTTTGGAGTGTCAACATTACAATACACACTATACTGGCGCCAAAATTTACATGTGTTGAGTGCTCAGTACATGTTTTATGCCCCTTCAACAGCGCCAATGTAAAATCAGTTCTCTGTGTGGAGGCTGGCATATTGATGAGAAATACTGCCAACACATTGAGCGAGCTGAACAGAAACACGAGAATTTGCATGCAATGTGTCGATTTCAATATTTTCAAACCAGTTCCGTAACTTGCATTATCTTGAGACATTGGCTATGTGATGTCTCAGTGTTTATAATTGTCAAAAAATACAGTCAAATATTTTTTTTAATATACTAAGATGCTATGTAACCATCAGTGCTGCCACATCTAAGCAACCTAACAAAGATTTTTTTCCCCCTACAACGAACTCCACAAAGCATTTAGTTTTCCTTATTTTGCACAAAGATCCACCCGAGCGAAAATTTGTTGACATGTCTTCTATTAATGTTCTACTATTCAAAAGTAAACGCTCAATTGCCCAAACTTCACAAATAAAACTAACCTCCTCTCTGCACTTAGTTTCAATTTCCAGCTGGTTCTGAAGTGTGGTAACCTTGACAGACAGTTCGGCATTCTCAGTGGTCTTGTTTGCAAAGGCCTGGTTTGCTTGGTTCCAGTTCTCCATGTACATCTTGACACTGGCTGCACAAGAAGCAGGAGAAAAATGTGGCACATAACAATATGTTTCCAGATAACACTGCTGTCAACAAAACATTGCTCTCAGTTTCTTCAGATATGAATGCAGAAGGGGAAGAGAAAACTGCAAAACAGTAGCAGAATAAAATAAGCAACTACACTCTGCCACAAGTCAAGAAAGTCCTGGCTTTTCACCTCAAGGGATTCTACTCCAGTCAGTGGTGTCAGTGTGGTAACAGAGCCGACTGCCTATGCACTGCCTTCGCGCTTCCATAATGAATTTATTATCAATTCATGCACACTGTGCAAATGACCGCTCATGTTCACTATTGCCAACACTTGGTTCAACAGCATATTCATGCTTTAAGTAGTCTTCCGTGCCACCTATGCCACTGGGATCCCTGTTACATCGAAGCACTTCAAAGGCCCTGCAACACCTTTTCAAGTAATATTCAAATGACATCGCCTCATGAATAGCCTGCCACAAAAATTTTTCAAATCGATTCAGTGTTAGCCGAGTTACATCGTCCGAGCGCATTCACTCTCCTTTCATCCGGACGAGCTAACTGGAAGCTACATAAAGGGGAGTGAAAAAGCGGCAAAAACCTACACCAGCACACATTATGGCCTTGAGTATTCCCTCTTTTTATTTTTTCTTTGAGCAAATGCACACTTCTGCTAAGACGAAATGTCCCATGGTGCCCACGGTAACGGCATCCATAAATTGGGCAACAACAGTTATTTTATAATCTACGTAGTCTGTGTCTAGCCGGTAAACGTGATTTGTAGAAACAAGAGCAGGCACTATCCAGCTGTGTTTTGAAACCAGATTGCAAAATCCCTGGCACATTCCGCACTGTAATACGTAGCTGACCATAGGAATCCCCGTGACCTAATGGCAGCATTTTCAGGCTATGTTCAAAAAGTGTTGCAGGGCCCTTTTAACAACACACGTGGAATCGGGCTTTTGTCACATGCTTCATTGCTTTAAGTGTATTGGGTGGAATTCCTCTTTCTAAATCTTTGTTCTCGGTTGAATTTTCACCCTCAATCTTGGGCTGTTACAGGGACTGTCTACCGTCCTTCATCACTCTCCAGTTTCTTGGCTCAGTAGAAAGCATACCTTTAAAAATGCCCCAGCGTACAGTGGTTTCGCCAGAAACCTGAGTAGAAATTATTAAAACAGGTTTTTTTTTTTTTCATCTACGAAGTTGCTCCTTTTCTAGGCATAAAGACGCCGGCAACAATGGTTATTGCACTTGATGCATCGTCGTCTCCTTGGCAACCCTTTCGGGCGTAGGAGGCTTCTTCTCAACAGGAACCGGTTCCAAGGACGACACTGCCGAGGTGACAAGCAGGAGATGCGAGGGAAAGTGAATGACAAGCGCAGTACTACGCGCCTGTACAAGCAGACGAATTCAAAGGCTGCGCCACCTGCGGCACCCCGAAAGCAGCGAAAAGAAGAGCGAATTGCTCTTGCACGCTCTTCTCATGGGGAGAAGTACACTTGTAAGACATACCATAATTGTTTTTCAGCAGACTATGTATACTTGCATGGGCTTGTTCTTGTACACTTGGAAATTGACAAACACACTGTTGGCTGTCGCTAGCGGCATTTTTTGCACCACTTTCAGAGAAAAATTAAAAACATAATTGCTTTTTTGTGGGGTAAAAGCGTGCTCGTTCCCATAAATGTGACGCACTATCTGCCCATTTATACCGCAACATAAAATGTTTTTCAAGCGGTAGACAGTCCCTTTAAGCTGGAGGAGCAGCACTCATAGGAGTTTGTAAAGTAAGTGCTCAGCCAAACACTGATATGAGTGAGAGATGAAGACAGGGCCAGCTGAAAGTGGGCCTCCACACCCTGCATGTAGTGTTATTGAGGTCGTGCATATTCATAATCATTAATGTTGCTGAATGTAGGGGAAACACAAAAGCTACTACAAACCTTGCAGTGTAGTCACCTTATCTTGCAATGATGCGATCTCCGCACGAGATGACTCTCGCAGATTTTCTAGCTCAAATTTGAGCCGTTCTACTTCTCTCATTCGTGCCTTGTACATCACTTCAAGCTGAACATATTCGTCTGAAAAAAGACAGTACCTTGCATGTTTCTGCCATTTCTTATAGCTGGACTAGGCATGTGGTACTGCTCAGCAAACTACCACATAGCACAAACATAGAATAAATAAACCATCGGTAAGGACGATGAGCAAGGATAGTTAGATGTTAATCATATTCACTAAGTAAGATTAACATAAAAGTTAAGGGGGATGCATAGAAATTTCTAGAATGTGAAAGGGATGGCCTAGCCAGACCTATTGATACATATGCAATTACACAGCTTGAGATCTGCTGCTCTCATCAGGCTGCTTCCACCACTTTATCCTATAGCCATATTCCCCTGGCGGCAGTTACGACAAGTGGCGTTTCAACACGCTCTAGCCTCTTCCACCACAAATAATGATGCGACACTGTTCATAACATCTTTGCATTGCCATCAGTTGCATTCCTGAGTGGTCACAGCAGCTCGAGCCTTCTCCGTTTTTCTGTGCCTTGCAATGTGACCTCAAAACACTAAGATTTAATGCTTTTGCCTTACCAGGGGTGAGACAGCAGAAACAGACTTGGGAGCAGTTTTTGGAGCAGCGAAATGTTCACTTTCGAACAGGAGGACTTTGATTTGGAGAAGCCCAGGCAGTCAAGTATCTTTTTCACAACCAGGGGTCAGTATACATCTCAAATTTAAAAAATATTCTCACTGCACCAAAACTGTCGACACACAATAGTCTTTTAGTTAAGACCACTCACATGATTTCATGAACTTTGACTTTCTGTATTTTCTTATTTAGCTTCTGAAGGATCCCTAGCACTTCTTGTAGGTTAATTAGTGTTCTTTTTTGTCAGGAGAGTCTGGTCACTTTGGATTTTGTCAAGATCGTTCTGCTTCACACCATTACGAAGAAGCTCATCTGAGCTTTTCACCAGTGCAATGCACTGTATTGTAACACTGCAATACTGTGGTGGCAACTAATCGTGGAAGATACTCCAATTTCATGTAGATAATGGCATTCCACGTGTCTTAGTTCCACATGTCTTGATTTTCGCGTCAACAGACGTTGAAACGAAAATCGAAGCGTCTGCAGCAAATCTCGGACGCCTGAGCGTCAACCACGCGATGCACGTTGCGCGACTCCGCCTTTTTCCCCATTGAAACTGACGTGAGCACCAAAATACTTGCTTTCCAGGCTGTTTTGGAGCAGTTTGGAGCAATTTTCCTCAATTTTCATGCTTTCGGAGCAGCTCAGAGCAGGAAAATGAAATTGTATCAAAACTGTGCAAAATGAGCAGCTGTCTCACCCCTGCCTTACAAAGGCTACAGGAACAGGTAAAACAGCCAGAAAATAAGTGTTAGACTTTAGCTACTGATTTCACTTCATGAAAGGAGCCACAGTTGATGTTGTGATCAGTGATCTCCTACATCAGCAGAAATTGCGGTCTCTTACAAAACATCCGGTGGTGGTTTAGACGCAAATGCAGGAAGAATGCATTTGCATTATCTTTAATTACCTTCCATTGCCTTGACAGCCAACAAAAGCCAACATTAGTCCAATGTTGCTTCTATTTCAGATCATGACTTGTCTTGTTCCACCTTGCACAGCTATTTAATTTATGAGCCCTTAATCATGACCTCTGAACTGTATGTTGCATATGTATTATAGATGTTGATAATGTTGTTTTTCTCTCTTGTTTTACTATTTTATGTACTCCAGATGCAAAATTCTGTGCATATAAGGGCAAAATTAGTTAACCAACACTATCTTGTAGTAGCTAACATGAGCCAATAGTTAGCCAATGTTAGCTATATCATGCAAGAAAACATGGCATGCTTCACACAAACTGATACACTTATTGCCAGTGCCAAACACCACACATGACCTTCAGTGTGTTCACCTGCTTGATTTGTCAAGGCAGCTGCATGTGAATGAGTGATGTGCTGGCCATTCGGGGGTGCAGCAGAATTCTGGTGGATGCCATTGCTTCCTCCATTCAAGCCATCACCCATGCCATAGCCCTGCAACATAGGACTCCCGACATCCCGGCCATTGGTGTAGTTGTCGAAATGGGTGTTGAGCTCGGGAAGGCAAGTTCCAGGCACATTCTGGCGGGCACCCATGGTATATTGTGGCGTGGCGAAAGGCTTCCTTACATAATTCTGCGAGAAAGTTTGTAGCAAGCAGATGCAATTGCTATGATAACCAGTACAAAGGCATGGAATAAAAGAAGTAGCCCATCAGACAAGTGAAAATAGGGTACATTGCGGAACCAGAAGCTTTTACTTTTGTCTGCACTGCCTGGCAACAGCTTGCTGCTCCTGAGTTTTGTGTGTTTGCTGAGTTTGCACACAACCCAACGATTCCCTTGTGAATCAATCTCCTTAGAGTACTTAAAGGGACTATAAAGGCAAATATTACCTTGAGCAAGATTCGATGAACAGGTCACTAAAAACGATGTACAACAGGGAATGTCGCTGGAGCCAAACTTTCAACAAGTGGACTTGTCTTTGTCAGCACGGCAACTGCCTTCTCGAGCGTTCGTTTCTGTACGTTGGCTCTAGCGACATTCCCTGTTCTACATCGTTTTTAGCTATCTGTTCATCGATTCGTGCCTCCATCTTCACCTAAGCTTCTCTTCTAATTTGGACTTGAGCAAGATTGAAAGTTTAGGTTTGTGTGATAACCAGTTTACCATTCCTGGCAAAAACAGAGCAGTTGTAAGCAAGAAAACAATGAAATTGAGAAAATGGGGTGGAGCCCTCTGTCCCACTCTATGGATACCTATTTTTTTTATGATGACATCTATTTTTGTGTACTTGATTACCGCTCCAGGTTATACACAAAAAAAACAATTAGATATATTTAGACAATAAAGAAAGGTATGGTATCCTCAGTTGTCTCTACATATTACAACCGTGGAGCTCACTGCACTGCAGTGTCAGCAGCTGAGATTGTGAAACTGTCTTCTTTTCGGTTTGGGCAATTCAGATGGAGTGGCAACTACAGGGGCTTTCGGCGGCAGTTTTCGATGCAAAAAATTGGTTTATTGGTGCACAGAAAGTCGTGATAGACTACAACACAGGGGGAAATAATCAATCTGGCCAAACTTAGTATTTTTCCTTTAGTGTCCCTTTAAATGTGCAGTTAAGTCAACTCTCATAAGGAGAGTTTTGCTGCTTCTGGGATGCCTTTCGTTCTGTATTTTTCAACGGTCACGTCATGTTTGTAGAGGTAATCTTGGATTTATCTGTATATTCCTGACATAAAGTAATCCCTAGTTTAACAACACTGACAGCGCAATACCCAAAAGGCCTGATTCTTCAGGAGGATGCAATAGAGTTCAGAGTGACGCTGCGGGAAAGAGAGAGGTTGGTTTTCAGTAAGATGTAGGAATTTCCGAGAAGCCAAGTGCTCTGGTAAAGTCTAAACGATACTGGCAGACGATCGACCTTGAACTTAGAGGGCTTGGGCTAGAATAGCTCAGAAACTGCCATCTATGCAGCCTCATCACGTGGCGGCGGCAGCTGATCCAGCAGTTTGATGGTTTGATGGTTTGATGGTTTGTCAATGGTGTCTCAGTGATCCTGATATGTTACTGTATTATGAGATTAAAATAATTATATGATTTCCCCACAAAATCTGCTTCTCCTCATTGCCACACAGCTCCTTTCAAAACATTGCTGTTTAATTCCTTGCGATTAAACATGATGCCTCCTGACCAAGACAACATCACTGTGGGAACTTTCTTTAAAAACAAGTACCAATACATAATTTTTAAGGTTTCTTTGTTTTTGGTTGGTGGTGATGTTAAGACTGCTGTACTATTACTTTACACAGCTGGACAGTTCCTCATCAGACCGTTGACTACGATGCTCACTTGTAAACAGCTGTGCTCACCCAACATTATGTAGCATAACAGCCCTCATCCCCTTTATGAAATGTACACGGGGCTAATGTTTGTGGTCCTGTTGAATAGCTTACTGTATACACTTACTTTTACACATACAGAAGAACTGCAATTACCACTACATTATTCCCCTCAATTCTCATGAGTAATTTTCATTAATGGTTAGCACAGTAAAACTGAAACACGGTAATGTAACTGAAGAAAGAACGACCAGTCTTTCCACTTCTTTTTTTTTCCTCACATGATAAATTAGTTAATGAGGTACTTTTAAATAGGAGGAGGTCAGGGACTTACTTCCCCATCCTGATTCGGAGTAGAGGTTGTTGCGCCATAACCAATAACTCCAGGTGGCTGGAAGTACCTGGGAATACAAGACCATGGTGAGTAAACAGAAGCTGCTTTCAAATTACACGCTCGCTAACGAAATCACAAGGCACTTTGCAGCAAGGCCTACAAAGAAGCTGTAGCTGTATAATAGGCACCACGTAGAGCATCATTAGCATGCATTAAATAACCTGTGACGTGTGCCCACTAAACCGCTGAATATACTGAGGCATGCGCAGCCGCTTAATATACACACAAGCTGTCCAACGCACGTCACACTCTCCATTTCCTTATATGGCTGATATTGCCAGAAGCTTTGCTCCACTGAACTAAAGCTTTTGTTTTTTCTGTATGCCTATTCCTCATTTTGCATCTTAGGCCCGAATTCATGAAGCTGTTGAATCGTCCGCCGCATCACTATCACAGCACCAGTATCAATCACAAGCCAGCTCGTGTCTTTCCGGTGGCTCAAATGAATGAGATAATGGCCTTACTTCTCATCTGTTGCTAATGCTGGTCAAGAGGGAAGAGCTGAAATGACTCACTGGTCAGCAGAAAGGTCCTCATCATCATCATCCGACAGTCCCTCCAGGTCGTCAAACCCATTCGCAACAGCTTGTTGCAGCTGTAACAAAAATGAAATTCAGTTATAACAGTTGCATAACAATTTTATCCACTGCAGTGGTATCACAATTGCAGCTTTACGTCTTTTCTTTGTTTTGATACAAGTAACAAGATTTACTGTGCTATATTCGCAGCCAACTTTTCTTGGCAGTGAAGTGAAGGTTGCAGGGCCGAATTACAAGTGCGCTACTGCTAAAGAATGTAGTCCCTTAGTTTCCTCCTTGTTTTCTGTGCAAGAAATAAAAAAAGTGACACTGCTTCGTTTTCTACAGGAAATTATTTGAAAGAAATTTTACAAGGGAAATTGGCATTCTTTATAGGTGGCCTATTAATAGAGTTCACATGAATTTCAGCAAGTAAGCTAACCCACATACTTAATTTGTCCTAAACAGGCTGATTAAACCTGCCCTTCAAATGAAAGTAGAGCATTGTCATGTGATCTGACATCACCATTCACAGCTCACACACCCACTCAACATACATCCCTCAGTGTTAACTGCACTTAGAGCTCAACCATTATTGTGCAGTTATGTGGGTGTATAGCAAGGCTCACTTGCACACTCTCAAATGTGGAACAATCTGAAACTGAAATGTCATTTCACAAGTTTCTCTCTAAACAAAATCTGTGTGAATGCTAGCAATCGGCAAATAAATATGGGCCAGTTGGTAACGTGACATATTAAGCAATATGGCAGTGAGCAATATTAAGCAAGGGACACATACAGATTGTAGGTGTTGAACCTATCCTCAAGCATACATGTACAGACTGGACAATTGCTGAAGACAGGTTCAACACCTGCGGACAGGTTCATCACTTGTCCCCTCTGTATGTGTTGCTACCTTAATATATTGCAGTGCCATAAAGCCTTTTGCAATGATGTTGCTCATTAGGCTTGCTGGTGCATCACATTCAATTCTACAGTCATAGCAGATATGAGGCAGGATGAAGAACAAAACATAAACACATGCATCTTTAATATTATTTCACAAATAACAGCAATCGCTTTTCAGAGCAAGTTTATGTGCCTGTTTTCTGACATCATTGTGCTGTCAGACCAACTCTAACTGGATAGCAAAGTGAAGCTACACTCCACAAGAATTCCTTTGTCAAAAATTAAGCTACACTTCACAAGAATTCCTTCGTCAAACAGTTGTAGGGTAACAGGAACTGTTCAAACCGTAAAAAGTGTTTTATGGAAGGAAATATAGTCAAGATAATGATGTTTCTAGTACTAAACCAATAGCTTAACAGGTCTGTGTGGTGATGGCTTCTCAACATACTAAGAGTACAGCATTTTTTGGCTATTTGGTTCATTCCATAAAATGAAGCCATAGTGCCGAAGTGACGAGGACTAGGAAGACTGACAGGACATGCACTGTTTGGGTGGTAAAATTTACACAAGCCAGAATAAAAGATGCCTTTTAATATCAGACTAGGAAAGCACAAGCAAAAATTGAACCATTACCGAGATACTTTGTTACTTTGTTAATTGATTACTTTGATCATGATTACTTTGTTATCCTGTGTCTACACTAGTGCCCCAACATCACACCAGTTTTCAGGCAAAACCGGTTCTTAGATTATTTGATTCTCCAGTTATTTGAATATAAAAACCGGATAGCCAGGCAGACCAGTTATTCACAAGTTTATTTGATTTCTAGTATCCAGACATTCACATATTCGAATAACCGAATATTATATTGCAGTACTGGCGCAGAAATGGGCGATTTCTCCTTCTCTCAAATTCTTGTATTCCTGGTCATCTCTCCAAGTGCTAGTCCAAACATGATGTTTCCCTTGTTATTGTCCTTACGTTTCCCGTTTCTCAATTTACCATTAGGGCTCTATTTCAAATGAACTTACTCGCAAATTCACGCTGTGCCAGACTTGCACTGTATGGTACAATACGACGTGCAACACCGAAAGGATGCAGCCACCAATTACAGCCTCATAAATATTTTGCGGAATTACATACAATGGCAATCCATTGTCTATGATTTGCGTCCCAAACTTTGCTCACATTACACAAATACACTCAATGGAACCTCACTCAGCTCTATCATGGCAGTCTTCTTTGAATGAACTATTAGGGACATCAAATATTCAAGCTGAAAATTCGAATATCCAGATAACCAGTTATGAAAACCGGATATCCTAGGTATCTGTTTTCTGAAAGCCAAATAACCTGATAACCGCTTTTCAAGACCGGGTTCACTTCCCTCCAGTTAAACCTGATAGCCGATTTAACATATATTTGAGAGCACTAGTGTGCACACTCCAATGATTGTAAATCTCAACTGCTCTTTAAAGAATGTGTAGTCATGTTTAGACATGTGGGTAAGCACACACAGGAAATTGTAGGAGGGAAGCTGATAGCAAAAGAAGGACCTAACTGCATTAGGGCCTCATTGAATGCTTTGAGAGCAAATGAAGGAAATTTCATATCTGGCTGGTACTGGATCGCATTGGTATAAGTACCACCGTGTTGCTGGTATAAATACAATACTGTTCCAAAATAAAGATCAGGTGATAGCGCACATCCTTTTCTCTTCTTTGTCCTTGTCGCTTCAGTGCTATGGCTTCATTTTCGTAAGATACTCTCCACCCTGGAGAGCATGATGTTTTTTTGCATGTGTGTTTGATTTGCAGTCAGAAATCTTTACCAATAGGGCATCAAATAAGCCCTCACTATGTATAGCACAGCAGTTGCACCAGTATAATATTCTGTGTGTTACATTATAAGCAATGGATAGTAAACAAACAGACCTCTTCAGCCTTTCTTCTAACTTCTGCTGAAGCTTCATCCTCTTCATCATGGTCGATGTCAAACTTCAGTTCATCAGCAGCGCCAAGCAAGCTCATGCCGGGCTCCACTAAAAGTGAGCAAGTAACAGGTAAGAACTCATGCACGATAACGTCGAATGGTGACACACACACATTTTGTAACAAAAACGGATCTAATATTGGTACATATGACGGCATATTCTCGCAACAACAGACCTTAAGACAGTAGAGTATCAAATGCCAGTGCTTCATGAAAGTGACTAGGTTATTTCTTTTTCTTTTTTTAAAGCCACGCAGTACAAATTTCAGAATGTATAAGTGGACTGCAGTTTACACGGTGACCGTGGATTATCTTGGTACTAAAATGCAGAGATTTGTGTCCTGACTGCACCACACTTTGGAGAGTACTCTGTTTATTTTTGAAAGATGAAGGAAAGCACAACGCCAAGGGAGGATACCATACGAAACCAGTAGCGATCTAAAATTTGTCAGCCAGCAAGAGAATTTGTGGTGAGCGGTTAGTGCCCGCATGAAAAATTTTTGCTGTTTTTTTTTTCTCTAATAATCATTTCCCGGGATTGCAGCAGGAACCGCCTGAGGAGTAATAACACTTAAAACATGTTTCCGATGACAACTGAAGTACGTTCACTGAAAACGCACGCGAAACATAATCATCGGGTCTGACTGCGTACACAAGGTGAACAGTTTACGATCATTCGGCATCGTTATGAATTTCACCGCTTCGCAGCCGATCGTGTTTTAAATAGGCACTGCTGATGACTTAATTCTACTATGAATGCCCGGAGTCTAAAGGCATGACTCTTCATTTTTCAGTACGGTTGCTGCGTGCCCGCCAGTAGCTGCTTCTCTGCACGACAGCTGATTCGCACAACTTGCCCCATATGTCTGCAATGCTCGTCTTGGCGCGACTATCCTTGACTCTGCAGACAGAAAGCTCGTAACGATCGCGGCGAAAGCTGCTAAAAATCTCTTACAGCGTAATAAAAGCAAGGTACGAAGCGTTCATTCACGTCCCAGCGATGCCAACGCTAGGTACAAGCTAGCATGTTTGGGATGCATTCGCGTATATCAGTGCATCTAGCTGCCTTCTCGTCGATTCAGGACGTAAGAAGTAAAGCCTGTAGTCAGGAAACGCTCACGGTATGCTCCTGCAGCACGAATACAGGTGCGAAACAGTTGGTTACAAGGCAATGCACGCTTACTTGCGGCAGCCGGTCAGCCCGATGGCGCGCGAAAGCTGTTCACAGAGCCTAGGGAGCAAGCTTGCAGTCTCGAGGAACTCGTGCCATCTGTGGAGAGCACAAACGAGGACAGCCGGGCAAGATAAAAAATGTAGTAGCGTCGAGGAGCTGGCTGCGCGGTAGCCGCATCTACTCGGTAAACAAAAATACGAACAGCCTGCCGCTCGCGCTCGCACAAAACATAACAGACGCTGCGATGCGGTGAAGCCGTGAAGCCATCAACGCACTTGTGAACGTTGCGTAAACACGTTTGCTTTGGTACTTTTATGTTAAACAACGGTTCTTATTTCTTGAATATTCCACTTACTTAAGTTACATAGCCTTATTGACTCCTTGAGGGGTGTCGTTGCTTACGTTTTTACAAAACTTGTCAAAACTTGTTTGAATGTTATGTCTCAAAACACTTATGATAGGAAATAACCTTTTCTGCAATGTTGTAGAAAACTTTTTCATAAATCTTCATACTATTATAGCAGGTGTGCGAGACCCTACGTTGTATGTAGTTGCTCGTGTGATGATCTCGGAGGCCATAGTCAGATGAATGTACGGATTCTCCGCCGTCGCAAGATAAACTTTTGAAATTAACGTTATCATATGACAATACGTTGATTGATTTGTGGGGCTTAACGTCCCAAAACCAGCTGTGATTATGAGAGACGCCGCCAACCACCTGGGGTCCCTTAACGCGCCCTGACATCGCACAGCACACGGGCCTCAACATTTCGCCTCCATCGGTGAGAGGAGGCACTGCCTCCATCGAAGTGCAGCCGCCGCTGCCGGGATTCGATCCCGCGACCATCGGATCAGCAGCCGAGTGCCATAGCCACTAGACCACCGTGGCGGGGCTACAATATTGTCACAAGATAGCAATATGTTGGGACTACGCAACAAAAATACAAAAGCACACGTAAATAAAGGGGGACATGATACACGGTGCACTGCATTAACTCTGCTCCACTCTTGAAATAAGTTCACTTGAGGTACAGGTCCCCTCAACCATACCATTTAACATTTAATGCCCGCTACATCACAAATATGTTCACATTCCAATGTTGGTAGAGCTTCTTTTAGTTGTACCTGTTGCACCCTACATCAACATTCTTCAGAGTGACTTAGCCAAAGATTAGATCAACCAGGGAGTGAAAGGACAAGTACTTTGCCCTTCCATACACGTCAATGCAAAGGATGGTCACATACAAACCTTTTAAGCATCACCAAATATTCCAGTGCATGTACCTTAGTTTTATTTCTGCAAATACCTATATCTAGCAAAAAACTACTTTGTCTTGTATAGTTAACTGAATAAGGTATTTGCTCATTTCCTTACAGGGTTTGCCCTCGTCAACTTCTTCCATTTGAACTTAATTAGAATTTCAGTACATGTATACTATTCTGTGAACTAGCACAGTCAAACACCTCATATTTGTCACCCTTCCAATGTCCAGATCAAATTGGCTCACACAGTGTGTGTGTGTGTGTGTGTGTGTGCGTGTGCGTGTGTGCACAAGTCGAACTCGCACCACACCTGGCACAAATCACGAAATGAACACATCAAGGAACACAGCAGATACGACGAGACCACGGCTTTATTTGCAAACTGGACATTCATCTTTTATTATGTACATGGTGTAGAGAACCAACACAAAAAAAATACACTGCAGTCAGCGTTCTGCATCTGGTCGAGGGGTAGGTCATTCACTCAGTCTTGCCCACAGTCTCACTTCACTTCAACAACACACCTGTGTAGCCACCGCACCATTCATGTGCAAATGGAATATTCCAAATGCACACTTTGTACTCACACATGTGAAAGGAATTCAGTTCTAGGACTGCCACTCTGCACCAATACCTCACACAAGAGACATTGTGCAAACATGAAAGTACGTTAAAAAGAAAAATGACCTTCCACATATCACAAACTGAGGCTGCCTTCTCAAATACCTGCCTGAAAACAAGATAGGATTTTAAAACATTGTTGCAATAGCCACCAGCCCAAACACAAAGTGCAAGATTTAGAGGCCAAAAAGATGTTTTTGCCTCTATATGCTGTGAAAAAGGCAGCCAGACAACACCTAGAAAAAAAAAAAAATGTGCAGACAAAAGACAGTTTCATCCCTGCCCCTACACAAAGTTTGGCAAATACATCCAACGTAACAAGTGGTCCAATACACCTTTTAACTAAGCATGAGAAATTACTGTTTTGTGACAATTTTCACACCACCACATTGAGCCCAATTGCACTGGCTTCTGTGAAATGACACTACCAAATGAGTTGAGTTCGAAACTTTGCTTCTACAAATTGCAAACAACTATTCTAGCTCACCGGCTGCTGCCAATCAAGATTATCGCAAACGACATCACCCAGGTTCCGCAAATTACATTTCAACATGTGCTGCTTCACAAGCTTCAATATCATTCTATATCATCTATACAAACAGCAGACTATACAACGCACTGTCAAAAACGTTTTCTACAATTCTGTCTACCAATTCCGCTCTGAACACAGAACTAGTACAATGCTGTTACATGATTTCGTGCAGCATAACTCATTGTTCTACAAGCTGGATACAAAGTGATGTTGAGGACTCCAGCAAATTCATTACTGCACAAAAGACTAATGAGAGTACTAAATATCAACCAGCTGGTGGCTACACTGACAACAAAAATTTTAAAAAGAAAGTGATATTTTCACATTATTACCACTCCTATCCCGTTCCATTTCCTGATGTGATGTTTCCAAGTGAAAAAAATGCACCAAAGATGCTTCTAAAGAAATTAGTGTTGAGACTGTTTCATGGAAACACTCTCCTGCTGATGCGCTTTTGAATTAGCGCAATTGCTAACCTTACACCCAAGTCTCATTAAACAATAACTCAGGCTAAATATGTACAAAACAACTTCCACTAGGGGGGGAAAAAAGAACTATAGGAAACCCTGCCCCCAACAGTTCTTCCCTGGCTGCTGACGTGCTGTAGACAGTGAATGACGAATCCATAAATTAGAGAGTGTGGTGTTTTGTGATCCATCAAAGCTCTGTGTGTTGGCCATCCTCGGGCTGTTCGGGTGTCGGCTCAACTGGTTCCAAGGGAACAGCACCTTCAGCTTCTGCAAGATACAAGAAAGCACAATGAAACTGCAGTACAAGCACACACAGGAACCAAAATTCAGGCGAGTTCACATTAATGTGTACTTGAATTTCACGAGAAATTATGCACTTATATCTATGCCGACTGATAAATAGGAGCGATTTTTCAAGCCTTCAGCTTAACGTTGGCATTCATACTGTACGGTTTCTTTCTGGTGCCTTCGCTTATTTCACTTCAAGTTTAAGTACGAACATGTGTGTACGGTATGCTCAATAACAAAGGAATCAGGGAGGCATATGGGGGCAGAGTGTGCACACTGCAGATATGTTACTGTGTAAAATATAGGCACCATGCACTCCATGTTAAGCATCAGAACACCCAGCCTAGGAAGCAAAAGAAACAGCAAAACTGCGTGGTGGCTGGACTAAACGTATGCCAGGGGTGTAGCCAGAATTTTATTTCGGGAGGGCTCCGAACCCTTGTTTGTGTATGTGGCAGTGTGTTTTTGTATATGCATGCATATATATGTGCATATAAACGTCAAAAATTTCGGGGTTTGATTGCACCCAACACCCCCCTTTTGGCTACGCCTGTGATGTGTGCATTTCCATGCTCTAGTCCAGCCACTATAGGACAGATGATGGCTGGCCTAGAGAAGGGAGATGGGGTCATACACACACGTGTCACTTTCTTTGTATTCAGAGAAGCTGATGTCCGTAACAATGGGACGTTAATTAAAAGCTACATAGCATCGTCCAGGCAGTATGCAGGGCCTATTCTAGCAAAATCAATAGTGATCTGTTTCACTGGGCCGGCATAGCTTGCTGCTTGTGACAGTTGAGTATATGCCAAAATTTGCAAGACTGCACTGCCACAAAGAAAACCTTGCCTATATAGCATTCTTTTCATTGCTAAAAAAGGCGGGGGGGGACTGCAAGTGCAGGCATCGCTTATCCTCAGCACGTTCTTGAAATCATCCATAGCCAACCCTTTACAACAAAGACAAACTCTGGCATATAAAAATGACGCAGAAGAACCGCTGTTAACATATTCATATAGTTTTCCTACATGTACAAAGGTCAAATGAGGACAACAGCACCAGCTTTTGCAACAAGGTTTTGTGTATTCATCAAGGGAACAGTGTGTTTTACCCTTGAACTTGTTAATCATGAGCCAGGGTCTGTGTGATGGAACCAAGATGCAATTGCTATATGGCATGCTGGTGTGAGGTACCATGGATTATTCTTGACCACTTGGGGTTTTTTTCATGTGTGTTGAAATCTTGAGTACAACACAGACACTTTCGCATTTCACCCCCCTCCCTCCCTTCTTCCTGAAATGTGGCCGCCATGGCCAGAGCACATCTCTCTTCATCAAACTCGCATCCTCATGCTTAGCCAACCTTGCAGGTTGAAAAGTTGCTTCTTCCGAAATTGCTGTCGTGTATTCCACTAGTTCAAGGTCAGCACAGTGAAGTCAACATGGTGAAGCTTCTGCCATACTGGAGGTCTCACCTGTCGCTGGCTGTTCTACCGGGACTGGTCCTTCAGGCATCTCCACATCAGCCACGACCTCTTCCTCAGTCTCTTTTGCAGGTTCTAAATAAGGCAAAACAGGAGCAAGTGCTGAATAACATGCAATACAACCAACAGTCATGTTAGAGCAACAATACACTAAGTAGAAAGACCTCACAATGTCACAAAGCCTGTAGTAAGCCTCCTTGAGCAAGGCACATTTCATTTCATTTAGTATTCACTGTCAGGGCAGTACAAAGGTGTTAGAGGGAAGAGTGAAAATGATGGAAAAATAAACAAGACTGATAAAGCAGCGCATGTCATATTTGAACATCATCAGCAACGCTGACAACAGAGGTGGGAAGGTGATCAGAAACTAGATATAGCTTTCCGTTATTTTCAGAAGTTGGTCCAGTGAAGCTATCAGTCCATTTTGAGCTAGCCATGTCATCATCCCAATTCCAACCAAAAATGGTTGAATTTGTTTTACCATTTACGCTTGCAAACATGTTTAAGATGCTCCACACGAACGAACTCGCTCCTTTTGTTGCCATCCATAAGAGCATGCAAATGAGCACTCATCCATGGCATTCCAGAAAAGGTAAAGCACCAACGGCAAGCCGAGCTTGTCCTTGGCCATTTTTACCAGAAACAAGTGGATGAGCTGGGCACATTACACAAGGAGCCGATTACTGCTACTGTTGAATTAACTCTGTGTGCAAGCATTGAAGTAACTCTGCGGCCTTCTGAAGAGCACTGGAATGATTTTCACAAGTGCCGATTCATAAAAAGTATCAAAAGTTAGTGTTAGAAGTGTCAAAAATCTTCATCCATAAATAGTCTTGAGCAATTTCGCATTTTGTGAATTATATACATCCTGACATGCATGTAAAGCCTTCAGGTAGTACACTGATTACTGGTAGCACATTGATTACTGTAATATTTTTCGCTGGTATTAATACACTTAACTCCATTGCACAAGTGTTGAAGTGGCGCTTATTAAAGAACCTTCCATAGAGGGCAAATAAGACCCTTGCAGCAACAATAATTCCTTTCCTGAGAAATACATTGGGCTTACTCTTATGCTAGTATCTCTCATAACAGTGCCATTTCATCGGCATAAACACTTTCACTGGCACAAAAATTCCTGCTCTGTTAGGTGTCACAGCACTAATCCTGTTTTCCATCAAAGAGATCATGCAAGCTGTCAATGTCGTTACAAAGACTTGCCTGGCGTTTCAGGCTTCTTAGTCGTTGGTTTTGGTGGTGGAGCACGCTGAGCCTTGTTCAGGAGGTATTTGGTCTCTCGGTCCAAAACCTGGATCTTGTCAAAGATCATGCGCAGGGTCAGCTTGGGTGTCTCGTGCAGCGGAGTCTGTTCTTGTATCGCTACTTGCTCCACTTGCCAATCCTGTAGTCGGAGAAAGCAAACAGAAAGCTTAAGTCAAGAATTGGCAACACTGCAAATGGCAGTAGCATAGTACTATACTAAACAACAACTTCAATTGCTAATCAACGTTATGAAGGTTAGTCCTAACATTGTGAAAGTCTGGCCTAAGTACTACAGTACAATTTTGTTGATACAATCCCGTTTAATGTTTCTCAAGTTGATATGCTTTTGTTTTCTGTTTCTTTTTCCCCGCCAACACTCCTTAGGCGCAACGTGTTTTCATACAGTTGACACGACCGCACTTTTATTTGAAGTTGGATAATACAAGTGCAAACTGGCTGCACTAGCAGAAAAACACGCACTGTGTGCTGACATCAGCAAAAGTCATGCTGCAAAAGTCATTATACAAAGCAACCTTTTTGTATCATGGGAGGCATCAGTCCTGGATCGGTAAACTGTGGCAACCACAATGGCAAAATGAGTCGTGAGTGCAGAAAACCAACGCGAGGTGCCCCTTCAGCGACGTATGCATGGGAAACTTATGATACACTATTTTCATGCTCATGAACTTGTTTATACTCTCTGTGAACAACTTCTCAAAAAAATTTTCTTAGAGATATTCAAAAAAAGAAAGTGCAACGACCACTGATGAGCTACTTAATGTTGCTGAATAAAAGACTGTTGGCTGCAGCTCACATGACGTCTAGTAATGCTGCTTCGCATAATGCTCGTGCCATGCAAAGCAGTGTTACTCGGCACCAGAAGGAGCTTTGCTATCGCGTTGTTGACCAAGTAAGTGTGTTTTCTTACTTTTGTAGCTTGCTTTAGGTTAAGATTTTCAGATTACACATGTTATTTTATGGTTCCCATGAATATCACATCAATGAGACAACTCTAATAGGACATCACCATGCTTGTGTGCTTAAATGGCAGCAAGAAGATTTAGCTGCCATTTAAGCACACAACCATGCAGAACACCTCTAGTGACACAATGGAAACTGCAAGAAGGTGACCAGCACTATCCGCACTGCTTTCCCGATGCTTAACAATTCTTCGAAATCATGACTGGCTTGCTAAACACCAATACCACCAGTTAACAAGACACATAGAAAGTGGCCAATTCACATACATAACCAAGTGCCTGCTATTAACTACAATGATTTTCTCAACTACGTTAGGAACCATAGCTGGAGCCAGGAATAAGAATAATCATTGAGTGCTATGTCACACGACTGCAATAACAGGTAATAGCGACATGCACACTAACAGTTTAGAGAGATTAATGTGGAAATTTACTTATGGAAACTTCATTACATTTCAAAGCATACTGATCATAGTAGTTGCAAAATCCCAGAATACCCTGCCAAGATGAACATGCATGTCAACTCACGTTGTTTGAATAATTAAACAGTGGAATAGGCTGACTGAAAAGCAAGCGAAATGCCTGAATGAATATGAATTTTATTCAATGTTGTAACCTCCTGCTGTAATGCCTTTGAGTGCTGCAGGGAAATTGATGAATAAATAAAGAACAATGTATATTACAAAGGTTAAAAACAAATAACATTGTCAATGAATGTGTACGGTACGCACAGAATGAAACATGCCAATTTAGAACTATGTAATGCACATACTTTGGTTTCGATGACCTACAGTTTGTATCACAGACATAACATTGGCTCGTACTGTTACACCGAGGCCATTAACTTCCATGACCAGATTCACGGAGACATGGTAAGGTTAGCACCTCAAGCAATTGCACATACAATTTATAAGTTATGTCTCTTTTCATCCTGTGGCTACTGCGCATGCTGCACAACTGTGCAACACAAGCAAATGTCATAACAATAAGTGCAGGTACAGAATATTCACCTTGGTTTCATTGATGATCCTGGAAAGTGTGTCAATCTCAACAGCAGTGAAGACTTGGTCCCTGAGCCCGGCGATGGCTGACAGGTAAACCTCGCTGGCATTCAACATGTTGTTCAGAGCAACGAGGGCTCCCGGCCGCTCCCGGTGTTCTTGTACTCTGTCAAAGACGTCCTTGACAAGCCGTGTCAAACCAGACAGCTTTTCCTTGAAGGCCTACATGAGAATGAGTGCTTATCTTCAGCAAAGTAGCACATTTTAAAAGTGGCACTCAGTGATAAACTGTGAACGCAAAATGCACAAAATACCGAAATGTATCACTAAAGGCAATGTGACTAAAAGTGCTGCCCGAGCATCAAAAGAAACAGATGAAATTCACAGTTATACCTAACACGTCTCTTGACAAACCCTTCAACTGTATCTCACCATCCAATTATTGCACCTTTCTATCATGCAGCCGAGATGGTCCATGCCAATGTCTGAAGTAGTGCAACTATAGCTCGAGTCATTTTAGAGTTTCTCAACACGCACTCGAGTTGCTTTATCACGGATATATAACAACTGGGCAAAGTTATTCAAATGCACTCGCTAAATTAAAATTTGCTCCATAGTTGAATAGATGGGTGGATAGATGGGTGTCATCAGAGCAATCTTTGACATTCAACATCATCGCTAGTGTCACCTTCCTTTGTGCTTGCAGTGCTCAAACACGATAGTTACTACAGCAGATGCATTCAAGTATAGCTGTGCAATTGGTAAAATTTATGTGTGAAGCAAATTCACATATTAATGTCTGATTGCAAATCAAAAGGAGTGTGAACCAAATAAAGCTTTTTTCAAAATAGTGTCGAATATATTTTTTGAATAATTCCATGTTAAATTACACAGAAAATGTACCGTTAAACATGGGCAAAAAGCAAATTTACTGTACAGCTACTGCACTCCCATAATGTTCCTAGAAAAAAAAAACAACAGTCCAGCAGAAAACTGTGCAGGCACAGGAGTTAATTTTGCTGCAGTATAGAAGTTTTAACATCAGCACAGCACACAAGTGTAAGCATCACCACAGAGCCCAAGTGCTAGCTTTGCCGCAGTGCACAGGTGCTAGCTCCGCCGCAGTACACGTGTTATGTGGCGAAGCGTACTACATGCAGGAATGGGCGACTTGTCAAGGGACATACCACATTTTGACCCTTAATTACAAACTGAATAATTCAAATAGTAAAAGTGCAAATCGAATCGAAAGAGCAAGCACTATTCAAAATCAATTCCAACATCCGCACACTCCGACGTTTAAGGCAAGCATATTTGACCGAAGTCTGTCTTGCTGGGCTGCGAATTGCGAGGTAGTAAGTGCACATTCTTGCCTTGGTCTCAGCATTGTCCGATTCATATTCGAGCCAATCGGAGTCCTCCGTGAGCTTGGCAATGATGTTCTGACGCTCCACTTCAGTGGAGGCCTTCTCATACTCCTCACTGTACATCTTGTCCTTGGTCTCGTGCAGGAATGACTCCAAGGCATTCCTTGCGTGGTCCCTGGCAAGCTTCGCCTTATCTTTGCTGTCCAAATCAGAAAGCCTGCAAAACAAGAAATTATGGAATAAAAGTGTTTAAAATTTAGGCTTTCCTTTCTTTCCTGATACAAACATGTGTTTGGCCACTCTTTTCAGCATGGGCATCAAGTGGAGTGCCCAAGTTCTTTTCAAGGCGGTTATGGACCGTGTGGAGCAACATAAATGGTATCAGTAAGCAGGGCAAACTGGGTTGAAGTCCGGAATTTTTGCTCCGACGCAGTTATCTGCGTGGTTTATTTGGGCAGAAGTCTAAAGTTTTTCTTCCTAATCATGTTTTACAAGTGTGACTTTGGGGACTGGACAATATACATGATCAGCCAGCAACACAGCACACGTTGGGAGACTATCTGGCTGCCTGATCGGGGCACAGCAGAAAACATGCAGGCTGTGTTATTTATGAATCCCCACTGAAATGTCACAGACTGAATAACGGCCACACTGCCTCCAAGTGATTCTATTCATGGCAAAAATGCTTCTGCTGTGCTAATTAATGACAACCTGAAAAGGACTAACAGCAGTGCTTGGACGGGCCACTACAACCTACATCACTTCTCTAATTACCTGTGTGCAAACTAACAGCATGCTTCTTTGTTTCTCTCAGACATCTTTCCAGCAATGACAATTCTTTTACATGAGCACACTGGAGGACAGCCTCTAATGCATATCCTATGATAAGCCTTTTGCACACACATCCCGGCTTCATTTTTAGCCATTCCGAAGCCCTCCCTTCTGGCATCTCTCGTAATCATATTGTGCTTTTGGGATGTAAAACACCAGAAATTAAATAATAATTTTTAGCCAATTCATGACACACTACTGCAACTGCACCAAAGAAACCCTAGAACATCTCACTCCCTTAGACGGTGCTGCAACTTGCGTTTCTGTCATAGTTATAGGGACACTAAAGGCAAAAAACATTTTTGTTAAAATCGTGAGCGAGTATTCGAGAATTTCTTAAATGTCAATACTGTTTACACCACCGCTTTCTTCACCGAGAAATTTAGATAAATGCACAACAGAGCTTGCGCCACCAGCAGGATATCCCGAGAACTTTGTGTGGTGACAGAGGCATAGAGTGCAGACAGCTATAACATTATAGAAACTAGTTTCCCCGTGGCTTTAAAGTGCTCCTTGCCAGGCGAGGAGGACCATCGAGGCGCCCTAACAGCAGAAACATTCCTTCTCTTTTGCCTGTTCCTGCCTTTTACAAGGCTGGCTGGACTGTCGGCTAGTAAAGAGAGAAAACGGCATCTCTACTTCAATAGATCTGCTTAGGCAGGAAGTTTGAATAGTTCTAATGGTGTGCTGACCACTTAAATACAATTTTCATTCAAACTAGTCATTTCCTCAACACAAAGCAAGCCCTACAACATTTCTTGAATGGTATTTCAACAGTGTACGTTGAATTAATACTTGCCTTTAGGCTCCTCCTCCACTGCGAGAAAACGCGTACGACTCCCTGTGGTGTACTCACAGAAAAGACTACCACAAGTGTAATCCTCACGTTATGCAAGAACCAAGATTACTTCAATGTCCACACCCAATACCGGGCCTTTTAGTGCACACCCCATACCAGGCCATTTAGTGCATGTCTCTCTTTTGTACGTTGGCTATCACTTTCCTATTGAAATTTTGTTCCGTGCACTCACTTCTTGACAGATTCGGCAAGCTGCTCGGCAGTGAATTCCGTCCGATCCACAAGAGTCAAACGAATGGTCACCGGTTCTTTCACCGTGACCAGCTTTGTAGTCTTGACAGTTTCATTGCTGGCAGCTTCCCCTTCCAAGCTCCTCTGCTCAGCCTGAAAGTAAATTCAGAAAATGTGCACAGTAAGCATCTGCACACATTTGAACAAAAGACATGCAAGCTTCAGTATAATAGAGAACAGTGGAAGAGATCTGACAAGAAGCCAGTTAGATTCATCAGAATGAATCTAACTGGCTTCTTTTCATTTGATTCACATTTGGTATCTCGAATTTCTGTCAAGTATAGTAGCAAAAATACAGCGGCTTCCGGAAACTTAAGCACACTGACTGCATGAGAAAATTTAAAAGGCACAGATCTTTTAAGCTTCTGCTACAACATAGACTTGTTAACTTGACAAACGGCACCTCCAATTCCCTCAGCAATGCACTTCAGGAAGTCGTGGCCATTAGTGAAATGACATGAAGTCAAGCTTCACATGATTTCTGTGATTTTACGTCCCAAAACCAGCTATGATTATGAGATGCCGTAGCGGAAGGCTCAAGAAATTTTGACCACCTGGGGTTCTTTAACATGCACTGACATCACACAGCACACGGGCCTCAACATTTTACCTCCAGGCCAGGATTCGATCCCGCAACCCTCTGATCAACAGCCGAGTACCATAGCAACTAGACGACCGTGGCGGGGCGTGTCAAACATGTCAAGCTTCACAATCAGTCTTCAAGATATGACAATCACCAATGGTGCCTTCCACCCACTAAGAAGACCTTCCACCTACTGGCAGCATGATAGTACCCACTGCCTCCCTGACCCATTCAAGCGATGTGCCTTTGACACATGGAAGATAGGACAAAAATAAACAGTTACATTAGGATGTGCCTCACAGCCAGGAATATCTGGAACCAAACAATCTGGGCACTGCTCACAAATGGCAAAAGGACAAGAACAAACCACAAACTCGATGCACCTTACCTGTGTTCTGTTTTCACTATCGTGGCTGGCAGTGGCATTCTCACGAGCCTGTGCAGTGGTATTGTCCGATTCCTGGCCACTTTCCTCCTGCGTGGAACAAAATTTTCACACATGTGAGACACATATACAAGCCGTATGTGTAGCCGCTGTACATTGACGTAGTGTTAAGTTCAATTCTGGGCGTTACAAACTAAAATCTAGATGCGAATGAGGCATGAACTAGTGGGAGACTCTGGATTAATATTGAGCTTTTGGGTTTCATTCACTTACATGTAAGCACACAGGCATTATAGCATTTCACCCCCCCAACAAAGGCATTCCCAAGGGCATCGTGGTTGCACTAAGAGTTTCTACATGCTGCCATTGCTGTTTGATAGCCTAGTACAAATGCCACAGCCATATTATGAACAAGACCTGCTAAATCTTCCCACTGTGGCACCTGATGTGCTGGACCGATTCTGCTAACTCATGTTAACTTTAAATTTTGCTGCACCAAAACAAGCACATTTAACACTATTACAATTATCACAAAATGCCTATTCTGTAAATGCTGACCTTTGCAGGCTCATCTGAGCTTCCAGAAAACAGTTTCCCCAAGGTGCTTCCCAGCCGTGACAAGGTTGACTCTTCAGCTGGGGGAACCACTTCCTCCACTGTCTTCTCAAAGGTTGCCTCTGCCTGTCACCCCCAAAACAGACATATCCAATGAATAACCAAGGCACAAGAAAAAATTACCATTGTGTGGTCTCACTGAGGGACGAGTACATTCAGAGCATCACTCTTGACTAAAAACCAGCGATGAAGCCACAATTATCGGTAAGTTACATAACATAAAGAAATTAACATTTCTTTCAATTCAAAGCGGTGGAGTACGTGGCAAAACAGTCCTACTTGGACTCCCATAATGCTAGGCTAATCTAAAGGAACACTAAAGGGACAAAATTTTCCTCACATTAGTAGATTAGGTTTCCACAATACCAAAAACACCAAGCTTGCAAGAAGAAGACCCTCGGTAGGCTAGAAAACGTGCAAAAAGAAAATATGGGTGGTGACACTGCTTTGAAATTCGAGCACTAGTGGTCGATGTCACAGATCTTTGATGTCATGTGCTAAGGCCTACATAACTATTTGGATCAATAAATCATAATGAAAATTACCACAAGTTGAGCTTGTCCATATGCAGGTTGTCAATTAACCTTACTTTGAGCCAGGGACACATGGGTATGAGTCACATACGACTGATTCACCTAATGTATATCCAGGTCAACGACAAGTTCACCAAACTCTAGGAACTAGTGCCACGAAAGACAATGAAATAGAACATTAAGGCGACCTAAGGTTTCAGTGCATAACCAACTGGTAGAAATATGTCCAAAAGCTGTGCTGCTCCACACACGCGCGAGTACACATGCACACATGCATAAACAATTTACCGGCTTCGGAGCAGGTGGGTCTTTCTTAATAGTAGTAGTAGTAGTAGTAACCTTTCGCTTGGCTCCAGGGATTGGAACCTTTTTGTCGAAAAGGTAACTGACCTGTGCACGAAGAAATGGCAGAAGCGTGAGCAGCAAAGCTACTGTACATTCGAGAGTACCGAGTGTAGCGAAGTTCACCCGCTGCACTTGCGTACCTTCGATGCATCCTTGCCACTGCTCACTGCTTGGCTTATCCTCAAACCCTTTGTGCAGTTTTTATATTTAGTGCAAACCAGAAACCAGCTATTCTTGAAACTTGCATGCAAATATGTTTGAGGAAGCATAGAAGGCAAGCAAGGCAAGGAGAAGGTACATGGGCATGCAATATATGCATTGACCTATGTGTTTAAGCATTTAATGATATGCTATAGTACAATACATTGCATTTGCAGCCCCTTTCTTGGCACTGAATCTCTGAGAACATGGCGCATTATTAACGACAAAACATTTACCATAAGGATTTTCGTCCTTTAGGTACAAGCTAGATGCTGTTATACACAGCCTAATGGACAAAGTGAGAGATGCGTACACACCAACACAGGCTGTACATCTTTAAGACCTAAATTATATAACAAGGACCTCGGCAAAATAGACCAACAAAGCTTAGACATGAACTCTACTTTGGCTAGTTAAACACATAGGTCACTGTACAGATACTGCAGAAGAGCTACAAAAATAGGAAGACAAGTTGCAGGGAAACAAGCTCTGAAATACTAACCTGCTTAGTGTCATGCAACGCAGGGTGCAGCCAAACATGATGACAAGCAGAAAAAGCAACACAGCAAATGCGCATGACAAAAGCAAACAGTACAAGGAAGTTACCACATTTACTCGAAGCATCAAGTATGGTTCAGAAGCATCATAGCGGGTGCTGTCAGCAGCCTCCCAAAGTTCCAGCATCAAGTATGATTCTCATTGCAAGAAGACTGTTCCCATTCATGTTTTCTGACAAATGCTACGACAGCAAGTTTAAATTTTGCCACGGTGGTATTGTAGCTCATGGCTGCTGAAAAACCAAAACATGGCCAGCTTATGATGAAGCATACACTACTGAAATAAACCGAAGGTGGTTTCCGTCAGACTTGGGAGGTGCAGGCAAGGCTGGCACGACGAAAGCAATGAAACTCAAACTGGGGCTGCTACACCCCTGCAAACCTCAGGTGCAAAAACTATTCCAACTGCGATTGAATGACAGAGTTGTGTGCAGTTGAGGAGAAGGGGGAGGCGGAGCAACACATTGCAATGTCCCGCAGGTTTTCTCGTGACGGACGGGGAGGCCAAAATATGCAAGTGGAATTTTTTTAGTAGACCTCAACAAAAATTCGGGATGCACAAGATATGCAAAAGCGTGAATTGCTCGAGTAAATGTGGTAAGTACCATGATGTACCCTCTCGCTCTAGATTCCACATGCCTACAGAATCACAAAAAGCAAGCCCTGGTGACCAGGATTATTAGCAGCGCTATCAGGCAATAGCACATATACATGAATGGTAGCAGGTGTTTGTAAACAGGCATGCTGAAGTATCAAAATTTTCAAATAAAATCAATGATGAGCGTGAGAAAAAGAGGCCTCGGAGGTCACTCAAAATATTTTTCTGAGTCTAAAAAGCAGGAAGAAAGGAAGTGTAGCTAGACCAATACTTCCAATTCCGTACCATAAGCGTGTAAAATATTTTAAGGAAGGCGCCAATCTACTAGTATTCAATCTAAATATTTAAACAAACCAATTTTAACCTGTGAGGTTTCTTCAAAATCCCAATCACTGTATGCTCCCATTCATACATACAGCACCTAATGACTTGCATAATGTGATTAATTGATGCAGTAAAAGAACACATCACAAGAGCGTGCGAACCTCAATAGAACAGAGATAAGACTTACGAGCTACAAATCTAGAAAACTTAAGATACAGCCATACACGCCTCATTATTACAGCTATACATGCCTCATTATTATTACAGCTATACATTATTACAGCTAAACATTATTATTACAGCTATACATTATTACAGCTATTACAGCTAAACATTATTACAGCTATACACGCCTCATTAAACAAGTCTGCTTCTGCAATGAAACCGGTTCTGGACATGCAAATGAATTTTTGCAAACTTGGCTTGGCTAGCCCAAGGTTGTCAAGCCAACATAATTTCATGCGATTGCTTTAAATCACATTTGCATGTTAATGAGAGAGTAACGCGCGCCTGTAACTTAATTTTCAGACAATATATTTTCGTCCATCAA
Source organism: Hyalomma asiaticum (assembly GCA_013339685.2). Lineage (NCBI taxonomy): Eukaryota > Metazoa > Arthropoda > Arachnida > Ixodida > Ixodidae > Hyalomma > Hyalomma asiaticum. The sequence goes on along the minus strand of CM023485.1, from coordinate 43,586,265 downwards.
AACATAGCCAACAATTAAAAACAAACTGTATTTACACGATAGTACTAGGTCAACCCATTTTGCTTAAGGGTTGACTTACAACCAAAACCAAAACTATTACTGCCATTAATTTTTATTTTTTTATAACTTGCGATTTGGAGGGAGGGGTGGGGGTCAACCTACATTTGAGTTGACTTATAATCTTGTAGATACATATTTATATATGGCATATCCACAGGAGACTGTTGGCCTTTCAGAGCGTGCACTTTTCTTGCCATTAACCAGGTCATAACCTTTTCCAACACTAATGCATGGCTTGTGATGAATACTGCATTTATATAACAAAGGTATCTTTGTTAAACAAGGTGTGTATTTATAATGTTTTTTTTTTTTTCCTTTTATGCAAGTGTAAATGCAAATTCACAGAAGCAGTTACCGTACATTCAATGACAGACGTTCCTCATGCCACTTGCTACAGGAAAGCAAGTGGCAAGTTCTTTGTGAAAGCAAAAGGCACTCACAGAGTCTAAGTGAAGCAGGCCACTCTCGTCTAGCCTAAAATGAGCCTTGATGCCTTTGGGCTCCGCACCGTCAGCATGCTTTTGAATTGCTTCAGCCACTCCGGTCAGAGACACCTTGCTGATGTTCAGTGATCCAAAGTTACTGCAACAGAAAGGAGGAGAGCGAGGTCTTCATTTTTACAAGTAGTTCCACGAGGAAGTAGCACAGCTTACAGCACAGCACATAGTAGCAATGTGCTAAGCCAGGGCAAAACTACCAAGAAACACAAGTCTCATGCAAACTGTGCAAATTATATGCTACAGACAAAAAGAAATACACTGCAGTTATGGCTACATGCACCAGAGTTGTGCAAGGAAAGTTTTTGTCACTGTTTATTGTAGACTGTTCTCTGGATAGTAAGACAACTGTTCCAAATTTAACCCCTGTGATTGCCTCTTCTGGTGAAAAAAAGACCCTTCGAAAAACTTTTCTGGTTCCCTTTCCAGACAGTTGCAAAAACTTCAGGTCTAAGTAGTCGAAGGATTGTTCAATTTTCCAAATACAACCACCCAATCAAGAGAGTTTAAGCAACGATACAATTTAAGCAACTGCCATGTTACCAAAGCTCTACTGTAAGTGGCTTTTTGTCCTTGCAAAGCGGTTGATACGGTCTCTGCTTCATAACCTACTGCAATGTGCAGGCACATTGCACACTGAATTACGGCAAATACGGTACGTACTAACTTATCACTGGTACATTACAGTCAGACATCAAGATGGTAAAATGCAAGTTTCATAGCCATAGTAATATGGCTCATACAAGGGATTATGAAGAAACTTATTTAACTTGTTTTTTTTAAGCATCCCTTTGCCGCCAGGAATTAGTGTTACTATAAAAATCGCTTTTGTTGGCTTCATAGAACAAACAGCCTTAGCAAGTGGCTTAACAGATGCCTGCTAATAGAAATGTTCTCTGCTGTTCCAGGCAAATTAACTTGTCTCAACTGTTTCTTCTGGGATACATTAGAGCGCAAAAAACGACGAAACACAGGAGAAGAAGACGACAACACGAGCGCTCGTGTTGTCTTCTCCTGTGTTTCGTCGTTTTTTGCGCTCTAATGTATCCCTTATTGAACCAACGCGCCCAACAAAGCATTCTGTTTCTTCTGTTGCAATGTAATTCATACTGCCTGCTGCAATGATATTCTATTGTACACAGACTAGTTTTTAAACAACAGCCGTCATCAGCAGCGAATCCAAACAGAACCCATGAAAGTTGGAAGATGTATCTTACGCGAGTTCTTGGTTGGGCAGGAAGCTAAGGTCCCCATAGTTTACATCAAAGTCAAAGTCCGACGTGTAGCGCGAGAAAGTCATGACTTTCTTCTGTGGGTAAAGGTTGTTCCTGTTGAACAGCACACGTCGCACAACCTTCGTGCTCTTAACACCATCCGTGTCAATATCTCGACTGAAGTCCACCTGCAGGAAAAGAAAGCAAATTGACGGGAATATGAATATAGCAAGACATTCTTATTGAAAGCTTATTGGAAAGACCGGCCCCAAATTTTAAAACTAATATAAACTATTCTGTTGTAAAATATGCATAAAGCTTGTGTGGGGTCGCAAAATAAAATTAGTCAAATATATATGGATGTCGTTTTGAACTGGATATTGGCCCTTAGCCAAGAATCCTGCAATGAGAAACTACAGGTTTCCATACCATAGAGAACAAAAACTGTACAGTGCACCAAAGCAGTCTCAGCAATGAAGCTATAGCATAGCATTTCTCTACATGCACAAAGAGCACAGTGCCTGGTGAAGGGGAGACATGCAGCTTTGTTGAGGCGGTTGTGTGACGGTACCTCGGCACTGCACAATGTCTTATAGAAAATTAAACCTGACAAATTGAGACAAATCTGTATATACTAGAGCTGTGAAAATAGAAAAAATTTGAGTTAATGTTCGAGTGTGAATCGAATATTTTACTAATAATGTGTGAATCTTTCTTTAATAATACTTTGATAAATTACACAGAACTACTACTCCTAAACATGAGTGAAAAAAAGTTACTGCATGACTAGTGTACTACCACAGTGCCGTTCCTAGAAAAAAAACAGTCAAATCTTAAAGAAATGTCCAACTGAGAACAGCATAATGGAGAAACAACACAACTGTGAACTTTGCCACAGGACACAAGCGTTAGCTCCACTGCAGTACATGAATGTTAGCTTCGCCGCCGTACACAGATGTTATGCGGCGAAGTGTACTACATGAGGGAATGTGCCCCTTGTCGCAAGTCAGCAAACTTTTGCTCCTTAATTACCAACTTCTAATAGTTCGAAAAGTACATAAACGTTAAATGTGAATTTAATCAAACAGCAAACGCTATTAGAAAATTATTCGAAATTTCAAATAATGGCACACCCATAGTATACACACTATCTACAAGCTAGACATTCTTAGTGATGATAAATCACCGAGTTGAAGTTTTGTGTCTACTCAGGAAGTGGTACCTCTGCAAGAACTACAGCTCTCCTGCAGTAAAGTCGTATGGAACAGTCATGGTGCACACCTGTGTATGTTTTGAAGGACAATACTGTACATGAAGATAAATATTAGAGAGGACAAATTTTCGAATCAAGCACAAATTTAACGGCTAGAACTCTCCAGTTTGTATTAGATGTTTTGGGTACAAGGCACTTGGAACAAGTGCTTCATAAAGACTGCAATGTTAGTTTGTGCTTGTTTCAAGATTATCTAATGTCTTTTTGGAGGCAAAAAGCTATCAATGGCAATTAATGCTTTTATGTGCTCAAAGTTTATTTTAAAAAGAGCTTCAATGTGAGAGAGCTAAAGCTAAGTTTGTTTGCTTTGAACATGGCAAATTGTATAGGGAACAGGACTAGAAAGAAGCAATACACATGCAGCAAATATGAATATCAGTGTGGCAAGGTCACTTCAACATGAGAACAATGATTTGAGGCTTGTACAGGAATGACAGCGGACAAGCAAGCACACCCATATTTGGACAGCCTATAGTCAGTATAACTACTCAAGAATAAATTTTCTAACATCGCATGTAGAGCAACTTAAAAATTTCGTGATCCAAGTGTTAAGTGCCTTCGGCCTTTTTTTCTGGCAAGGACAATATCAAACAGTCCATCACAGTCACTTGCGCAGCTTGTTCATGTTTTACTTCAGTTGAAGCGAAAAACAGCAGCACATGTGACCTTCCCATCAACCGATGTAGCCACGTCTGGCATTATCAATGCACATCAACAAGCGAGAACATCTGGGCATGCACTTACAACAGAAGGTCAAGAGGCTACGCTTGCAAGCCATACGACTATCTTGTGCCATATTCAGTTTAATGAATACCCATGAGGAGAGTGGTTTAATGTGATCTTGGTGAAATAAATGCTTTCTTTTTCGCTTGCACTACAGTTGGCTTTATTCCTTGAGAGAAAGAGACAGCACAAACGCATTTCTGTGAAAACATGACCATGCGGCATTGGATGGCATGCAAGCATCACTGCTTTATGTTGAGGCTACTGAGCAAAACACACAACGTGAGAACTGTTCAAGAGCCTAGATTATGTGCTTCGAAATGTGAGAAGTACGATACTTCTACACTTGTGCTGTTTGCCAAGAGGGCCACACATACCTGAATGGGGAACAGACTGGCCTCCTTGACTTGGAATAGCTTGACCTTGAAGCCCTTGCTGAGGTAGGCAGCCTGATAGGCAGCGCCCAGTGCTGCTGCTTCATCTGCATTGATGCTCTTGCCCAGTTCCCGGTTCTCTCCCAAAACAGCATGCAACTCCTGCTGCACACGTGGAATGCGTGTGCTGCCACCCACAACTATCACTTGGTCAATTTCACCCTGGGAAAATACAAGAACGTAGACAACACGCACACATGAATTCGTGTTTGGCTCTTTTAGAATATATGTACAATTTATTCCATTTATGGCAATAAAAATTAGGCCCACACACTCAAAATCATTTCTGGGGTGTTATGCACCATAACCGCTAAATGAACGCTGTGAGGCATCTGTCGTGGAGGGTTCCGGACCTCGGGCTCTTTAACATGTGCCTAAATCTAAGTACAGTGCTCAGCAATTGAAACGCGACACTCAGAGAACAAAATGACGATACTTTTCGTCTCACCGCCCCATGCTGCGGACACCAAAGTTATTCATTGTGGTATTCAATGAAAGCGAGAGATTATGAAGTGTTCCAAGTTAATGTGGTTCCTCTGCGACCACCCAGTGACCTCCGGTAGCAGGAAACGTGCAATCGCCGAGCCCTATGCATGGGTATTTACTGTATTCCACCTTCACCAAAATGCGGCCGCTGTGGCTGGTACTCAATCCCACGACCTTGAGCTTAGCAGGCAAACACCTAACCACCAAGCTACCACAGCAGGTTAACATCCAAATAGGCATGTACAAGATGTCACAGCGAACGGGTGCAGCAACCGAAGCACTGCCAACAGTTTTTCCTTTCTGCACATCGTCTAGACTGTCAAGCCTCTTCCCACTCACTGCAAGAGGTGCCTTTCTGGTATTACATAATGGCAATTTACTGGTACAAACAGCTGCGTTTCACGCTATTGCAGCCCGAAAATGCACCGGCATTGAAACCTAATGCTCACCAAAGTCATGCCAGCAGATGATAGAGCCATGTGGATTGGTGCAGACACACGCTTGAACAGGTCATCGCAAATCTCTTCAAACTCCACTCTGGTGATAGGGTGCTTGAAGTCCACATCTTCCATGACAGTTTTCAACCTACAGTGAAAGAAAGCCGCTGGTTCATTTTCAGAGGAGTGGCTGCAGATTTTGAATGCATCGTATGCATGAGGGAATCAGCATATATCAAGCATTAAAACTTATAATTCACTGGAATGGGATTTAAAGCCGCACATTTTGAAAAAGCTTGCACTAAACCCAACAATGTCAGTGGGTTTGTTTCTACAAACACACGCAGCACTGTTAACGTAAGCTACACAAGTTCCAGGATGCCAGTTGACTTATTTTCCTTAACGCTTTTCTGCACGAAACAAGAAATAGCTCCAGAAGTCCTCCCTATTAACTATCCTGTGCGAATATCAAAATTTTGAGTGCAAAGCAAATTTAAGTACCGTTGAATCTTGTGAACACAAACATGAGGGGACCGCAGAATTTTGAATTGTCAAATGCAAGCAGAATGCAAGCAGGCTCAGTGCAACATAGCAGAAAAAATAGATAGCAGTTATGTGTACTGTTGCCACATCAGTGTTTATTTATTCTGATAGTGCTTTTGAATATTCTGATAGTGCTTTTGAGAACAGCTGACGAGCTAGTGGCTTTATTTCTGACTGCTAAAAAATGTACTGAGAAAACTTCTAAAGAACTCCAACCACAGTCAAAAAAGGAAAAAGAAAAGACAAGAAAAAACCCGACATTTCAAGGAGCCAGCGAGGCGTTGGCGCGGATTTTCGGAAGAGAAGGGGTGTGCATCGCGCACGTGCCTTTGTGTACGCTGGGCCGCCTCCTCCCCCGCCCTAAAGACCGGCCAACAATAGACAGAGCTCCCGGGGTCGTCTACCAAATCCCTTGCGCCGACTGCACCTGTTCATACATCGACGAGACAAAAAACTTCCCGGAACGGCTCAGACAACATGTAAACGATGTCCGGAAGCTGAACAAAGAGCGGAGTGCCGTCGCCGAACATTCCGAGACGCGTGACCACCGAATTAACTTCGACAAAGCGACCATCCTGGAAAGAGAGACAAACTGGAAGAAACGAGTTCTGCTTGAATCGGGGCATATACCGAGAACGGCTCAAAACATCAATCGTTCTCTGGGAGCCCTCCCCCCAGTGTATGTGCATGGACTGTGTTCCGCGGAAGGACGTGTTGTTAACCGCACGAGTGCCTCCAAGACGACGCTGCAATGTAGCCCCAGTCACCCCTGAGGAAGCAGCCGAGTCGGCCCCGAAACGTCAGATTTTTTCTTTTCTTTTTCCTTTTTTGACTGTGGTGGAGTGCTTTAGAAATTTTCTCAGTTTAATTACCCAACCAGACAGACTCCTGTCGAATGTTTACCTTCAAATAAAAAATGTATTACAGTAGAACATTATAATGAACCCAGATATAATGAACAATTCGATATAACTAAGCAATCGCAATTCCCCTTGAAATTCCCATAGATTAAATCTGTGTTGCTATAATGAACTAATGGTTATAACAAAGTAATCACAGCTCCCCCTTCAACCTTGTTATAACGAGGTTTTACTGTAGCATGAATGCTCAGATAGAAGGAAAGAAAGCCATCTACACATTTAGTAATGATCAGTAAAAGTATGAATTAACAGGCTTAATCTAATGGTGCAGTTTGAATTAGACAGTTTTTAAATACACTGAGAACATAGCAGGACAACCAAAAATATGGAATTTGTCAGAATTAACCGAAAGTTTGAATTACCAGAGTGAATTATTCAGTCTTCTGTAACAGATAAAGTTTGAGTGTGAACTGAATGTTTTTAGAATATTTTTCTAATATGCTTCCAACACAAATTATAGAAAAAAAATGCGCTGCAATACAAAGACTCAATTCATCGCCCAATTAACGTAATCTAACACAAATGCTCTAAGAAAGACCAATCGAGCCTAAAAGAACAGCCCGAGAGGGAATCGTGTAGTAAATTACAACTTCGCGATTTGTGGTCCCATGGGCGTGTACAGGATCCCTGAGCCACAGGGTCCCTATCCTGAGCAAGTTGGTTCCACTTTATGCCCATGAACTTAATTTCATTGCTCTATCTAATCTTCTGCATGCCTCTGTTGCATTTTCCTTCTCTTGGTACCCATTTCATCGCTCTTACTGTCTACCTGTTACCTGTCCTCCGCATGATATGCCCTGCCCAGGTCCACTTTGTTCTTTTGATATAAGAATATCAGCTACTCCTGTCTGTTTTCCTATTCACTCCGCTCCATTTTTTTAATCTCTTAGCATTACGCCTATCACTTTTCTTTCCAATGCACGCTGCATGCTCCTTAATTTCATCTCTAATTTATTAGTTATCCTCCATGTTTCTGCACCATACAAATACTCGTGCACATCTAATATTGCCTGGAGTAATTAATATTTGAGGTCTTTCACTAAGCTGAGGTCACCTGCTCATTTTAAATAACTCACTAGCTGAGCCCTTATGCTTTGAGAATGAAAATGCACTTCTTTTGCTTGTTCCCAAACAATTTGATAACGTTTATGACACCACCAAAAGTTACAGCCACAGAGAGGGAAACACTTGACAATCATACCTGAGCTATGTGTTCAGTGTTGGCACTTAGGACTTTCTTGACACGATCAGCCTCCTTGAAGAGCTTGGCCAGACCACGCTTGTTGTCAAACACATCCTGCTTTGTCTTCTTGAGTGCGCTGAATTCTCGGGCAAACCGCTCACCCAACCGCAGCTTGAATTCCAGGCCACCCAAAAAGCGATCATACCTGTTTTGGACAGAAGAGCCAACTTAAGTGCTGGAGGTATAATTCACAAGTATGTACTGCAACCTTAGATTACACTTCATGATCCTTAGCCATGAGCACCATCCTCACCAAGCCAACTACAAAACAAAGCTTTTGGTGCTATGTAACCACTAGCATCTCTATATAAATTGTGCTCATCACGTGCTTGCAAGTTTATATTAAACATGGAGCAGTAAGACTCTTGAAATGGTACCAATGGTGCCTCAGCATAGTTATGTAAAAAATGCATGCCGATTGTTCAGCTGTTGCAGGTGCTGAACATAATGGTAATCATTAGATGAGCAACGAAATGAAGTCAACAAGCAAAATAAATAAGTATTAAGAAACTGTACGTAGGTGTTACTTTCCAAATTCACTGTAAAGAAGTTTGTTTCACAATATTGCCCAACATAAAATTAAAAAGAACAAAATTAAAGATACACCTACGCTTCCCCTGTCAAGAAAATGGGGGAAAGCAAAGATTTTGTGTGTGTGCCTGAACTAGTACAGTTAAACCTGCTTATAACGAACCTCCACATAACGAATTCCTGGATATAACAAAGTTTTTCTATTCCCCGCCGTTACTCCACAGAAGCACATGTATTTGAGACCTCTATGTAACGAAGTGCCAGTGGGAGACCCCCTCAAAGTAACGAATTTTCTCCACAGACAACCTAGAGATTTCACCCATCTTTTTGGTACTTTTGCTGTCACCTTTTGCTGTTACCTTTTTGCTTACTTAAACGTTTCTTTTTCGAATTTTCACACCGAGCCTGCACATAACGCAATTCTCTTTATAACGTTTTCTGGGAAGTTTTCCAGGAATTTGTCGATTTCATTATATCCAGGTTTAACTGTACTTTCCTTTCTGCTCAAGCTCTTGAGCCCACTGCCATCACACACCTGGTACATCTGCCCTAACCTTGCGATCCTCAGAGCATCACTGTCGTTTTGCTTCTACGTCACAGGCCTACACGATTAGTTGTGTGCACAATCTGCTTGTGACACAGCTAGAATCATGCCAAATGGGCTTATAGACCCTTTCCATAATTCGCAAGTGCACTTCTCTGCACTGCACATTTGCCCTAGTAATGGCGACAGCTGTCCTTATTTAAATGCTGTCAAAATTCAAGCTGCACATGCTGCAGCCCGTTTTTTGGGAATGTTTGTATCAGATGGGCTGCGTTGACATTTTACATGCCCTGTCGCAAACAAATTGTGCTTGCAGATGCTGTTTGCCGGACTGCCAATGCCGCCATTAGTAGGGAAAGCTGCATTGCAGGGAAGCTAGCTTTACAGTTTATGAAAAGGGTCTATTGTGTTCGCTTTCCCTCACACGCCCTTCTATGGGAGCATCCGGCTTTTTTTTTGCATGACGCTAATGACAGCACAAGCTAGACATAAGCTTTGCTTGAAAGAGACGCGTGAAGAAGGAAAAGTTACACAAGTGCACATCATCTGTTCTTCATTCATCTTCTTTATAATGTTTTACATCCCAAAAACATAAAATGAGAGATGCTGTAGTGTGGGGCTCTGAAAATTTCCATCACTAAGGGTTCTTTAATGTGCGCAGACATCCCACGAGCCTCAACATTTTGCCTCCACAGAAATGCAGCTGGGATTCGATCCTGTGATCAGCAGCCGAGTGCCACCGTGGCAGGGTCTGTTCTTCGTTCAAGCCACCAATGAAAGTGTGTGCCATAGCAGAGACTTGGTCACTTCTTTATTTCACAGTTATGTTCTTCGGCATAGTTCAAATAAAAGCCTATCCGCCTGACATGCACCAATGAACACATACTGCTTCGTACTATTCACTCACACATTTTATCCCCCAAACTGCAGGACAGTGGTTCAGCAGACTTCCATTTGAAAACAGCCTGCCTAAAATTTAACTCATGCAGCCTAAAAAATGGCTGTGCTTTTATAGGCATATTGTTGTCACAAAAACAATGGTGATTATCAGCATGCCTGTCCATACTTTAAGGCAGTGTGGCCAGTTTACAGGTCACAAGTTGCCTGCGTGCCATCAGTGTGAAAATAGCATTCGTAAGAAGAAAAATAGCAAGCGCAGCGTTTTTAAGAAACGAAACTCATGCAGGCTAGACGACGATTCTTTTACAAAAAAAAGCTGCTTTTAAGGTTGCAACCTGTTTAAGAGTGCATACGCCAAATAAAAAACTGCCTGTTTAGGCATTATTCATTAGCAGCAGCCGTCGTGTTCACAAGGAACTTGCAAATGGGCCTCACCCTACACCCTTGATAGAAAGCTGAGGCACGTGCTCGGCAAGAATCTTGTCCTTGGTCTTCACCGTCTGGTAGGCCACAATGGTGGCTGTGGTGCTGCCAGTTCCCATGTCGTAAAACAGAATATGCAACGGTGTGTCATTGAACTCCTTGCGACGGAAAACACCATAGTTGAGTGCAGCTGCAAAGGGATTACACAGATGTTTGTTACCATATATCACTGCATGTATCTGTTTTCTTTCATTTATGTTTTAAAGTGTACAAAGCAAAGTTTAAGAGCAAGAATTTCAGGGAACCCACCCCGATATGCCTACAAAAATAATGTACTTCCTGCCTGATCAACCAGGAAATAAAGCTGCATTTGACATGCTGTTTTTAAGTAAAGTACCACTGTGTCACAGACAGCTCCTCATGGCTCTGCATATAAATATCAGTGAGGCCCAACTACTAACAGTGATGAGCAGACCTTTGAGAATAGTGGCAAAGTTCAAGTTCATCTACAAATTTACCTATGCCTCAACATACCACCCAACCATTTTGGACAGAGACGACCGGACTTCTCTTACATTCAACTTTGGCTAACATTAATTTTCACTACACTGAACTAGTGATCTACATGACGTGACTGAAATAAGAACATCCTTGCCAGCCCTAGCAGCAGTACATTTTAGGACACAATACTGCAACTGCTAGAAAAAGTGTGCTGACCGGGAGTAAAAGCACCACGCAGCGAGGCATAGCATCAAAATAAAATTCTATGTAGCTCAAACAGCATTCACGAATCGGTCTCTCCTACAACTTGGAAGCAGGATTCTGCAGCCAGTTGCCTGCTGTGGCAGTTAAGAGAATACTAGGCTTTCATATGCACTAGCTGAACTTAAACACACGCAGTGACCTCGACAAAACGAACTGCCAGTGTAAAAGCATGACACATGAGCATTACACAGAACCTACAAAATGAACAGAAACCTCACCAGCAGTGTTGGCTCCAATGAGCTGAAGCAGTTTGAGTCCCCCAAGGCTGGCAGCCTGCGCGAGTGCTCTCCTTTCTGCTTGGTTGAAGAATGCAGGAACAGTGATGACTACATCCTTGATTGTCTGCCCTGGGAGGCAATGGAGAAAAGAAATTGGCCATTCCGTAGTGACAATAACAGTCAAATGCTAGCAATACGGCTACATGTGTTTGTATGTGGTTGGAAACTGAAAATACAAATGGGACAATTCTAGAAGAGAAGTTGAAAATCACCTCTACAAATGTCAAAGGGGGTTGCAAAACTTCACTCCTTCAGAGTAATGGCAGTGGTAAAATACAAAGAGCCGAGATGGGCCCTCATATTCACACTGCTCCCCAGTATCCTTTATTTTGGGTTGCCTACCCACAGCATTGCTGCAACAATAATAAAATAAGTTGCTATGCTGGTCCTTTTTACATATAAAGGCTAGCAACATTAGTTGCTACGTCACACCCTGACAGTCTGCTTCATACTGATATCAGGAGCACTTCATAACCGGTTATCCGGTTTGGATGCTTGTTTAGAGATTGCTACTTATCGACATGAATGCTGTGTGGCATGTTGTACATGATACCAAACAATGTGTGCACTTTTCATTTTATTGCTAAAGGTTTATCTTCTGCCTCCCCTCTCGAGGATGCTGCTACGAAAACGTTAAGCTACTTGAGGCCAGCAGTTTTCCTGTAAAAGTGCATGCCTTTTTAAAAGCCAACCCATTCTTGCTTTTATGTGGCTTGACGTTTCTACTTGCATATATAGTTACAGTTACTCGAAGAAATTCTGGTGAAGCTCACCAGCAGCATTTGAAGCGAATTCTCTTGCATGAGCCAGAATCATGCCAAGCAGTTCCTCAGGACTGAAGGTCATCCCCTCTGGATGCTTGAACAAGACACCGCCAGTCTTGGGGTCAGCCTCCAATTGGTAGTATGGGAAGCGACGTTCAAATTCCTTCACCACAGGGTTGTTCCTATCCTTGCCCAGCAGGTCAAGGAAGTGTGAATAGCTTTTGTCTGGAAATCTAACACCCTGCATGGCAAAATCAAAGGCCAGGTGAGAGTAGCACATAACTGGAAATGGCGAAGATATGGCCACCATTTCGTCCCCGGAAATATCCAACACACACACACATAACAATAGTCACCTTAGAACCGAACTGAACACGAAATCAAACAGTGATGAAACTATTCATAACTATTCAAATACTATTCATAACTGTGTTGCACTTATGGTTTATTCTGGACAAAATAGGCACACAATGCATCTAAACTGCTAGAGAGCGCAGACATCAAAAAGAAACCTTAGTTTAAGCATGCTCAAGCCAGCCAATGGGTACCTAAATAAGTAATTTGTCATTCACCAAAACTGCCTGTTAGGTGGACAACACAGAATCCAACTTCACTACATTGAACTACCATTAGCACAGGTTCAATTGCACTAGAAGATGCAAAGTTGACAACTGTTAGTAAAACCAAGAAAAGCATATATGAAAGTCCTGGCTAAAATAGCTTCCATTTGATAGGGCTGTCCGGTAAAGAGGATACTGCTCAGGAATTAGTTCTCAAGACCTTGCTGAATGCTTTCGGTGTGGCTTTGCTTCAACAATTTTGACTTGAACACTGGTAGGACGCACTTTTCTCGTGTTCTGCTAGCTTCAAGATCAATCTTAATTGCTTAACCAGCATCACAGAATCACTACTCATGTGGCAGTACCAAATTGCAATGAAAGAAAGAAGACTTTAAAATCTGGTACTTCTACATCTAGAAAATATATTGCGCCTTCAACAAAGTGACCGTGGTTACAACATTCAGCAAGAGAAATAAGTAGTACAAAAAAAAAAATGAAGGACTACAAACATGTGACCTAAATATAGGTGCATGAAAGCAAGGAACACTTACAGTTGAGACAGCCTGATCACCGAAATGCCTTTCCCCATCTCGAAATGCAATAGCAACTGGCGTTTTTCTTTGCGAATCTCTGAAGCAAAGACATAACACTCACGTAAAGAACAAGTTTAGTTTGGAATCCTGCAACATACAACAAATCTATAGGCACCATAATTGTCAGGAGACACTGCAAAAGGAACAACTTACTTATTTAAGGCAATTTCCATAGGAACTCCGGGCTGAAAAGAAATATTAAGAAGATAGTTTGGTAAGTAAACACTTTGGCATCAGTACCATATGTTACATAACTGCAATCCATGAGCATATTCACCTAACAACTGTCCAATCACAATGGCTATTCTGTTCGGCAGCCAATGTTGCCAACCTTGCAGTCAATGGATTGATTGATTTGTGGGGTTTTACATCCCAAGAGCACGATACGATTATGAAAGACGTTGTAGTGGAAGGCTCCAGAAAACTAGAGACAGTGAATACAAATGCCTTGCAATGTTTTCTATCAAGTAAGTTTACCTTACAGGTCACAGCTGATAGCATTCACATTGAAAACACAGTATGGTGGGGACTATTTGACTTGTCAAGCGCATTTTTGATTGTTGTAAGCCACAGTGCCTGAAAAAGCACAACTGTGCATTTTATGCATCTTGCCCTACCTCAGGAATAGTTACCAAAGCTGGGCCAACGGTAGCAGAGCAACCCCTGCGATACTTTAACCTACACCCTAGTGACTGCCCGAGACTCCTACTGACATGCCAGAACATTGAACATAAGCTAGAAGCCCTTCAGCTATCCCCGCCCCCTTGAATCTCTCCACTCATCGTAGCTTCACACACAAGGTAATAATCCTGGCACCGGCCCTGTGGCAAATTGTAACACTACCACGATACAAAGCGAAAGCACAGTGGTCAGGTATATGATAAACTCACAGAAACAATGGCAACTTTCATCCACTCGACACCAAGGTCCACTGACATGACTGCAATACATTCAACTGGAAAAAAGAAAGAAGAATATTTGTAGAACATGTGAACAGAGTTTGCTATTCATTCAAGACCGGTACAGAATCATGGGTGCCGTAAACCTCTTCCGCGCACATTCACACGATTTAAGTCGCAAAATAGGCAAGAAATAGTCTCCTTGTTTCATGCAGATAGATAAGAAAAAGTCGTTTAAAACAATCAATGCTCCATGTGAACAAGGTATGACGAAACAGTGTCGAACATATGTCCACGAAGAACGTGAGTGACAGGCGTTCACAAGCTCAGGTAGCATATATGACAATATATTTATGCCAGTTGTGGACTTAAGGCTGCGTGCAAACACAACGAGGTCTTAAACAACTAAACAGGGTTTCGTTCTACACATAAGCGAGACGTGTAAACATACGAGATAGTGCGCAGGCATAAGCACCTGCCTGACGCGAAAAACAACACACCCACAACCTAAGCGACATTTTACGGAATAAGCAATACTTGCACTTACCTTTGTAAACGCTAATTATTGACAACGCGACGACGCACCATGAGAGGTGCAACCGCGAGGCTGACGAAAAGGCCATTGCTATTGATTAGAGTGGAACCTGAAACGAGTCCACGGAGGAAAAACGTGTCCATAAATTCAGGCTCCCGGTTGAACGGACAAGCAATGTTGCGACAGTGAAAACATTAAAGTAAGCCACGGGAGCTCTGGTTTATGGTGTGGTCTAAGAGCATCAGCTGCGAACAGCACGCACCTTTCATTCATTGGTAAGACACCGGCACCAGAAACACACCATAAACTACGAAGACGCAAGTTATGTGCACACCGAAAACATGGAACCAGTAATACGGAGTACTTACCTAGCTACTCTATGTCTATGCCTGAAATTATACAATTCTATTCATCGCTATGCACATCTCCCGAAGCACCGGCGAACGAATTTCAGAGTATTTAATGATGGCCGGGGAATGTGGCGCTGGGTGATTGGGCTCTCGCCACCGGATATCCGGTAGAATGACACGTGGACTCGATGTTTGAATGCGTGCAGGGTGTGAATGATTTTACACAGGGTGCCTTTAAAAATTTGTACCTTGCTCTAACAACTTACAAGATTGCTGCAGGACTGCGCAAACGTAAAATGTATAGGCATTTGTTCTTCTCGGTCCCAACACAGTGTATGGAAATAATATGAAATGAAAACGAAAGCAATACAAGAAAAGTAGTATGCCTGCCTGGGACGTCGGCAATCCAGTGGCTGCCGCGGCATCAGCGGCTCTTGTTACTGTGAGGAAAACGATGTACCAGTGTCATAAATATAAGTGCGACGTGATGTATCACTCTATATCAAGCAGGCTCAAGAGACTGAGCTGCTCGCCGCGCCCGTTGCTATGCACGCGTTGCCTTGGAGGGATGTGCGCGGGAGTTTTGAATTTGCAGGAAGCTTAGTAGTTTGTTTCGGCCAGCTGTAACTGGTTCTCGTAGTTCCAGGGGTACCCCTATTTTTTTCTAGAGAATTTTTCTTTCGGCGAAAACGTTCAGTGGGAGCACGTTTACTAGCAAGCTAACACAGTGACAGCTACGAAAACCGCTGGCCTACATTATGATAGAGGTGTCTCTCAAGGGCATGCCTTCCCCCATGCTCAAGGGGCAACCACCGTTCTTCCTAAAGAATACAGTCACCTCGTCTCGATTTGGCGCTCATTGGTTTCGGTGGTTGCTCGATAAGCATTGGACATTGTATGCGCAATACAAACGACGATTAGATCATGATACAAACATATGTAGGGTTGAAAGTTGGAACCGTCCTTCCCACGTACGCTACATCTCTGTCGAGAAGTAGTCTTTCCTTTCCGCTCTCCTCACAGTGGGAAGACAAGAGAACACGAAAGACATTCTTCACAGCATACGCTCTAAAGAAAAATGAACGAGAACAAGGACTTCTAAGAATTCTCTGAGAGAAGTCTAGTTGGAGCTTCTGTTGATCTGCTGCTCTCGTTGGACCTCTGACGACGGTTCGTGCTGCTCCAGCATCCTCCACCGTGACTTACTTCCTCGAGCTTCCTTTCTCGCGACTAGGAGTCGTTACCCATAGCGATGTGGAATGAAGCTCTGAGCCCATCGCGACGATGCATACAAGGCGTGCAAAGGTGCAAACGCGCTGCGAGAGCGACGCCGCCTCAAAAACGCCGCCGTTTCCTGAACGTTCTACGGGCGCCACCGCTGACATTTCCTTTCTTTTCCTTGCTCCTCCCCACATGGAGTATATTTCTATGCCTCCCCAGTCCCACCACTGAGCCACTGCGCTTTGAACACTGGATTTGACCACGGTGCAAGTGACTCTGACCTACGTTTACTTCGGGAGTAGGCTGCCTAAGTAAGTGGCTCCCTTAATGCGCTGCTGCTGACACCTCCCGCCCAACAGCGACGTGCGATCGCCGTCTGTCGCGTTTCTATGCATTCACGGTGGCGTGAACTTCCTATTCTTTTTCTGTGCCTCGCAAAACGACTATCAAATATGGCGGTAAGGCTTCCGCGATAAAATGATTAAAATGATTAAACAATAAAATGTTCGCACGTGCTGCTCTTCTCCTCTCTTGCTGTGGACGGGTGGGCAGTGTGCAACGGCATACATAAACTAACGCTGGGGAAGGCAATCTCCGCCCTGACGAAGACAAGTCCACTTGTCGAAACGTTGGCTCCTGCGACACTCCCTGTTCTAAATCGTATTTTGCGATATGTTCATCGACCATGACGTCATGTATTTCAATGCCTGTTTCTCGTATTTTGTATGACCACATCGGCTTCGTAAGGTTTCCAGAAAGCTGTTACGTTGTCTTGTCATGTCTTTTAATTAATTACTACCGATAGAAAATCATGCAGGCTCAGCTGACGTCAAAAAAATCAGTGACGTCAAAGAAGAGTTGAGATGGTGTGGGAAGTCTAAGGCGGCGTCGTCACCTCTTTTCTTTTCCTTGTTTTATTTTATTTTTTTATTTTTCGCGCGTTTTTCTTGAGGCAAGCATGTTGCCTTTGGTGAAGTAATGCACCATAATATAAGGGCAAACGCTTTTTTTTTGTTGTTTACTGTCCCAGTTTCACGACGCAAGCTCTTGCGCGACTTTCACAATGCACTGCACCACGAACAATCCATACTCTGTACTCGTGCTTTCTGGTCGAACCACTCCACCCAACATATCACTACACTATCTCCATTTGATAAGTGCATATGTTCTTTCTTTTTGCGATGTTCTTTTGGCAACGCCTCCCCTTCAGGTATATAGTTATCAGTTCGTCGACGCCCAGCACATGCATGCACGATCGAAAGTTCCGCGAGCGGCCAGCTGGGTGTCATCTCGCAATGGTTACACATTTTCCAGCGTTGCGAAAGGACCTGCTATAGGACTCTTATTTTTATTTATTATTTATTTATTTTTTATTTTTTCTGTTCTTTACCATCACTCAATTGATTCAATCAGTGCTGCGAGTTTCCGTTTGCTCCAAGGGGACACCCCACTAATTTCCATTAGTGGAGGTCTGTGTCACACCCGTATGGTCACCTTGTGTATGCGTGCCCGCGCGCGTGCTTGCAATACAAGGCTTCTTGTGCGTGATAAATTCTGGCAAAAATATATATATATGTATATATAAAATCTTTATGGTGGAAATAGTTTATGGATGTATATGATTGAGGGGATCAGTTGTCTGTAGAAAAGCTTTTTTTTACAACCCGCCTTGGTATTAGCGGCTGTGTTGGCTTGCGAAACTCAAGGTCTCAGAATCGAATCCCGGCCACGGCGCCTGCATTTCGATGGGGGCGGAATTCACGTAAAACACCCTGTACTTAGATTTAGGCGCACGTTGTCCGGAGCCCTCCACTGTGGAACGAGCCCGTTAATCATAGCTAGTTTTGGCACATAACTAAAGTACCATCGAATTATCATTATTGAGTTTACTTACCCCGGTAATAATGACTAATAGCCAATTACTAATAATCAGAAAACAGAATGGTGTGAAGTCTAGATGCTCATGTTAGCCGTCGCTCCTCTGCAAATACGGAGCTGGCAAGATATTGTTGGGCACACAGGTACCACGTCTAGGAGCTCGGATGCATAACCAACTCGAACCCGCGACATATATCCCCAATTTGCAGAGAAAGAGGAGGAGGGTACCCTTTTAGTGGTCATAGCTCAGCTGTAATGTATAACAAGAAAAATCCGTCTCTGTTAGGGATTGAAGTGTAGATCCCACGTTTAGACACTAACTAAAGTCTCTCACAGGCTAGCGTCGAGAATTCATGTTGTCATAAGCGAATAAACCTTGTATTGAGAGATCGCTGCAGAGAAGCGAGCGCACAGTGATCTTCCGATGGCGTCACCACCGCATATGACGTGCCCGTATCGCATGCAAGGAAGTCTCGGCGAGTCTGAATCACGTTGTCGCGCGTCATCGATGCCTTGCCGGGAAAAATTACACAGTCTGATGGAGCATCCGAGACGAGAGCGTCCTGACGTTGAGCACTTGTCTACCCTGATCCTGAAAGAAAGCCTTCAGGCTTGCAGCGAGCTCTCTGTGTTAGTGTTGATGTATAATTGTTCTCTGGTAGTGTAGCTATGATGTTATTTCGTTTTCGTTCTTCATACTGTACACGCAAGTGTTGAAAACGACGTGGGAGGTAGCACGTGTCCCTAGCAGTAGCAAAGAGGCTCCAGAAATTTCGACGACCACCTGGGGTTCTTTAACGCGCACAGACATCGCACAGTACACGGGCCTCAACATTTCGCCGTCATCGAAACGCAGCCGCCGCGGTCGGCATTCGATCCCGCGACCCTCGGATCTGCAGTCTACCATAGCCGGTAGACCACAGTGGCGGGGCTACTCTCGGATACGTGTCCAAGTACACGTGTATATGCGCGCCTGAAATTCGAAAAGTAAAGCTTGGTCTTTATTTTTCTTTTATTTTTTCGTCTTTGTTAGTGAGCTTTTCTTTTCCCCCTTCGCAGGGTAAGGAATAAGCTTTTGTTTTCTCTACAGATCAGTATACGTATTGAATCAGCATTTTTTTTTATTATACTGTTCCGCAACGCTTGTGTTATAGTCCTCATAAAAATAAAAAAAAAAGCGCGAGAAACACGAAGACAGCGAAAGAGACAAAGGCGACAAGACGGTTTTGTCCTCTTTATTTTGCGCTTTTTTGTTTCATTACCTCGCCTAACAATCCTTTCTTTTGTGTTATAGGCCTAGCGCATGCCGGAGGTTTTCTTACAGAAGGTCTCCACTTCAAAATTCTCCTGGAAAAGTTCACATGCCGAAAACCTGTGTCTTACAATACAGCCTTGCCTTATACAGTATTACAACAACGAACCAGGAATGTCTACAGTTCACCGGAGAGCGTGCACATTTTAGAAGAAAAAGGCAGCAGTTGTCGACCTGACATGACGCACTGTATACAGTCTGCTTTATTGCACTAACCTTCAAAATTATTCAAAGTGTATTAGGTTTGTCAGTTCCCAGGTAAAGCTCGATTATACCCTATTCTTGCGCACCGAATATGTACGTACGTACGTGTCGCTATAAGCCCTATTTATCCCCGCATATTTGTTACCCCGCGTGGTGTTCACGGGCAGCACGTTGTCTCGCCTCGGGACAACGGAGCGTGTAAAGTTCGCGGCGCTTGTCTACTTCTGGGCCTTCAGATAAGATTGCCCCGCTTTCCGCTTTATCTTTTCGTTTTGTTTTTGCCATCCTCAGATTGGCAACGTAGAGCACAAAAAGCGCGTCGCTGAGAGACCCAAAGCAGATTGTCTTCATGGCACTGCATGGGTCGTCCGTTCTTCTGGCCGTTGGTCCGTCCAGCCACCGAACACGCAGCAAGCCCTGTCACATTGAGCTGAAGTGAACGCCGGTGACACGTATGCAGTCGCGCGCGTCGACCAGGGGCGATATAACGGTTCCCGATGTGGACCGGTTCACTTGGCCTCGCCTGATTGGTCACAATCGCTCTTTTGCTGACCCAAGCGCGGTTTTACCCAGTCACGCGCGGGTAAGTGGACCAGTCCACCTTCGGAACCCTTATAAGATACTGCCCCTGACGCGATATTTCCCTCTCCTCAAAACAGCATTCTGGGCCGTGGCGCTATCGTTCCTGGGGCAGTATCTTATAAGGGTTCCAAAAGTGGACTGGTCCACTTGCCCGCGCGTGACTGGGTAAAACCGCGCTTGGGTCAGCAAAAGAGCGATTGTGACCAATCAGGCGAGGCCAAGTGAACCGCGGTCCACATTGGGAACCGTTATAAGATATCGCCCCTGAAAGTCAAGATTTTTAATTCTCCTCTCCCTTGTTGGCTGTTCTGTGCTGCAATGCTTGCCTCCCACTACATACCCGCCACCCTTTCTACCTATTTCTGTTTTTATATTTTCCTGAGATTAAGCGTACACAAGGTAGCATCTTATATTGACGATCGGGGAAGGGCATGATCGCTGCTTAAGAAACAGCAAAAAGAGGGTGGAAAGCTGGCTTCCGAATCTGGCCGCTTGGGCTTTGGGACCCGGTCGACGATCGCGCTGATAACCTTCAAATTTAGCGCGACTGTACGTTCGTTTTACGAGCTACATCAGCACCTGTGGCCGCTACATGGGTCTCATTTGTAAATTTATATTTCCAAATTTAACCCGAAGGAACCCGAATTCTGAAATGGTTCCGCAAGGAACCACATTTTTCCGCAGTTATCTCCTCGAACAGCATACACTCCACCCGGCAAAACCCGAAAAACCGAAAACGAACAGCCCTGCATATTGTACCATGCGTATGTGTATGCATACTGCAGCTTGCAGAAGATGCTTGAAAGACAGCGAGCAGAAGAAGACGGTTGAAAGACCGCGAGCATGTATTTCTGTCCCTGCGAAAGCGCAATCAGAACATGTACTTTTAACCAGATAGGAATGCGCAGAGAGTTAGCTGACAGTTGCGTGCCGCGACGATACGCAGCCTCTCAGTGGAGAGGAAGCAGGCTTCCTCTGCACTGAGGTTACGCAACGGGAATGGGAGCAGACATTTTTCTTTTCTTTTTCGCAGTCCTATAACTCTGCAAACAATCGCAATAGCGACGTCGGCCAGGTGTATGCTGTATGGGCGATGCCGCGCGGCTAGGTCTCAGCGCTCAGAGCCATTTGCATTAGTAAAACGACTAGGTTCTTTTCGCTCAGGAAACGCAACTCCACTGCAACAAGGGCGGCGACAGTTTTGCTGCTGCATCGCCGTGACCCGTCGACCTGGATACCCGTCCTGACAGCGCGCTCGCCATCCTCTTCCTGCGCAGAACCCCTATGGCAGAGCGTGACACGCAGAGCGCGTTAGCTATTGAGACACACATACACACATTAACGCGATTACGTTATTGGGGAGAGGCGTGAGCAGTGCACATACACACAAAACAAAGGATTTTTAACGGAAAGCAAGCAAGCAAGAATGAAGACATCTAAGTGACGGGCAGCCAGTTCGAAACTATACGTCTCGATCTAGCCCGCTCACACATTTTATTGTCATCACAAGGATATATACCTTACGGCGATATCCTAAGAGCTCTATATATAGTGTACGAGTCGGAATGAAATGCTTGTTAAATGCATTGACGGCCGAATTAATCCAATGCCACCGCGTGGCACTGATTGGTTTCCCATCTCTTTTTTCCTTCACAACGCAATTAAGGATATGACCTAGTCCTTGCACGGGCGAAAACACGGCACCTGGCGGAAAAACAATGGAATGGCATTTCGAAATGAAAATGCGCGCTAATATGAGCACATTGCGCGCAGTTCACTCATGTTGAAAGCGGTGTTTTGCTCACGTGTGTATGCGCGCTTGTACAGCAGGTATACTTGTCACGGCTGCGATGTTGGCACACTCATTGCGGGTCTTTTTGACATGCGCGTTTACAGCGGCATATTGGCGCTTGGCTTCCCCTTTCGAGGAAAGCAAACACGAGATGTCAAACACGAGGAGCCTTGTCTCGGAGGAAACGGGCTCGTGCGAGAGAGAGAAAGAGCACGTGATGACGCACTCATCGGAGCGGTGTTTCAAGCGGGCCCGAGACTTTGCCCTTGGGGCGGCACTCTCTCTTGTAGGGTGGAGGGAAGACAAGAGCCACTGTGACAGCCAGATTCAATGAAGCGTGCGGACTCATCTTGTTTATAAACGAGTGTATATATAGAGAGACGAGCATCCGACCTCCGTTCCAGATAGGATCTGAGCGTGCTGCCGTGATACGCAGGCAGGCAAGCGGCCACTCCCTATACACCAGGTGAGTTGCCTCGCACTTTTACTTTTATTTTTTTTACATTTACGGTCCACATTGTAGGTCGTTCCCTGAACGGGCGTCGAAACGAGTGTCGGCCGTTTATTTGTTTTCCTCGTTTTTATACGTGCGCGGCCAAAATGCGGACGAAATATGAGAACGGGAAATTTTGAAGTGGTGCTATAAATAGAAAATTGTCGAGAGTCCCACTAGGTAAGTCTATTAAAGAACAGCTTGAAACGACAGTGTGCTGGCAGATATGCGGTGTCCTATAAAGGCAAGCAGCGATGCCACTCTGCATCCTCACTGTGACGTCAAAGATTTCGTTAATGTTTTACTCAGCGCAATGAACCCCATACGTGCGTATGGGGTTAAACAAACAATTCTATTGCGTTAGATAAAAGAAAAAAAAAACGAAAACCAAGATATATGCCTAAACTCGATGAACAAGAAATGGACAAAATATGCATGCGAAAGAACCTGAAAATTCGTTGTTGTTCTTAATTTGCGACGTAACTAACACTGTAGTTTGGGCGCTAGAAAGAGAGAAAGGTGGAATATTCATTTCTTTTCGAATAAGTGTATATATATAAACTTTATTTGTTTAGAGAACTGGATGGAGAGCTTCAAAGTTTGATATAGGCCGATTCCCGACCCCTTTTTGTACTCCGTTTAATCGTTTAGATGCACAGGCACCCCCGGACTCCTGTAGAACTCGGTCAATGGATCCGCTTACATGACGCCACGCGAACTCTAGAAATGATTCGTCCGGCACAATGGCTATACAAATCCAATAGCTTTGAATGCGGTCAATAAACGAAAAGACGACGCACGAATCCACGAGAGAGAGAGAGAGAAAAGAAAGTTTATCGGCAAGTGTGCTTGGACTCCCGGGTCCCTGGACCGCGGTGCGGTCCACGTTGATGCCTCTTTTTGTAATGACATCAGCAGCCCGAGTCACCCAATGCACGATTGCAATTATTGGCGCGAGTACATGCGCACAGCGATTTATACCTCCCCCCCTCTGAGAATTTTCCAGATAACCATCGACTTAATACGCCCCTCCTCTCCCTATCGAAATTCTGGGTAAACCTCTGCACGCGTTCCGCTAGCGACAGCATGCTCATTGTATATTTTGAAGGGCAACATAGCAACAAGCCTTGTCATTGAAGATCCGCATGTTTTCACGCGTGGATTCGCTTCACTCCCTGCGACAGCGAGACAATTGAATGGACTCACCCGAGGTTAAGACATCGACGACTGCTAAGAAACTCTAAAAATAGCCACGAACGTTTAGAACAGAAGCCAAGTTTCGTGTACACGTACCACATACGTTGCTAACTTGAAACGAAGCCGCCGAGCGCAGCTAAGGCGATTGACATAGGGTAGTTGACTCACCAGGTTCACTGACTCCAGGCTGCCCTTGATTGTTCCTGCTTGCTTTGATAACACACACACACACACACACACACGCACACCGAAATCACGTTTATACGATCCCCGGATAATACGTTTCACCCCATATGCACAAGTGTACTGTCCTACGGTTGCTATGATTTTCTGGTGATACGTTATATTTCGACGTTGTCATGAACATCTTGCCAGCGAGACTCACTGATTTCTGGGAAAAAGAAAAGAAGGCCTTTTTTGAAGTAAAATGGTGGCTCCGTCGATCAGCGCAGGCTCGTAGGATCGTCCACCATGGTCACTTACAAGAACGGGAGGTCCTGCGCGCTTGTTTTGCTGCTGGTGCTGCTCTTCGCCGTGCTCGTCGCCGACGTCCACGCCAGGAGCGCCTTTGCAGCGCCAGCAGGAGCAGCCGGGCAACGGCTTCATCGACACTCGCTTCTGGCAGGGAGTGCCTCAACAAAACGTTGGAGGGAAATGTGGAGCAGGCCTTCAACTTGGTCATCGGCCGGATGTCCAATGACATATCCGGCGCCATGAGTAAGTTTTGGGACAAAGCGGAAAGAAGGCGCAGTAGCTAGTTCACGTGTATTACTTTCATTACGTTGTTGTGACAGCAAGCACTAATACTCCACAGTTACCCAACGTTAACCAACATAAGAAAATAATGATAACAAGCTTTTGTGCTTTTAATTATCCGCCGTTCTTGCACCCTGGGTCGTGTCACTGTAATACTGCTGCCTACAAATCGAGTGCCTTCATTTGTTATTTTTTTTCTGAAAAATATTGGCTTTCTATTATGGTGTATAATTCGTCTTCGGTGCATTATATGACAGCTTCCTTTATATCCTACCTTACAGAACCACCAATTTTTAAGAATTAAAGGAAATAATTAAAATGCCTTGGATCACTTCTATTGATATCACCACGAAGGAGGCATTTATCGGAGGTAATAATTTCACATAATCGCTTCCGAATAAATATTGAATAAAAAGAGAAGATTGATGGCAATAGGTATCCACATTGACAAGTGGGGGACTGAATAGTTTACATTTAATTATGCGTGCCGCTTGTTTCTAAACAACCTTGTAAATTGATGGCTTAGACATTACCTGCAAAATGTGTACTTGTGATCTGCAGAAAGCATACCAAGAAAGTGCGAAACGTGTTCGGGGAAAGCTGCACCGCTTAGTTACATACTGTGCTACTGAATTATATGAACAAAGAGAAAACAAAAAAAAATCAATATTTTTGCAACGCACCTCTCTAACGTGGAATACAAGTCTGGTTAATCGGAAGCCGACAGACACCGGTGGAACCATGAACTCGTATATCTAAATAAAAAAAAAATGATTCCGGGGTCTTTACGCGCCAAAACCACGACACAATAAAGAGGCACGCGCGCTGTATCAGTGGCCGACGGATTAATATTGAAATTGGATATATATGAAATATATAGCGAGTAGTCTTTGCACCCCGTCGTAAGAGCAAAACTTGAGCGCGAGTTCCGCGACACACACCACGTCTACGCTTCTGAGCTGTGCTGAAAGCTTTTTTTTTTTTTTTTTTTTTTGCGTGTCACGCGTTCACAGGAGCCCCAAAACAATCTGCTAGCGGTTAGCACATGTAGACGCTGAACGATGCAATACGGGCATGCGTCTTGATCAGATGTCGCTGTGGCGTTATTCGCAGATCGCTTCACCGGTTTCCTCGACAGCGTCAGACGAAACGTCACGTCGGTGATACAGGATGGCATGAGGACGAGGCCGGCCGCTACCTGAGCGGTCGTGCGGCAACGAGGTGCGTTTACACGAAGATCCCACTCTGGTGACGCGCACACACACACACACACACACACACACACACACACACACACACACACACACACACACACACACACACACACACACACACACACAAAGTCAAGAAGCTCAAGTGAGTGTGATGACACCTTCCATGCGCATGTCTACAAACGTGTATAATGCCGTGATCATTGTCACCATCACCAACACCACCTGAGTACGCCCATGGCAGTAAAAAGAGTAGCGCAGGCCTCTCCCATATTTCTGCAGTTGACCTGTAGTCCAGCCACACCCTCCCACCAGCCAGAACACGCGTGTTGAAGCGTTTTCCAGGCTCAAAACCGGCGCGTTTTCTCAATATGACGCTCGTCTAGGGGAAGACAATATTCTACACTCTAAAAACAATTTACGCCCTTTCGAGAGTCTTGTCTTTCCCACAACGATAATTTTCACGCGCCTCGCTTCCGCTTCCTTTGTTCAAAATCCGGCCCTGGCGACTTGCCCATCACGGATGTTCTGTCGTATAAGGGGTGTTTCAGTTGACTTGCACCAGTGCTTTAAAAGATATATAGTCCGTTTCAGAAGTTCCGTGCAGCACTGTGGAAGCTACAGGGCTCTCCAGCCAATCCGGAGGGGGAACATATGTTAAGCGTGTCCTTCCGCGGCTTCTCATCTGCCAATGGAGCGCTGCAGTGGCAGCTGCAGCCCCGGAAGGCGGAGGATACTGTAACAGTGCACCAAGTTAGGCTAGTTGGTTATGTTTAATCCTTGCGTTTCATATTGGGAAAGAACCATAGAAAGAAGGACAAGAGAACACAAAAGGACGCCACATGTCCTTTTGCGCATGTGGCGCCCTTTTGCGTTCTCTTGTCCTTGTTTCTTTCCCAAGAGGAGGAGGACGACGAAGTGGGTCCCCTATTGGCAGTAGTGGCTAGCAGGTTTGCGTCCGAACATTGACATTTCGATCGTCTCACTTCAAAAGAATTCTGCGCGCGATGGCCTCGTAGCTTCGGCTCTGCTGCACGGAACTAGTGAAACACGGTATACGTGCGCGTCCCGACCATCCAACCAACTTACCCAGCGTTGATGATGCACGCATACCGCATGCATGAACAGGCCGTATCATTTGCTCTCCAGCACGCACCGTCCGCGTGCGCATCATGGTTCGTTCGTAGCACGTCTGATCACGCTGTCGGTGTGTGCGAGTGCCTAGTCACGTGGCACTATTAAAATCTCGCGCAGTTTCTTAGAAGCCCGAAAAAATTAAAATCGTTGCACCACACATGCATAAAAATTTTATGTAAACAAAACACGCTTTATGACTCCTCCCTTGCACATTTTGCGCTTTAAACAGCAGTTTGAAAGTTGGATAAGTAACAATAATTACCTCAGGCTTTGTCTAGAAGCCAAAGGGCGTCACGAGTTAAAATATTTGTCAAACTGCTCGGGTGCAAACTTTGGAGAGTCTTCTTGTTCAACAACAATAGTCACCTGGCTTGCCTGCATGCCATTTCATCTTAACTGTGGTCCTGTAAAAAATTGATGGGTATTTACAGAGCTTACAATGCATACCCCAGGGCCCATACTTTACTCTGATGCTGACCTTATGACCTCTTATAGATGAATGTTGAGATGTCCTGCCTGGAATACGAAATCCAACCGTAATTTATTTAGGTGTTTGATGCTGCAATGCTTACTGGCAGGCCAAGTTTTTTCTGGACCCACTGCACATGTTCTGCTAAGTTTACTTGGCTCATTGAAAAGCGTTTGCAAAGTAATACATGAACTATTTTTTAGACTACGCAACACTCCATTTTCATTTCCTCACAAGTTGTATCAACAAGGCCAAATGCCCACCTCGAAGCTAATTTGTATTCTTTTTTTCAGAAGCAAAACCACATTCTTCACAAGCCCTACAGTAAACCACCGACACCGTGTTGCTGTCATCTTTACTTGAAGTGCAAAACGGATATCCTCGTTCAGCTCTTCACAGTCATAGGAGTGTACTGCAGAAAATGTTTTCATGTATATATATCATTTGCCAATGCTGATGTGTACATTTCATTTGGGCATGCTGTGTCACTTGGGCACACAACATAGCGGCACTCTTCCAGTTGAGAATGAACTGGTTTTACAGCACTTCCTAAGCATGTTTGAAAGCAGCAGAAATATGAATGGCTGCATGGTACAGGGTGAACTGCTAACTTACAGGAGGATCCATTTACTCATGGGTAATGTACAAGCATGCAGATGGCTAGTATCATTTATTAAAAGCTGTTGGCAGAAGTCTAGCAAGTCCCTCGATGGAATTAGTCTTTCCTCAGTCACCGGCGGATTCAGAGGATCTGCCAAAGCATCGAATGGATGTGCAATACCCTGCTTTGGTTCTCTGTTGGCAAAATATTACTGTAACAGCGCATCTTTACAGCTAGCTGGTTTACTGGCCATGACCACTGCATTTCATAGTCAGCATTAACTCAACCAACACACGACAGTGCATCACCCCATATAACCTATAAAAATGACAATCCATGCAGCAGCAACCAATTTTGGCACACAGTAATGTGGCACAAGTGAAACTGAGCACAATTCCATGAACAGTTGATGTAGAATCTTTATTTGCCAGCAACACAATACACTGACGAAGCTACAACTGCGTACAGTGGAGCTGAGACTACAAACAGTTAGTTGTGGGTGACTGTATTGATCTACCAGCTACCAGCACAAGAAGTGCATATACACTACATCCAGGAAAAAAAAGTTATGTACACATGACCAACATAGGACCACGAAGTAATGAGTCTAGCCACCTGGGGCTAGACTGACCTACACGCAAGCTTCGCAGCCCGACAAAGTGAAGCAACCTGGCCACACCACACAGCTGCCCGTTCGACACTTGTCAATAGAGAACAAGCACCAAGTAAGTAGTAGGCATGCACAAGATCTCACGCGCAATGCATATTTCCTGTTGCTTGGGCACGGTGCAGTAAAGTGCGGCCCTTGCAATGGAAATGTAGAACGCGTTTTCAGCAGCAGCACAAAAAATGCATTATTCACATGGATTTGGTAAACAGTCATCGTGTGGCACCACCAGTATAATATGATACAAGGTCACCAGGCATGCGTAGGGGTGACTAGACAATTAGGCTCAGTAACTTGTGCACTTGCCTTACCGTGAATAAAAAAGTGCAAACTAGAAAGAATTATAAAAACTTATCTAGGCGACTTCTGCAGCTAAGCTTAGAAGCATGGACTTTATGCCAAAGGCAGTTTAGTTCGTAAAAAAAAGCATACATTCAAAGCAATGTATGAGACCCAATTAGCAAATGGTTATCTAATGCATAAAGCAGAGTAGACAATTACTGAAGTGCAGAAGAGATTTGCTACAAGGAATAAACATGAAACTTTGAAAATTGCATGAGAAATGGCAAATTGCAACATTATGCTTATTGCTGACCTGGTGCCACAACAAATGCCTCATATAAAAGTCTAATCAATTATTAAAAAAACTCTCATTGCTTCACTGAATGCTGGTAGATATTTTGTAAGGAACTAAGCAATATACATTAAAAACATTTACCTCTCTACAAGGACAGCTGAGTAGCAGACTGCAGCTTTTCTAACACACTTTACAAAACCGTTGTGTTTGATCGATATGCACGGCAGGTTTCACACAATGGGCCAATGACAAAGATAGGCCACTGCCAGGGGTGGTACCATAAGCTATGGTGGTACAATTTCTGGTGTGGAAACAAGTAAAGCCCTCTTTAGATTTAAGAAATATCCCCAATTTAACTTCCTGATGGTCAATACTAGCACAGCATATGCTATGACCCTCAATTTAAAGGAACACTAGAGAGAATTGCTAATAAAAGGCTCTGATGCATAATCACACTCAATAGAATTAGGAAAACAATTTACATGAATGATTATTAACTAAGAGTTCTTAGTGGCATACTTCTGACAACGTGAAATATTATGAACCGAGAAAATGAGCAAAATTTTCCTCCTTAAACTTCAGGTCCAAGCAGCGACCCTGATATATTGTTACAGCATCATGGATGTATAGAAACATTTTATTGCACATTCATGCCCTCTTTACACACATGTTAGCTTGAATATGTTCTCAAGAGCAATGCAATTCCTTCTGACTGATCAGTGATGAAGCCCAATAAGATGTCATGATGTCACAAGGAGCTGGATCATCATCTTGTTCCAGTTGAAAAAACAGATTAACTGTGTTGGCCCAACTAGGTTATTTGAGGCTCCCGCTTACATCAGCCATTCCTTGACACTCAACAAATCGCACACGGCCAAGATGGTCATTTCGAGAACGGGTGCAAGTGTGGATCTTTCAACCTAGCACTGCCATTCCTATACCATCTGGATTTCCGAAATACGTTCTACAAATCTGGCACTGTTATCAGTAGTGTCTCTTTATTTTTGCTACTATAATTTGACACCTCACGCTGCTAGTATCCACGATACTGAGGCGTTCACTTTTGCACAGCAGTTGTGTTAGCGGTAAAGCGCAGCTAACTTCTAAAAGCAAGTGCGATATGCAAAAACGGAATTGTTGCTTCTTGCTGGAGTTCCACTCCAATAGAAAACAACAAAACCTTTCAGTGTGCGAAAGCTAGATCTATTCGTATAATTACATGCTCGCTTTATTCACAAGAAGTTTCAGCTATCACAATGTCCATACCTGAGATCATCAGGAACTAAATCTTCAGAAGAATTTCAAGCCAACTCTCTGCTTGCAATCCACGCTTGTGCAGTGTAAAAGTTAGAAGAGCAAGTTTGAACACATATTATCATAAATAATAAGGCATGCATGTAAAAAAGAGCTATGCACATTGATGCAGTGAAATAAAAAAACAGAACAGAAATGAGCCATCCAAATAGCTCAGATCCTGAAGAGTGCAATAAGACACTGACAAGACAACCGTAGCAACAACAAAGTATACACCTTGGCAAACACTAGTACTTCCCAAAATGACTATCTTAAATAAAGCTACAAAGAAAGAGGTCTGCATTTTCTTGTTTTATTTCACTGCAATATGGGTAGGATTTTCAGAAAAAGATACAACCAGTAAAAAAAGGGTGCTATAAAATACAACATAAAAAAGTGCTGAAAGAAATTTACACAGTTTGCTGGTTCTAAATTTGATGCATATACATGGTAAGAGTAGGACAACAATTATTCTTGTGTTGACGTTTGCCTTTCTTTCACACCATTAATAAATTCATCTTTCAAATGCAGGCTTGAACAGTCCAACAAAAAGGGAATGCTAGTTCATTGCTTGCAAGATTAATTGATTCTACTGTTAAGCACTGAATCTCTGCTCTGTACATCAAGCCACCTGTACACGTATGCATGGGTAGCAAGACAAAGATGAGAGATGGTTTAACAGCTTTGAAAGAAAAGGAGGGTAAAAGAAAGAAAAAGCACTTTTTCCTTCACAAGTTTGCGAGCATAAAAGAAAACGGAAGTCGTTGTGCGCAGCTTTGCGCCATCAACGGTCACAGACACTTGCTCAGCAGAGGAATGTAATGGGGAAAGCCCACAAGGTCGGAGCCAATGAAAACAAAGTCAGACGTAGCTGGACGAACCGCGCCTGTCGCCACTGGCACGACTCACAATTTCCAGAATGTAGAGGAAGAGCGTGATGATGTCCATGTAGAGTGTCAGGGCTGCGAAGATGTACTCTTCAGGCGTGATGGAAAACTTGTGCCGCCCACCGATCATAAGCTGCGTGTCGAAGATGAGGTACTGTGGAAGAAAGTGCAGTTTCACAAAAAGCAATGTAAAAATTATAACACTTGCTGGGAGAGTTCACAAACGAGCCTCCTTAGCAGTGGTTCTGTGTAGTTCTTGAGGCTTTATTAGTATCATACAAGTAACATCTGCCCACAAACACAACTAAATGTTACCCTGCTAAAATTTGTTGGTAAAGATATCTTGATGCGGCCTAGGCTAAAAATTACGCCTGTACAAAGAAAGCTGGCATCAGCATTTAGGATACACTTATTTTCAAAGATGATACGTTTGAAATGACGATGAGGACAAAGCTTGTCCAGGAAATTCAAGGATTAATAGAAGTTCAGTGTACAGAACTGCTGGGTAAGTCAGGTAAAAGCTTTTTACCCTACTCTCATGTTCATTTGTTCAATTATACAGTGCAAATGTTTACTACTTGTTTGCTGATAGTTCAACATAATGTATGGCCTCAATGATACAGTAAAACCTCGTTAATTCGGATCTCAAGGGAGTGAAAAAAATGTCCGAATTATCCGAATGTCGAATTAACGAATGCATAACAAAAACGCACATTTTCAATTCCTTTATCGCATACCTTTATTTCGTGAGGTAGTCCGTGATGCTTGTTTGTCTTTTTGTGGTTAGCTGGGCGGCAAGGGCTAGTTTGCGGGCATGTGACAAAGCCTCTAGCGCAAGACATCGCAAGCCTGGGACAATCGTAACAAAACTGCTCTAGAACGACGAGAACGTCCGCGGTCTTTTGCGGTACGACGCACCGGGCGTTGTTCATCGCACGGGTCTTCGTCGGACGCCTCATCCGGTTCCCACATCGCGGCACAGGGATATATCACACCACCACTATCGCCCGACCACCACCTCACGCACCGACACTTCCGATACGCCGATATGTCACAACGCACCGAAGAGGGGGGGGAAAAGCACAACCGACGCCTGCAGGTCCACACGCTATCCATCTGAGGCCTTGTTTCTTTGTTATCCTTTTCCGCCAATGACAGGAAGATGCGTGGTCGAAAACGCTACCTTGCGTCCCTTTCATAAGTTCTCGAAAAAAAAAAAAAAAATGCAGCTTCCCTTAGGCCTCCGTGATCGGCATCGACAGTGCACCGTTGCTGCCGGAGCCGATCTTTGAGACCATAAGTTTGCACACGTGTGGCAAAGAAAATGCAATGCGATAAATATTATGGCCTCCGAGATGCAGTTTCAGTTTTGCCGTCTTTGGCTTGCCTCCAGTCCGAATTAACCAGTGCGCGCGCAATTTTGCGTCGAATTAGCAAATGTTTGTTGCCGTAGGGCTATGGACATTTTTGAAGGGAGGGTGTGGGAATGACGAATTATCCGAAATTCCGAATTAACGGGGGCCGAATTAATGAGATTCTACTGTATGCAAAATAAGAAGACCAAGTGTGAAAGCAAGTATATATTGCACTACAGTACAACCTATAAGCCTCCTCAGAAGCTGATTTACATAACCATGGTGCTAAACCTTCCACGGGTCTACTTGCTGTTGACTGATTCATAAATTGCACTTCCAGCACAAGGCATGGGTTGCCTGTCTCTAACAAATACCTTCTTTGACAAGGAAGGGACGGCATAGAGCATACAGAAACTATTGAAGCCGTAAGGAGAAATAATAACGCTACATTAAGTCTGTCATACGAATCAGAGCTCACAGTGGGATACAATGTAATGCCCAAGGTAAAAGTGTACCTATAAGTCGTAGCCTTCGCCTGAACAGACTTATCAAACCTGAAAACAACCAGTTCTGAACCGTTGTTTGTTGTAAATGTAGAACAACACACACAAAGCATTTTTTTCAGCTTGAAGCACAACACTGACATTATGTAACACATATGAACACTTAAGAGGATTAAGAATATGTAATACATGGGCTTATACCCTGTCATGCAATACAAAAACACAGAGGTCAAATAAATGACATTTCCAACACCAGAGAGAGAAATGTAACTATGAGTGCGACAGAAGGAAAGCCAAATAATGGATCTTACATAGCAATTGCCAATAGAAAGGGCATGCAAAATGATTGATTAGTAGAGAGAAAAATGAAATGCTGCAAAGTAAGAGACAAAATTGCGAAAAGAGAGCAGGAAATTGTGAACAGCACATACAGATATGTACAGAGAATCGAAAGCAGGCATCCACAAGAAGCAAGAAAAAAGGCAGCTTCCTTTCTCAGCAGGAGCACTAAACTATGCATGAAGGAAAGAAAAATAGAACCCAAGCATAAGTCCTTCAGACATGAGTAGGGTGGAAGTGACGTGACAATCAGCAGAAAGAACATGCAGCACCAGCCAGGAAGAAAACCAAGGGAGAGGGCCGAGCAGTGGCGAAGAGAACTAACCGGAGGTTTCAGTCTCTGTTGGCATATCCAACGATTTGCAGGATCATGAGGAACAGGTTGATGATGTCCACATAGAGACTCAGCGCAGCAAAGATGTACTCCTCCGGCGACACAGAGTACTTGTGGTTGCCACCAAGCATCAGCTGAGTGTCAAACACTAGGTACTGAGGGAGTGGTATGGAGAAATTGGTACGGGGGAAAAGGGGGCGGAAAGTGTGATGAGACAAAAAAAAAAGTCAAACTGGTAGTAGAGTCGAATTGCACTGAGGAGCTAAGCATATCCAACACTGAATACAATGTGCTTTTCAACTCTTACACTTGCAATAGCAGGTTGTCCCTGCTAGCAGCAATTTCAAGTAGCATTAGCACATCTTGCTTGATACAGGTTGCATTTGCCGTAACTATGAGAACACTTGGAGCACAGAATCTTTCAAGAAATTAAACCGTGATGGAGCTGTTTTGTCATTCCCAAAATTACTTTTCTTGAACTGTACGGTGCACAGTTGTGTTCCCACCATATTGTACCTTGAAATGTAGGCTGTGTAAAGAATTATAAAAATGATTCAGTTTTCACAACATGTTCTAAGAACAAACATTTCTGGTTAGGTGCACAAGTGCAATACACCAGGAGAAAGGAAAAAGCACCACAGAAGTTAAAGTTAACCATGAAAACAAGCTGCCTACAATACTGCAATAATGCTATGTGAGAAAGTTTGACTATGTCGTACAGCATCCCTGAGGCGAATGCAGTTGTTGACTCACTTGGCTCCTACAGTACTAGCATGTACTGATATTCCACAAGTGTTAGAACAATGGAAAGTTAGAAATTTTGTGTCCAGTAAAAGCACAGTCAGTGCTAGAAAAAAACGGAGTAATAACTCTTTTTTTCTCCACCCTCCTGTACTCACCACAGAGAAGAGGAGTGCTCCAATGCACGCATAAACCAGGCGCACAATCTGTAGAAAGAGAAACACCTGTATCAGTAAAGAGCTTGAGTGATGGAAAACAAAATTCTGCAACACTGTAACTTGGCCCTCACATCTCCTTTGATGAAGATCAGGGCAAAGCCAAAGCACATGAAGACCAGAGCACAGACGAACAGGATGCCAGACATTGCAGTGAAGTCCCACTGGAAAAAATAAAAAGGCATGTAAAACGTCGGTCACGAAAGCTGGTGTACCAAAGGTGAGAAAGATGCATTTTGATATCCTAGCCCATACCTTTGTTTGGAAAGCAAACAGGGTCAGTCCGAGACACACAACCTGTCCCAAGTAACAAAAAATCATGCTTTAATGAGAATGGTCACAATAAAAAAATTCAAAAGTGATATATGGTATAATCACTGGCATATGGTAAGTGGCATAATGTAAAAAGTGACATATATGAGGTCTTTAAAAAAAACCTTTGGTCAACTAGCTAACAAAGCTGGCAAGCTAAGAAAGTTGTGATAGTACACCAGGCTAAGTGCGAAATAGTGCAAGAAAAACAAATTAGAAAAGAAGTAAGCACTAATAGATGGTGAAGTGCGATATCAAGCAAATGAAGGACAAATAGCCAGAAACGGCTTAAATATGTCAAAACAATGTACTTACAGTGCAGATTCCCACCGCTATCATCACTTCTTTCACTTCATAGAAACTGAAAAAAGAGCAATGAAAATAACAAGTCAATTTGTCAATTAAATTTGTCAATAGACTGCTCGATCATCAATCAGTCAGTCAATCAACTGTAATGCAATGGATAATACTGGCAGTCTAGGCTCATAATGACAGTTGACCTCAGAATCCTGGGAAATAGCAGTGTTTGCTGAAATTTAAGCTTTATCAACTAATTTTTCATTCATTACAGGATACCAATAAATTAAGATTACATACTGCTGACATCATCATACAACTGCTTGTAGATCTCTTCAGCCTTGGTACACCAATAAAAGTTAAAATACATTTTACCTAATGGTAACACAGGTTGTTCAGAAACTTTTAACCTTGTGTTTTTCCGACAATGTGTCAAACATGTAGTACTACACTTCATAGCAAGGATAATATTTTCCCTGAAAAGATTCCTCTGTCATGAAGTGTTTCCTCACCAGGCAAATGATAAGCGGCAGTACAAGCACACAAGGACAAACTCTCTACCAGTCTGTAGCTTGCAGTTTTGTGTGCCAGCAAATTTCTCCTAATAACAGCAATGAACTTACCTTGACACTGTGCCAAGAAGAACACCTTCACACACAGTCTGCAAAAAGAAGCATGTGAGAAAATATTCATGAGCAGAATTGACTGTGTGTACACTTATGATGGTTAACATTTCCAGTGAAAATAGTGGCAAAATATTTGACACAGGTGCAGTGATCAGTTTTACATATGAAGGTGCAATACAATGACTATTACAGAAATCAAGACTCACGTTAGAAGTTCTGTTTCCATGTATAGAGGCTACTTTCATAAAATCTGGGCAGTGCATGGTGGCTGTGATTAATGCCACTTCTATCACTGTGACCTCTTGCAAGATATAATACGCATATGAGCCAGTGTGTGCCATGCAAGCACTTGTAACAGGCCAAGCACTGCAAGTGCTTTACTAACTCCCAAATTTACGCAGTGAGAGGTCACTACAGTTAAACCTAGATATAACGAAATGGACAAATGACCGAAAATTTTCATTATAAAGAGGTTTTCCTTTATCCAGTTTTGGTATGAAAATTTTTAAAAAAGCATGCAAATGAAGCAAAGGGGCGACTGGAGGTATACTTCGCCCGGAACAAATTTAGTTCGCGGCAAAAACACGGAAGGCACGGCTCGAATCGTCCTCCGAAGATTTGTCACCATCGCCGTGATATCGGACACTTTCCACCAGCACCTCATCCGCCATCTTTTCGGTAGGGACGGCACAGTCGCCCGTAAAAGAATATTTAAGAAAAGAACCCGTGGAACTGCACATAGTCCATGGCTGCTCTACTTGTGCGCCACGAAAGCCAAGCTCCTGCGTGATTGGTGGGCTGTGTCTCCGTTGAGGCATTCATTCTTGCAGTGACAGACCCAAGCGACTGAATACGTAGATAGGGGAGTCTAATCGAACGTACGTGTACCGCGTAAAAAAAGAAAAGCCAACGCAAACGGCGTCACGGCTAAATATGGCTAAATAAAAAAAAAAATTCAGACATTCGCGCAAACCACTGGGAAAAGGATCGGAGGTTTGGAGGAGGACGAAACAACGAAGGTGCAGCGGCACGGATCACGTCGCTGACTCGAGCGATGCAGCAGAGTGGAAAAGAAAGTGGGGCTCATGGGGGCAAGCGTCCTCCCACCTCGTGTTTCGCTGGCAGCACTCTGCAGAAACGAGGTTGCCGCGACGGCTGCGTGTGCACCATTTGCAATGATATCGCTTTGCACTTTGTTGTCGGTGGGGCAGCCGCGAGAGTGGATCCGGCCACTGCTTGTGCTGAAATTCTGTATTTGGGGCGAAATTACTAGGTTGTTGGTAGAGAGAATCTGTTATACCAAGGGTGTCTCTGACTGCCACTTCGTTATACAGAAGTTAAAAACCCATGTTCTTCTATGGAGTGATGGCGGGGAACTGAAAAACTTTGTAATATTGACGAATTTGTTATATTGAGGTTCGTTATAGCCAGGTTTAACTGTATAGCTAAGCCTGACATTAGCTTCCATATTCCATGCACTGCATTTGCACATGTTATGCCTTTGCTCTTCAGCAATTCGTCATGTTTTACCTCTGCGAGACTTGGACAAGGGGAAGAAACACGCAGTGTCGGGAAAACTCAGCAGGTGGAGCATGCGAAGTAAAACAGAAATACTCTGCAGTACTCACGAACAAGAGGAGCAGAATCAGGTTGACAGGGAATGCACGACGAACAGTTTCACAGCAGGCAAGTACAATCATGAGCACAAATGTTATGACCCTGAAACAAGAGTGGGCATGAGAGTTAACTCAGGATTAAACAAAATCATGATCAGCACCACATGCCTCTTCATGCTGTACTTACATGGCAGATATGTAGAGTGCTGGGTGTTGTCGAGAGTATAACTGCACATTTGGCCTAGAAGTATGAAGATGGAAAATTTTCAAGAAGTTGTACTTCGGAAACACATTAGAAAGACATTAGGTGCTGCACTGGCTTTGTATGACATCGCGTATATTGGCAGCATGTGGTCATTATTGCCAGTATTTTTACAACACATTCCCCATGTAAGCCATGGACTAGACCTAGCAACGTTTATGCACAGTTGGTGCACAATGAGGGTTAATGTAAAGGGGTGCTTGAGGTATATAAAAACACTATTCCTCATCGCTATAGACACCAAAGGTTCATCATATCTATCTAGGCATGCGGCTTCTTGTTGGTTGACCCCTTATCATTCACAATGTGCAGCTTGTTTAAAGACGGAAGAATGACGCAAGTTGATGGAGGAAATTAAATGAAGCTCCAATGTAACGGAGGAAATGTAAAGGAGTCAAGTCACAGAGTCAACTGTCAGGCTCGCTGTGCACAAGGACGTGAGGTACCATTCTTATGTCATGAGGAAGAGGCAGTTCATGTCCACCAAGACTCGGGAGAAACATCTACTCTGGTCCAAGCACATGCCAAGCAAGCTGAAAAGACCTGAAAAGCCTGGAATGCTCTCGTTTTCCTTTAGGTGAAAATAACTGTGACCATCACCAAACCTTTGACCACTGTAGCAACAGGTGGCTTGGCGCAAGCACTGATAAGGTCCCTTGAGTGATGTACACAAAATTTCCATCATATGTGATGATGTTACCTGCTTTCAGCTATGAGGATAGCATCTTGCCAACGCAATTTTTTGCAGAATTCCACACCAATGCTGCCATGTACATGCAGGTGCCTGCCACCATTGTAAAAGCCCTGGATAGAGACTGTTTTGAAAGGAGGACCTTATGCCTTTCAGCAAGATTTGGCTGCCACCCACACCACCCGCGTTTCCTCCAAGAGTGGCTGACTGACTTCTATGAGCACATCACTCCCTACTCGTAACCTCCTAGTTCTCTAGATTTAAATCCGCTCGACTGTTATGTCTGGGGTGTCATTGAGCAAGAGGCAAACAAACAGGCACATAATACAAAAGACTTGCTGAAGGCTGCGACTGCTGATTCAATGGCCAGCATCTATAAGGACTGCCTGAACCGTGCACACAGCCATTTCCAAAGCCAAATTGAATTGGTTATTGTTGTGCATGGCAAATTCATTGAGTAATTGTACAGATAAAAATGGCCACCTTAGCTTGGCTCATCTTCCAGCACACTGTCTTTGAATGGAAAATCATATTTTGAAATTCTATAAATTGTATCTTGAGCCCTAATTTCAAGAAGTCAAACATTCAGCAGGTTATGTTTTTGTCAAGTATATCCTAAAGCTTTTTTTTTTTATAAAAGAAAGGAAAGCATACGATGCAAGCACATTACTCCTCAAATTTCAAAGAGACCGTGCAAGATTAGTGTACTTCTACTACGATTGTAAGGTTACATTTTACTATTAGAGCGTGACCAGCTTTGATTGCGGTAACATGGAGTCTAACTATCAGCAATGGAATTAATATTAGCAGCAAGTGTCATGGAACACGCTCACACATGGTTAAGCAATGAACACAATTATATTGACTATCAATTAAAAGAATGCTTTCAGACTTGTCTGGAATCAGTACCAAGTGCTTCTGGCAATTTACTAATAGGTTAAAACTATATTTATAAGAGACAAAATACAGCAATGAAATGAAAGCACCGATCATAGATGCGGTACGTACTCAAATATGAAGAGTGCAATAAATGCTCCTGTGATGGCCAGCTGTACCATAAGTATTCCATACACCTTGCGGATGAACCCTGCAATAAGAGTGTTGGGAGGCAATCAAGAGTTTATATGACAAACTTCGTCCAAGGTAAATGTCTGTTACGCGTGTAATATTTTGCAAAAAGAAAAATGTGAATGGTGATGAATGTTGTTGCACCTGTGCCTGCACCACATAAGTGGGCTTCCAGAAAATTTCCTTTGAAATTAGGGACCACAGACTTTTTTAAATTTTATTTCTTGAAAATGACCTCCCCTTCTCCTCCCCCTTTTTAACTTTCTGATTTTGCCTTTTTTTCTCTCTCTTTCATATTCCTTAGAAGTCAGGCCCTTGCAAGGATGTTGACAATATGTCTTCTACATTTGATATTTACTTCACGTGTCTCTAAAATCAAAATTCATTTCTCATTTAGGCTACATTTGCAATATTTTGCAAATGAAGCAAGCAGTCACCCATGATATAGTGCCCATGTTTTGCTTGACCCAAAGGGGGACTCTCAGAAAAAAATTTATTTTTGAAAATAGGAAACAGCATTTCTTTTTTTTAAAGAATGTTCTTAGAAAAGAGTGTGCTGCTATAGTTACATTTTTTTCCCTCTTGTTCTCTTTGTAGGAAGTCAGCCTTTAGCATTTAGTATCTACGTCAAGTTTCCGTGTGAAACAGAGAATGTTGCAAGGTACACGAAAATTACAAAAAGAAGAAAGAAATGAAAACACTGTCATTCAGGCACTGTCTGGGATTTTTTAACATTTTTTTTTCTTTTGTATGCTGCATAAAAGTTAAGCACAGCAGTAATTCACAGACAAAAAGACTAGAAAGACCAGAAAAGGGTTTGAATAAGTGTCTGTTTTTGCTTTCAATCAGAAAAAAAAATATCAGAAAAAATATCAGGAAATATTGTGGCATGCAGATGAAGGATGTCCGTGCTGCTGCGTTCAAATATCTCTCTTGCCATACTGCAAATGTTTTTTCACAGAAAAATCTTCGGCCCAGACAGTTCGAATAATAACATATATAAAAAGATCCCATTTATGTGCTGTGGACAACATTGTTTGTTCGGTGATCATATGATGTCGAACTGTACAGGGGACTTTCATCTGGGTGCTGCTTTAACAAAGTGAAAATAATTTGTCAATTATGGCCGGGAACACTTTTCATAGGGCAGTTGCTTTAGCACTTAGCACATCATAATATTCAAGGTCATGCCCAGAAACCGTGCACTCAAAATAGTGCCTTAGTCCACACACACCTAGTGGACAACACTTATTCCAATGCTAGCATAAAAAAACTGCTGAATTCTTCTAGTTGACTGCGACACTTCTGTTCATATCTCAATCATCACCATCATCATTTACCATCCCTTAAAGGCCCTGGGTTGGGCATTACCTAAGGGGATGGTAGTGAGGGGAACTACATATGTTTATCTCAATTATGACAACTCACAAAGAAGCTCTTCTTAGATGCACAATCTAAACCTGTTGGAGCCAGGTTGTCAGTCAGTCTAAAGTTAGACATGCTTACCATGACGGATGGCTTTTTCCGAGAAGGCGGATGCTCCACCATAGGAGCTCCCAAGCCCTCCCATTTCAGCATCATAGTATGACATCCTAAGGGCAACAACAGAAACAAAAAACCATACATGAGCATTATGAAAACTTAGGTTCCCTATTCAGTGTGGACAAAAGCCAAAATACAGCTGTTTGTACACTGTCCAGAGCCACAGCTATTACCAGTTGTTGAAGCCTGTCCAAGGAATAACCAATCTCCTTTCAGAATTACTAAAGTCTAAAGTCTTCAAAAGATCAGCAACTCTGGACTTCACAGAGTTCAGGTTACACCATAGCCAATGAGCCGTCACAGCGGTTAGAAGTACCAGCGACATGTGTGCTGGTGTGCCTCGTCTACTGCCATACGATAAGTATGTGTGCTTCACAACTAACAAAATTTAGCCTACAGCAAGCTTCTCACACATTCAGCAGATTTCAAACTTCCTTCGTATAGAACTAAGTAGCAATGACAAGGTTATTTGCTAACATGTGCAGTGAACCTTTCAGATGAAGCCTCACAACAGAAAAAAAGGAAAAATGTGTCATCTGTGCTGATGTCAAGAAGGCCAAGGCCGACATATACGACGAATGTATGTATAAACACTGAAATCGAGACATTAAAGATGCCTCAGCTACATGACATTCATGTGTTATTTTTAATTCTCACATGTAACATTTTTTTTCCAGAGCTATCATTTCTTGAATTCATGTGAAGCGTTCGTATTAGCATTTTACTTTTACAAGCATGTACATTGACATCATCTTTCATGCCAGTATTCGATGACACATTTCTGCAATTCCATAAGGCTAAGGGTATTCTTTTACCAAGACATCGGGTGGACAGTTCTCGGAGACAGTGATGCATGAGTAAAATGGTTAATGTCCAGCAACATTGGTATATGTTATGTCCATAGTGTTAATCTAATCTATTGTGCAAGTAAATAATACTCTTTTCATTGAGACCAAGATCTAGATGTTTCTTGCGGCTTCCTAGGAGTCTCTAGAGGTGCAAAAAGGCCCTTTCTAATCAAGAGACCAAAGAAGATGCTTATGCCTCACATACAGAAAACTCATGTGAATCTGCTAAAGACTTCAAAAATTATTTACTGCCTAGCTGAGGGCATGCAAAATAGGCAGCAGACGCAAAAGATGGGTTGCAAGGAAAGAGTAAGCTCCAACCAAACAAATAATAAAAAATAAAGTGAGCACTAGCACAATGACAAGCACAGCTGGCAGGCACGAAGGCAAATGTCACAAGTCTTGGCTAGCAGTGACATATGACCATCATCACAAGCTCTAGTACACGTACATCGGGACCAACATAGAACCACTCCGACATATATCAAGCAACGTGATTCACGAACAATAAGAGGTCATCACAGGCTCACTCTACAATGATCCAGGAACTTGATAACAGGGTAGATATGAAATCAAGTAAAAAATATGCATGGGCCGTGGCAACGTGTTTGATAAGCACGGAATTTGTGGAGTACTTGTGAAACAGCTAACATTTGTCTAACCCTGGAAAAGCTTTTGTGACCTACTTTAATATTTGCTAAAATAATCATGCAATGTGACTGATTTATTAGACACTTCCTGTTTATTAACAGTGATTTTAAAGGAATTAATATCTGCCTGCACATGCTGAATACAGCGCATTTCTTTGAATGATTGTTCTTCTCTGATGCACCTGAAGCTCGGAAAAATGAAATATTGCCACTTGCACTTAGGCAAGCGCTTAAATGTGACACACTCATTGCCAAGGCACAAGAGAGCCGTAAGTAAATCCCACTTGATTGCACAGTCACCTTTAAGGATCGAAGTACTGAGTAGTTTACATAAAACTTAATTACGGGTTGTGCAAGTGCCAGCACAGCGACATCAGTGACTCACCAGCATGACCAACACAGACAGGCTATGAAAAAGCCAGCGTGCATAAACACCTAATGACTGTTTAGCTTCTTGATCTACAAGGCTTTGAGGACCACTGTTACTTTAAATTACCTGTCCCGAAAGTATGTGATGAAAACTTCAAAGGTAGCGAAGTCGATGCTCGAAAACAACGCAAGCAGCTGATCTGTCACTGCTTGTGTTTTCAGTGTCACTTCTCAAGCTTACGTGTTACGCAAAATGATGGCCAGGTATGCGCAGGTGAGTTGCCAACCTCGACGTAATTCCAGCAAAAATAAAAGGGAGGGGGGATGAACACTGACAATGGACCGAGTCATACACATGTCTACTCAGAAAGATGTGACTCGACTCGATCAGTCACCTACACGCCCAGCTCGTCCACAGAACGTAAATAAATCCAAAGAAATGAAAGCGAACAACCAGTTACTGCAGCACTTGCAGGCGAGTTACGAAGAAAACGCCGAACAAACAACGTTCTCTCGCGTTTGCTCTAGCGTTTATACCGCTACACCGACCAGACAATGAGAGTAACCGCATTGGGCGCATACGCAAAGAAAAAAAAAAAAAAAAAGCAGCTGGCGAAACAATCGGCAATGACACGCCGATGAAGTGGTAGTTCATTGCCTCCGCTATGCACGTTCGCAGGCGCCGACATATAGACCGGTGATTCACAGAGCATCACGCCACGCGAGGCAGAGGCTCGCAAAACACTACATTTAGCGCATGCTACTGAAAGAGAAGCGAAGTGATAATTACCCGTGGTGAGGCGATGCAGACGCAAGAAACGGTTATGGCAGTTCTCCGACAGTGCTGTACGTGGAATGATCGAGAA
Source organism: Hyalomma asiaticum (assembly GCA_013339685.2). NCBI lineage: Eukaryota > Metazoa > Arthropoda > Arachnida > Ixodida > Ixodidae > Hyalomma > Hyalomma asiaticum. The sequence continues at coordinate 43,542,382 of CM023485.1, read as the reverse complement.
AGCTCGGTCGCTTCTAACAGACACTAGTGACGAAGGCCACCCCTGCGGAAATACTACTACTATCAGGACGCACGGCTTCAGTTTTTACGATGGCAGCGCTACATAACGAGCACAAAACCATGCAGATAATACCGCTGTTGCTAGATAACACACAGGCCCTTCAATATGGCGAACAGCGTTGCGATCTATTCAACAAACCGCGCACGGCATCGCGAACTAAAACAACGTTTCCCGCAAAGCAAAACGAAGAAACTGCTTCGATACAGGACACGCGAACACGTCTTGAAACTTACTGTTTCTGAGAACTGTAAATCGATGAAGCTGCAGCAGCGCTGTTATGCAAAATGATCGGCGGTCGCAGATCGGCCTACGACTCGCGCTTCACTGGGACCTAAATAATGCTTCCTATCACCGTGTAATAAGAGAGGGCATACCTCGTGATGGTCAGTCAGCAGTCAGGGTGATGCAATCCTCCGTGTCTGCAGGACAACGAATGTTTTTCACTGGTTTAGGAAGAACACTAGCTTCCTGCTACGCTAAGCACCCAAATGCAACCGAAAGCAACAAAGATGACGTCAACTGCTGTTGGTGTCTGGCCTTTAGAATCCGCCGCATCTGGTGGGGCGTTACACTACACTTCAGAGGTGTTCGTGAGATGGCGCTTGTTTGGAAACCGAAAACGAAAGCACATCAGAGGATCGCTGCTGCGTTGTTGACTGTGCATGTTTACCATGACAAGATAACTTTGAACTCGCTAATGAAAACGCTTTTCGCGAGGAGGACAAAAAAAAAAAAAAAAAAATGAGCGGAGGACAAAAAAGCCTCCCAAAATTCTGGAGCAACAAACTGCTACAAATATACGAATTGTAGGCAATTTCTATATGTGTTCCGTATAAAACTGCCCAGAAGCCGTTCTTTATGAAGTGGAGCGAAAATGCAACTGGACTGCCGATGTGTATTTCATTCGTATATATGTAAACTGCATATAAAAGCTAATACTAAGTCCTGGGGTTTTACGTTCCAGAACCAAGGTATGAATATGAGAAACGTCGTACTGGCGCACCGACAGTAGGAGTATGATTAAAGGGCTATTCAAAAACCGCAAAGTACAAAATTTGTGAATATGATGCCGAAAGAATTTCACGTATACGTGCTGTAATAAGTAAGTTACAGGAGATAAAACAATCTTCTCATGGCCGCTTCAGCTGGTTTCGGTATCTTGCTCAGCCTGTCTTTCCGCCGCCCTAGCAAAAATTCTAATAGAAAAACTAATAGCCTATGAGGTTATTGACACCAATAGAATTTATTATAGTATTAGACTAATGGCTTGTACGAGAGTTATAGGAAAACATAATACTATTGTTCTAATAACCTGAACTTATGGGCGACACCCTTTTTGTGTGTAGAGAAAAAATGGAGGATGCATGTGCTTTTCAATCGCATTGTGAGTGACACAGCATTTGATTTTAGCTGAATTTATGATCATGCATTATACACTAACAAGACACCGCCGGAACATCACACATGCAAATACACACTCGACCATTCCAAACCAATATACAGAACAGAGAAGGTTCACAGTATTTCACATCTGTATACAGACAGTCCCGTATATATATTCCAGATTCCTGACCTGCTATGCAGTGCCAGTGGGGAAATTACTGTTATGCGCAATAACAAATAAGGATACACAGGACATCTGCCGATCAAGGGTAGGCTAACTGGTAGCTGTGCATCACACATATCTGTTAATCTAAACCCACCAAATATTCAATGCCAAATTGCCAAGAAATCATACATCTCTAGGTCCCTCATTTACACCCTTAAGGGTGAAATTTTCTTACTGTGTAAGCTAATACAAACTAATAAAGCTATTTAAAGGATTACTGAGTTGCAAATTTTGTGTTTTGATAGTTATCTAAAGCCCTAGCCACCTTGCTTGAGAATAGATCCATTAGACAAATTTCGAAAAGCATATTGATATAATCTAGTAAGGCCAACAGGACACTGTATTAGACTAATACAAACACCTATAAGACAATTAAAGATTCCTATAAGACTAATACAATACTAATAAGACTAATAGAAAACTTATTAGACTAATACAAATCTCTATTAGAATTTTTGCTAGGGCGGGGAGGGGGTCCGTGTAGTTCGCGGTCGTGGCTAGAGATGTAAAATTTTTGATACCTTCAGGGGCGTGAAAAAAAATAATAAATAGGTTTGTTTTGTGTTGTTTTTCAGAAAGATAGGAAAAATCGAAAATATAGACCACTGCGTACTGAACTATGGAGGAGACAGTTAACTTCAATCTCTATTATTAATTATTATTAATATAGCTGTTTCGCACAATTAGGTAAGTGATTTCAAATCAAAGTGTCAAGGCACATATTTGTTCCGATCTTCGTGTAATTAATTTCCGCTTGATTCGTCAATGCTTCGCTGTGCAGCGGGCAGAGCCTTCCGGATACTGAAGTCCGAATGTACGTAAACAACTTTTGCTCGCAGTAACCTGCAATCGTGTTGCTCACATGGCGCACAAGAAAAGGAAATAAGAGGTACGTGATAGGCGTGGGGGCTAAAGAGTTGGTTGAGAATATATAGTGAACAAATAGTACCTTGCCACAATGTGGACCACCGCTGCCTTTTCTGCGGCTGAGCGAGCTTATTTGGAAGGTGTAAAAAATAATAACAATGAGGGCCTGTTTACTGGTCGTTTTAGAAATCATCGTTCGCTTATTTCAGTAATCCATCTTAAATACTAGATAACAAATATCTTTAGACCGAGAAAAATTCGGGACACATAAGAGGAAAAAGATAGACACAGGACGGCCAGGACGGGCGCTAACAACCGTTTATTAGGCAACACGAAATAAGTACATCGTCACGAAATATCTACAAATGTTCACGACAGGCTTGCCAGAAGGAGGTGAGACAATCAAACCACACACAACTTGGGCCGGCAAGCTTCCGCACCACAAATACATTGATGTAACCGGGACAATGTCGCCTCAGATGAGATGCGGCCGAAGACCAACTGGGCAGCCATGCGAGCCGAGGAAGCCGCCGTGGGACAGGAACCGTAACTACTGCAGATGACCGAACGCAAGTTGTTCCAAATACGCCGACCGTTAGTCCGTCAACCGCGTGAACAGAAACTGTCAAAATGAAAAGTTCGCGCACAATTCTTCCTTCTCTTTCGTTACGAGTAAAATAACTTAGAGAGTAAATATTAGCGTAGTATTGTAGGTACAGTATAGCAATCGGTGGCAAAGGGAAGTAAGTATGCAAGAGGCAGCAAACGGAAGTGAAGGTGCGGAGGCGCGAAGATAGGAAAGGAAAGAGTAAAGCGTAGTATGATAACATTTCTGGTTGATGCCACCTTCTCTCAACTATCAAAGCACAGCATAGCCTTGTATAGTATATAATATAGCAAGGGGGTTGGAAAGGGAAGTGAGGATGAAGAGAAGGGAATGTATAAGACAGTATTTGATGTATAATTCGCCTGCATTGTGTATAATGTGCATTATGTTATTTATTTATTTATTTATTTATTTATTTATTTATTTATTTATTTATTTATTTATTTATTTATTTATTTTCTGTGCTGTACCCCACCCCTGTAACGACCTCCGAGCCAACAGTACGCCTAAATAAATAAATAAAAATAAATAGAAAGACGAGGGGAGTGGTTGAAGCATGGCATATGTGCACGTACAGAATAGCACAAGGAGTGGAAAGGAAAGTGAGGATCGAAAAGAGCGGTGGAGAGGGTAAGGCACAGCGCAGACTTGATGATATGTGGTTTTTATTGGCGCAGGGGCCAAGTGTGGCCAAAGAGCGCCATTACAGATGACGTGATGTTGGCAGAGACCAATGAGTCATGCTGGTAACATTCACGTGGCTCAAAAAAGGCCTATAATTTAATGGCTGTATAGAGGCGTAGAACAAGTGTAAAATGATCACATTGGCGGGTGGGGTGATCTATCGGTATTCAATGCACGATAAGCGATTATGATTCTGAAAACTAGACTACATGGTAGCACGAATCCCTCCTTGAGACCAAGGACGGGGTGCTTTCCTTGATAAAAAATACTGCAGCAACGGCCTCTGCTGGGAGGCCGCTGCAAGGCAATGGTCCTCAGCAAATCTGAGGTTACTGAGGACCCTTACATCCATCTGTACCCAAACCAAACGTCTAAATACTTGCTGTAAACATGCTATGAATAACATTGGAGGGATTGTATCATCTTGCCTTAAGTGGTTATGCCCTTTCTTACTGGTATTTTACTGCACTCTTTGTGGAGGACTATGGTAGCTGTGGTGGCTGGAGTCCAGCGTTTGAAGAAGGCTGGTCTCCAGCCGAAACTTCAGAATAAATCCTAAATAATATGTTTGTCACTGTGACTTTCTGATCGTACATTTATCCCGATAGCCAGGAAGAACTTATATATATATATATATATATATATATATTATATATATTCTTACGCAATGTCTCGTGTACGCCCAAATTACGCAATGCTTGCATGAATGCTGATGTTTCGACCGGGTCAAATGTTTTCTCGTAATATATAACGGCTACATACAGCGGTTGGTTTTAGTCCGCGCATTTCTCTATCACTTCACTGATTGTGTACTCGAATTAGGTCTATTGTTGAACAGCCTTTACGAAATCCTGCCAGTTCGTTAGGCTAAATTTTATTAGCAATTACCTTGCCATATACCTTATAGACAACTGAGAGTAATCTGATGGGCCCGCAATTGTACACTTTGCTGGGCGATCAGTGGATAGCTACTTCTTTCACATTTTTCCTGCTCTGTTTGTTACCACGCAGTAGTCAGTCTATTGTGGGAAAGTGCCCGTTTTTAGGCGACGACGACGACGACGACGACCACAACAACAACAACAACAACAACAACAACAACAACAACAACAACAACAACAACAACAACAGCAGCAGCAGCACAACAACAACAACAACAACGACGACGACGACGACGACGACAACAACAGCGACGACAGCAGCAGCAACAACAACAACAACATCAACAGCGACGACGACGACGGAGACGACGACGACAACAACAACATTTATTCATTTATTTTTGTTGTCATCACGTTATACCTAAGGGCAAGCTTACTAAATAAAACTACAACAACAGCCTAACAGATAAGAGACTCCGTAATGTCGACATAGAAGATACAGCCGTAGCTGTCATCCCGCGAACAGGGGCGCAAGACAGAAAAAAGAAAAAAGGCTTATTGCACTATATCTGCTCGATAGAAGTGTAAGGACCGAGCAAGACACATGTATACACTCTCTAGAACGATGGCAGACAACGGCTATAATAGGAGCGCATGTCCACCGCGTGATAAATTTCTCGTGTCCGCGCGCAGTGTTTCGCATGCCCCAACAGAGCGTCCGCGGGTCCGCACGAAGCCTTCCATTAGGCGGCTGAAGAATGCGCGTCTAGCAGCGCCGTAAGTGGGCAATCCAGGCGCTGTCCTATAGCACACGACAGGACCTTTGCGGTCCGGAAGACAGATGTGCTGTTATTCTTCGCCTGCTGCCGCTTGGAGGGAGAGTCCACAAAATGGATTCTTTCGAGGATCGCCGTATGGAAAGGAGCGGAAGAGGGAATGGGGTCTTTTCCGCGTGTACAGCGAGGAAAAGCTTGGCGTTGATCTAGTTGAGTCCTGCCAGATTGCGAGCAGAAAATCGCATCTGTACCTCAGTGCGCGCTGAGCGCTTTTTGAAACGGTGAGCACAGCACACTGCAGTTTATTCATAGGACGATAGCGGGTTGGATATGTGCATATAGATTTCTCGTCCTGGAGAGTACTCCGCGAACTGGAATGTATCGCTCCGTGTGTTTCCATGCTGCGTGCATGGGCTATCTTGTGCGCCTTCGAAGGTGTACATAAGTAAACCAAGTACAACGAATTTCGCACGCGCTCAAATGCCACGTTGAATTGTAAAAAAGGCTGTGTTGAGCGTTTGGCATTTGAACTCCCACGACACAAAGGAGGTACACATAGAACACACACACACACACACACACACACACACACACACACACACACACACACACACACACACACACACACACACACACACACACACACACACACACGCACACACACGCACACACACCGTGATGCCTGTCTCCCTTTTGTCATCGGTTGCCTTATGCAGTTTTTGACAGCTTGGGCAGATGATGAGAGAGCAAATATACGTTAAAGTTGTAAATTCGCATTCAGCCACACGGTAGTAGTTGTCTGCACCGTTATCAACAGCGTGTTCACGAACCTGACAAAGTCCAAGTAGCGTTGAAAGCTGCTGGGCGAGTTGGTACTGGTTAACGTTCTCGCAAACTGCGTGGGAGACTTATTTGAAGCCTTCATCGACTTCAAATAGTGCCCAGCAGGGACGACACGTCACTGTCGAAGTTTATCAACATAACGAGCAAACCTGAGTGCATGCACGTGGAAAGTCACGTAAATCAACAGTAGAACGTAGACCGGAGATATGCATGGTCCTTGTCAGACACATTTATAGACGGATGGCCAATACACCCCTCTCCCTTTGTCCTGATATGAAACGCGTCTGACATTCTGCGACCTATATGTATCTACTTTCTCTGGAAATAAAGTTCGCATCACTGAAAACCGGCTTGCAACAGCATTTTAGGCAGTGTGCTGGCAAGTGCGAACCCGGGCTATTAAAAAGAGAACGCGCGCGCTGCCGCAGTCTAATATTAATGCACGGTAATATTAACAACTATAACAACAATGTCCACATATACCTTCCATGGCTTCATTGTCTGTTGACATTATGATTGATTTCTGAGGTTTACGTCCCAAAACCAGCTGTGATTATGATAGACGCCGTAGTGGAGGGCTCCTGAAATTTTGACCACCTGGGGTTCTTTAACGTGAACTGACATCGCACAGCACACGGGCCTCAACATTTCGCCTCCATCGAAATGCAGCCGCCGCGGTCGGGATTCGATTCCGCGGCCCATATCAGCAACCAAGTACCGTAGCCACTACACCACCGTGGCAGGGATTTATTATAGGATTTGAAGGGAGCGGTTATCTAATGAGGCTTCACCATGCTTTCAACACTTTTAGCGCAACTGAAAGATCTGGGAACATAGTTTTATTGTGTTAGAGTGCGCTCACTACAACGATGATGTATTATTATTATTATTATTATTATTATTATTATTATTATTATTATTATTATTATTATTATATATTATTATTATCATCATCATCATCATCATGGGGTCGCAGGTGGGCTGCTGACGAACTGAGCCTCGCTGGAATCGCTCGGCTCAGTCGGCGTGATCGTCATTTTACGGAGGCGTAGTGCCAAACATAACGTCCTTGCTGCGTGTAACAAAGCATTCAAACGTGGCATACATATCGACGCAATTTGATTGACGTTTCTTTAAACCCATGGCCCGTGAAAAGACCGAAGGCAGAGCGCGAGAAGCTCCAGTTCGCCGGACATAATTCCGGGACACCGAAAAGAAAAATAATAATAAGCAGGGCAACGAATGAAGTCGGCAAAAATAAAAATTAAAAAAAAAAGGAAGAGATGGTGCACTTTCGCTGAGAGTGATAAATCGCACCCGCGATCCTCGCGTTTTGCGAAATCACGACTATACAGCAAATAGCTCGGCGAGGGTATGTAGTATACACGCCTGCGAAACACTCGCAAATAGCGCTCTTTAAGCGGGTTTTGCGCCGTGACAGCGAATAGACGATGAAACACGAACGCCCGGCTTTCGTGCAAACGCGCGAAAGAGAGTGAAAGAACAAAGGTAACAAGAAAACAATAACAGAAAAAGAAAGAAGGGAAGAACAGTTTGAGAGAGATACCCAGAAAGGAATAGCCCGTGTAAAGGTGGGCGAAATAAATAAGAGCAAACACCGAGATTGAGTGGAGAGCAAAAATGAGCGGCGAGAGGTTTTTTTCTCGAATGCCCGCGATGTTTCCGCGCATTCAGGGAAGAAAGGCGCGTTGTTAACGCGAACAAAGCGATGAGCAATGGTGGCCTACCGCGCGAGAGCCGCCGTCTTGTGACACCGCAGCATAAACCCGCCGGCGGCCGCCACATCAATAACGGGCCTGTCAGCGATGCCCTGCTGCAAAAGGGAATCAACTCCGTAGCACCACAAGAGAAAGCGGAAAGGGGGGTCAGCATACAGGGAGGAGGGGAGGGGGGGGGGGTGCTCTTCGCGCTGCGTGCCCTTGATGTCGGGAGGAAGAGGGGGGGGGGGGGGGGGGGCTTTATAATTCGCTTATAGGGGGCCGTATAACGCAGGCTCCCCGCGGGCATACATAGGCACCCTATTTGTTAACCGCGAGGCCACGGGTGTAAAGCATCGTAGCGACGTTGTGTGTGATGCGGTAAGAGTGCTCCGCAGCGGAGTGCCGAAGCTCCGCAGGTTGCCGCTCGCACAGTATGTTGTGCTCGACTCCGTGGACTTGTATTTTCGCTAATGCGGATCGTTTGAGCTGCGTGGTTATGCACTACGGTTTAACGCGGCTCATAAAACGAATGGTTTGTCCATTGTGAAGAACAAGACGTGCACTGAAAAGCGCACGGGAGACGTGACGAAGTAGTGACCTTCAACAAAGAAGTTAATAAAAAAATAAGCACTTCGTCCCGTCTAGTCTGATTCCTGTGTGCTTTGATATGTGCCGTTCTTTCACAATGGACCGGTGCCAAAATGCTCACTGCTTTAACTTAGAATGATTTGTAATGAATGAAAAGCCACGGACAAGCACGCAATCTTTTCAAGACAGCCTTGACGCCTCCAGCGAGAAACCGTGAAAAACGAAACGAATGGCGGTCAAATAATAATAATAATAATAATAATAATAATAATAATAATAATAATAATAATAATAATAATAATAATAATAAGATAGATAGATAGATAGATAGATAGATAGATAGATAGATAGATAGATAGATAGATAGATAGATAGATAGATAGATAGATAGATAGATAGATAGATTTCCGGGGTTTTACGTCCCAAAACAACGATATGACTATGAGAGACGCCACAGTGGAGGGCTAAGGAAATTCAGACCACCTGAGGTTCTTTAACGTGCACTGACATTTCAGCATTTCGCGTTCAACGAAATTCAGCCGCCGCGGCCGGGATTCGATCCCGCGACCTATCAACAGACAGACAGACAGACAGACAGACAGACAGACAGACAGACCAGAGTTTAACGTAGTTTGACACGAGAACTCAAATTGCCTTGAAGCATTGCAGAAAGGTGCCCTTTTCTGGGATAATGCAAAGATGACGCAGAATCATTCGCAATTCACAAGTTTATACTTCTCAAAGAGTAGAAACTTGTGGACTGAACACAAGTTTTATACTCTTTTCCAAGCACAGGATAGTCAGCTCGCCTAAGGACTGCCTAACCTTCCTGCCTCTCCGTCTTCGTACTTCAGTCTCGCCAGCATATTGCTTGGACTACACGCCGCACAAGCTCTGGATCAGCGGACAGACTCAACGGTCAACCCTAACGCCAGCGTACTATAAATGCATATACGTGCAAAGCATTTGGGCTGATTTATTTATTTACACGTGCCGCTTTACCGCCGCTGCCTTTTCCTTATTTCGCCGTCCTTTCCGTAAAACCTCCACTCGCAGCTGCGCGCACTCCTCCGCCCATCCCCATGCTTCACAAAGATTTAACGGAAGATATTTTCCGACTTCACGCTCTTACAGCTACAGTAACACAAAAAAAAAAATGAAGAAGAGCAGACGAACATCTGGAATGCACGCGAGAGAGGACTTCATATACTTCCCGCAAACGCCGAAACAGCGGAGTATAAGTGGTCGAAAAGCAGACCCTTAATCAAAGGCATGATGGCACCTCGATTGAGCATCGCGGAAGGCCATGACTCAAGGACCATCCGTTTCCAATAATAAAGCACCGTCACTCGAGCCTGGACCGATGCCTACGTGTAGCTTTAGGCCCGCCGTTCCGTTCCACAACCCCGAGCTCAGTTGTCTACGCGTACTACGCGGCGTAGAGGTATAGCGCCAGCCGGTGCGGTTCGCAGGTGGTGCGTCCGCCTGGCGTCAGAGGTCGCTAATAGCTTCCGCGCACCCAGGGTGCGAAATAAAGAGCGCGCTCGGATGGGGATGGATGGGCCTAATGACCGCCCGCGGAGCCGACGAGCTACAACCCGCCCCAACCCAGTGAAGCGCTGACCGCGTTCGCTGCCGATTGATTTAGCGTGGGAGGTCTTTTCCGCGAAGCAGAAGAGATCAATGAGGCGCGGGCTCTCTCTCTCGGTACGGAGAAGCAGTGTGTGTCCCGTGTAGCCGGGCCTAGCATTCCACGAGTGGGATTGTTTAATGATGTCGGTGATTACGCGGCGCGGAGTGATACACCTAAATGGAAAGGCCGCGATGCGGGGAATATGCCGGCGGACCGCTGGAACGAACGCGTGGGATGGAGCAGTTCGTATGCCGCGAAACAGTTTCGATGTTGTGCCGCTGTAACGCCACATCAAACAAGAATAAGGGAAGTGGGTGTTCCTAATCGCATTTCAAGATGTTTGGCTTCAGCAGAGAGCGTAGAGCTGTGGCACTAAAGTGCGAAACAACCAATTGTTGTAGAAATATTTGCGGCACCAATTCGGTTTCAAAATGGCTTACCGCGTACACCCCCGAGCAGGAGTTTCAAACACACGGCCAGCAGATAATTTGCTAGCGAGCCGGCCAGCATATGATACTTTTCGACCTATCAGAATCGGCATCAAGATTATAGCTATTCTGAAGATGGACATCGATACGTTTCTCGAATCCTGACGTGAAATGCTAATAAAGAAGGGCCCCATATATAAGATATTCAAAAAGCCCTCTTTCAGATGGCAACCTTAGCTGAAAATTTGTTAATTTCCGCTGCTTTTTCAGCGAAACCATTGCAAGTTTGTGCTGTTCGAATGGTACGCTTTAAATTGCGACAAAAACAAACAAACAAACAAACAAAACAGAAAGAATATGGAGGACAGTGGACAGTCCTCTTTAAGCAACCGCAGAACAGAAGAGCGGCAGAACATGACTCTTGAAGCTGAATGCGGACGTCCAGAGCTATGTGCCTTGTGAACCTCATGGTGCAAATACATATATGAAAAAGAACAGGCAATCGACGAACATCATTCAGTGAAACACTAGAACATTTCTTGCTTGTCTCATACAATATTCATTAACGTTTACGCCATCTCTACAATACCCTGCAATTATTTTTTTTAGTTTCCTCGTAACATAGTTATGTTTTCTCGCACATTCAAATTACAGTACGAAGTATCATGTGAGTAGGTATTGGTGAAGTCGTAGTTAACAGCTTCTCTAACGAGTTTCACCTTCATGAATTGAATTTTGTTCACTGACTCATCTGCGCCATGGCGGGGGACTTGCGTTATCGGGTCCGTATTCTAAGGAACCGCAGCTGTTAGGATTGCTTATTTCCACCGTGAACACTAACACCGACTTTTCTGCAACACGAGCTCTTAACGTTATCGCGTTAGAGGAGATTAAGATGCCCCGTAAACAGAGAAGGCTGCAGCTCGTGCACACCACCACACTGTCTCCCTTTGATAAGCTTCGCCGCATAGTTTGTCTTTGCGCAGAAAAGCACGCTTTAAAGGCGGCGAAAGTGCAAAGGAAGGATGAAGCGATGAAGAAAACGACGTGGACGGCGACATCGTTGGAGCAAATACGCGATGTTATAACTGCTGCGCATGGTTAGGGACTTGAGCTGTAATCGAGTGCTGGGTTTTAGACACGCGTCCTTTCTGCTCAACACGCATCCTTGACCTCTGTTCATCCGGAGTAAGTTGACGCGGGTGCTTCTGCCGTTCTGTTCAGGGATTTACACACACACACCCGACACTCTCCTAACACGTCCTGAAATGCCATGAAACACCATTTCTACCATATTGGAGCCGTAGCTGAGGACATAAGTGCCCAACCTCGCGGTGAGAGTCAAGGGGTGGGTGGATGCCACAGCTCCCGTTGAGCTGTGTTCAAATCCGCACTGACATGAATAGATTGTGAGCGATAGCGGTTACGGATACTGGTGGAGGTGGACACTATCGCGACAGACAGACAGACAGACAGACAGACAGACAGACAGACAGACAGACAGACAGACAGATAGATAGATAGATAGATAGATAGATAGATAGATAGATAGATAGATAGATAGATAGATAGATAGATAGATACGCTCGAAGTTGCTCAAGTTTGCTAAAAATATTTCACATTTAAAGTTCAAGGAATCCTGACGACGATTATCGTCATGTGACCGAAAGACGCCCCAATGTACGCGATGCTGTTTAGAGCGCAGAGCTATCCCGGAAAAGAATATTATGAAGACAGTAAATGAATACGGCGTTGTGCAAAGACTCCCCGCCCGCCATATAAGCAGGACACACGCACTCCGACGCACGGTTGTCGCGATCGTTGCCTCCGAAAACGGCCTCGCTCTAAGTGGCCCGTCCCTAAAGGGAAGGAACGAGAGCGGAGCAAAAAAAGAACGCGGCTTGACGAGGGAAAAAGTAGGGAGGGCGCGCTCTCGACCGAAGCGTCAAGCGCGGGGCGGAGCAATTTGGGGACGAGCGTTTATTGGCTCCTCGCGGAACGGCCGCTCCGAGCCGGGAGCGCCGGAGACAAAAGGAAGGCGCCGCTGAATTAGGGAGCGAGCGGGATGGGGAGAGATGGGATGAAACGGCGATAAAACGGCGTAGGCGCGGACCGCGAAAATCGTCGAAGGAATTGGAACGGAGGCATTGAGATGAAATAGCTTGCTTTAGCGTACAACCTTCACGTCTATGTTCTTCCTTAGTTTCCTTCGGGCACAGTAAAGGAATTAAAAGGAGAAAGAAAAAGCGCCATTTCTGCTCTAATTAGGCACCGCACTGAATGATACGTGACTGGTTCACTTTTATTCAAGCATACATGGCGTGGTTGCTCTGAGTGCCAATGTAATAACGGCTGTCGGTTTGCAAACAAAAGCTTAGAGCTGTTTCGTTTGTTCATGATCGTCCCAAAGAAAGATTGAACGGGCCGTTGTTTTAAGCGAGGATGACAGGTGTCTTATTGTCGTAGCACATTTATGCATAAGTAGTCAGTATATTGTATGAAATAAAATGAATTCCGTGCTGGAGGCGTGTAGTGCAATACTAAAGTCGAGTTTAATCTTGCCAATTATCGCCGTATCTTTAAAAGTTGTGGTGTGTTATGTTCCGGACATGTACGTTTACAGCCGTCTTACATAACATATCGAAATGAGAGATGTTTCTGGATGTCGCCTAAGTTGTGATAGTGGTTGCGTATTGTTTATTGTAGGAATGCTTGGGATGGCATCGTATGGAGGCGCTCCTAAATAAAGTAAATATTATATCTGGCCGTGTACACATCTGAGAGCTATTGTGTACACACAGATGCTGTTTGGTTGATCAGTCGACATTATATATATATATATATATATATATATATATATATATATATATATATATATATATATATATATATATACATATATATATATATATATGTGTGTGTGTGTGTGTGTGTGTGTGTGCCCTTGTGTGTGTGCCCTTGTGTGTGTGCCCTTGTGTGAGGATTAGGCAATTTTCTCAGTTACAAAGGTGATGTCATCTCGGAAGCGCTGCCTCATGCGCACTGTGTGTTGGCATTCTTCCCGCAATGGTCCACCGATTGCGAGAAGCAAAAATTGCAAACCGAGCAAATGTAATGCCAGCCAGAGTAAAGGAAAAAGCGCAATGTTTGCGAACCAATGCTCCCAGAAGCGAATCGGAATGCTTTCCTTTTCTCCTTAGCACAATGCCAGCCCGAGGTGCTAAATAAGCTATTTTTACGTTATCTTTCCCTCACAGAGATTCAAAACACCTCTTATTAGGTGCTTCAAGTTTACCTCTGATTAGGTGCTGGAGCTTAACAGTGAGTGTTAACACAGTTCCCACAAAAAATAAATAAAAATAACTAACAAGTACTCCACAGCTGCTCTTACCGCTGGATTTTTACTGTCCGAAAACTGCTAACCCACCACAAAAACTGAGGTTTGAATTCCGTGCTTCATCAGGAAAGAGAAAGCAAGGACCATCTTATACGAGAGGCGGCACTCAAAATCCTTGTAGCGCGGCCGCCTTGCTTGCAGTAACCATCTTCCGCCGCGTATTGCGTTCGCATTGCCGACCGTCGTGAGGCTCGTAATCATTTTAATGAACCTAAGGCCACCCGAGCGCTCCCACTTCCGTTTAAATGGAAAGTCGTTACAGCGCGCGCCGCTTTCACCGGGAATCAGCGAGAAATAACGGGAACAACGGGCGTACAGTTGCAGGCGTACCCCACTGCGAACGCAAGACACACACACAAACACAAGCGTCACACGCGTAACGGAAGGCACGGCAGTGCAGCGCCCATTCGGAGGCCATTACCTTTTGTTTCAACAATCACACAGAGCCGAGCTTTATTGTTCCATAAGGCGCGTCCCGACGGCCCAGTGAAACAAACGATCTAGGGCTTCAAGTCCGCAAATTGCTCGCGGTCGGCCGTAGCGTTTTCTTTTTTCTTTCCTCCATTTTTCTGCCCTGTTTATGTTGTATGGCAGCCCCGGTAACAGCGCAGAGCGCGCTGTTGGGGAAAAACAAAGGTAAAATAAGAGGGAAACAGTGGGGGAAAAGAGGACGCTTTACCTTCTCCCCAAAGCGCCGATGGGGAGAGCCGCTAGTCGGCGCTGAGGGAGAGAGAGCACGGAGCCAGAAGGGAGATTCCCGCAGAGCACCATCACATGTACCACCGCAATGGGCCTCAAATGGCCCTTTCACCAAGCAATCAAACCGTACCCGAAACACCGCTTTGCTCCTTTTTTTTCTTCTTTCCCCCTCTGTTACTCCCTCAACGCCTAACCCTCCTCAACACCCCTTCTTGTTCGCTGCCAAACTGGAATTACGGCTAGCCGAAATGGCCCCGTTTTATCCGTGCCGTTCTCCCTTCCCTATTTTACCTCCCCCTCACGTGTTCGCCTGTCCTGTCGTTTATACACGGCGAACCGTTTTGTACACTCGCTCGCTGTGTCGGGTTCGTTTCTGGCCGCTGTTCCTAAATGTCGCTGCTCTGGCTGCCCCTGATCGTCGTTGAGATTTCCTTGCGGGAAAGCAGGGCACAAGGAAAGAGACTGGTCGGAGACTTAATATAGAGGCCGGAAAGGAAAACCTTCTAGCCTCTATACACTTAATGTGGGTGAGACCCCGCGCGCTTTATTAAAGGAAGAGGGTATATTGTCAACTCTTCGGGAACAACCACTCGTCACTTATACGCGTAACACCATTCTTGGTGGAGTGGTCAGTCACACTTACCGACGAAGCCCGTTCATTGTGCTCTTCACTTACCGACGAAGCCCGTCCACACTCACCACAGTGCTACGTCGACTGTGGTTAACGCTATGACTCCCGTTTTTTTTTCCCTGAAGCGAATGCTTCAGGGCAATGCTCTTGACCACGGTGTCTGTATTTTCCATGATATACTCGCCAACGATATTTCCCCAACGGCGAGGCTGTCGATCGATTCGCGACTGGCTCTTAATTACCCCTAACCGTACCCTTAATGATATAGCGCAGTTCCGCTGCGCACATCGACGTTTTGCCGATGTAGCTGTTTTTATTTAACGAGTAAAGAAGACCCGCTTCGCTGACGTAACGCATGATAAAGGGACGAGCGTTTCAGGATATTATGCTCGTATTCGCCGGTGTAAATTACGGAACCGAATTTGTATGTTTTTATTCCTCACACCGCATCAGGAAATAACTTAGCAAAGAGAGAATTGCAGGCGCCCTTCAACATTTCTTAACATAGTCGCAACACGGTGCCGAACAGTCGCGGAGGCTCCTATGAACATGCGAGCCGAATATTATCGTGCTGCTCACACCAGGGAATTCGCAGTTTGGTTTCAAACGCAGCTAGAAAGCGCCCGCTCTTCTTTCAACAAATGACGTCGTTGGGGCCCCCGACTAAGTCGCTTGAGGCAGAAACAGCACCGGCTAATTTAATGACCGCGGGAAGATAATCTGCTAGGCTTCATTTCTTCGTTTTGAATCCAACACATACAAAAATTATGAGCATCTGTCTTAATAGCAAGGCAAAAAAATTCAAGCCCATGGTGTCAACACATGGTGTTGACGCGGAAAGATGCGTAGTTATTGGTTAGCTGGAAAACTTGGGGAGGGGTATGGGGGATCTAACTGGGGGCGTGTTAGGGGGGTGTCGGGGCAGGCGTGTATTGTATAAATCCCTGGCACAAACGATTGAGTATCCGTCTCTTAGTAAACAAAATTTGTGCCTGGGACTAAATTCTGCGTGCCAATTTTACTAGCAACTTTTGTTAGACCAGCCGGCCCAATAGACTGTCGTTACGGGGCGTATTGCTCAGCTGGCTTCCCCCGTTACGCACAGCTTACGTTACTGGTACAGCAGACCGTTGCGTCGAAAGCTGGTGGCCAACTGTGAATTGCCGTTTCAGAGCTGAGCGTTCCCCACGTCTACCGAACAACGGGGTCATAATCGTAGCTGGTTTTGGGACGCAAAATCCCAGAAATCAGTCAATCAAATGCGGCCGCCACGGCCGGAATTCGTTCCCACAACATTCGGGTTAATAGTCAAAACCACTGAAACATCGTAGCGGGTGTGGTTAGACAAGCATGAACAGAAAACACAATAAACTCGTCAGCTAGTGTTGATCGCAATAAGACAAACTGCCTCCCAATCAACGTCATTAGGATGCGTATTTCTAATATTCAAGCTTGCAATATGAAAAAAAAAAAAGAAACAAGAACGGCTTCCCTCCAACATTTCCTGCACGTCAAACTCACGGCACCCGCCGCACGGTATAAAAAAAAATGAATAAATAAATAAAACAAAAAAGAGACGATCTCTGCCATATCATAACACCAAAGACACCAAAATCTCCATATATCTTTCACCAAACTGCACTTAAAGCATCCCCACTTTTGCATTGATCAATAGGCGCTCTCCTAAAAAGCTTTTGCGTTGGCAATCGTAACGGCGACTCGTTGAATGCGAAAGCGCCGAATCGGTACCAGGCTCGTTTTCATGGACAGGCAATCAGCTGCATAAACCTTGAGCGAGTCAGAACTATGCTCTCCAGTTCGCTTTATTGTTTTTTTTTTATGTCTTTCCGCTGAAGCAGAGGCTACAGAGGTACACGCGAACAATCGTTAGCCACTTCTCTGTCGCAATTCGCCTTTCAAAGTGCGGAACATAAACGCCGATCGAAGCATATATATGTATGAGCACATTCGAGGACCATGAGAACACTTTTTGCTTAGGTTCGTCACTGTGCCGTGCTGCTTGCTCGTGCCACTACATAGGTGGCTCGAAAAGAGATCCGCGCACATATATGTGTATGTCTCTGGCAAACACCAGCCTGAATTTTATATTTTGTTTCCTTATTTCGGTTTGGCTGCTTCGGGAGAGCACCTCAGCTCCATATGCTTTTCTGTAAACACTTCCGTATAAGCCGGTAATGGCACAGAATGGCGGGCGAATCATACATTACGCACAGGTATATCATATCTTTTAGCGTGCCACTTTCAATTCATGCCAGATGCGGTACGAAAAGCAGTGAAACTCTTTGTCTCTGTCGGGGGTTGGGTCATGGGCGCCATTGGATGCATAGGTGGCAAGGCGGAATAAATCTTTTTCAACGTTCTTCTTCTTCTCCTCTCTCTCTCTCTCTTTCTTTTTTTACTTCGAGATTCACGATGTATGATGTACAGGCTCTTAGGGGAGTCGTGGAGGATGTTTTCGGTATGTTACCTGTCGTTGTACATTCCCTACAAGTTCAAAACCATAAAAAAAAAAAAAATCCTGCAGATCTCACGCACTGTGGCAATCGGTGTCATGCAAAGTCAGTCAACAATAAAGTTGCCTATGACGAATTGTTTGGCATTCAGCGAGCTCATACGAGTAGGATCAAGGTTTTTGTACAAAACGAACTTGGATTGACCATGGAACGTCGATAGCACTGTGGCGGCTGAATGGTACATCATGGTACGATGTAGCGTTGTTACTCACGTTAGTCCAAAGCACGGACACCTGCTTTAACGAAAGAAAAAAAAAAAAACACTATACGGCGCGGTGAAGCGTCGTTAGAGAAGTGTTCCTACAGTATGAGCAAAGCAGCTCAAAAGCAAACGGAATGGCAGCAGAACACATGTATTGATATCATAGCTCTCACCACAGATTACAAGCACAATACACGTTACACAAGCACCATTACAACTGTTGGTGCAGTGGGTTTATTTTCTGTATATACCGAGCGGGAGAAGTAGCCTGTGGGTAGCGTTCTTGCTTGGCACCTCGAGGGCCCACGTTCGATACCGCCCTAAATTTTGGTAGGTGGTACGTGTGTGTGTTTGTTATGCCTGTATTTAAATCGCAACCTACGACAAACGGTGCTCCCTTCTAGTCTGAAAGGCTAGAAGGCTAGTCAAAAGGCTAGCCGACAGGCTCAAAGAGCTCCTATCTTTGATCCTGGGCCGAATGTGGGCCGATCCTGGGGGCAGTGAACCGAGGTGAGGTGCAGAAAACTTGGGGCGCCGCTCAAAGTGACGGGTTCGACTCTGCAGTCGCGGCTTTTCATTTGCCTATTTACCGCAACCCCGGCGTTTCTTATGTCTATGTTGTCCCTTGGTTGACGTATACGTTCCATAAGATTCAAACTCCTGTAGCGCATACCGTGGGCCGAGCACTGCAGGTGTGAGCCACACATGATTGCAGTATCCTTCCCCGTGACGTGGATGACAAGTACACGGCTTTAGTGATATAAAGATGAGTCATTCATGTTCGTCACACACTGATACCCTACCTCCGAAATATTGCGATGTACCAGGTGAATGAGACTGCCAGGTGACCACCGAGACGTAGATAGATAGATAGATAGATAGATAGATAGATAGATAGATAGATAGATAGATAGATAGATAGATAGATAGATAGATAGATTCTAATGACTCAAGTTCGCCAAGAAATGCTTCGCATTTACAAAAACACATGCTTTATCATTAACGTATATACATACGCAGGCCCACACTTAAAAGCATCTCCGGCCACGTGTTACGTTGAAATCTGGTGTACACTCGCGTTGCCGCTATCATTATTTATTCATTATTTAGGACTCAACGTGATTGGAAATCGAACCCACATCCTCGTATGTTAGCACCGTTATACGCATTAGACTCTAAGCCATCACAGCAGCGGCATGGTGGCTAACGTTGCCTAATGCCGGCTACGAGCACTTGGACCAATGTCGGCTATGGGACGGTGTTTACCTTTTCTTCTACTGGGGACACATTCTATCATCCGTCATTGCTGTACTTCAGTATTTTCAGTTTGCTACCTTCTTCGTACGTTCCATTACCGCTACTCATTGTTTACGAAGATCAAAAATAAGCAGCAGATGAGTTGTCACAGTTTGCACGGAATGGCTACCCCCTTTTTTTTTTTTTTTCACTTCATCAACTCCACCCGGCCAGACACATTTTGTCCGATTTCGCACGCGCCCAGCAAGCTGCAAAGGCGAGCCCTCATGGAACACAAATCCCTTCATCTCGTAGCACATCCACGTATACATTATGCCGGTTCGGAATAATACGGCCGCTCTACCGATATCGCGCGAGGCGCGCTAGAGGCGACGCGCACGCGCTGGCTATAGTCCCATTTGCGGAAGAGTGTCGCGCACCCTAAAAGCCCCGTACCATTACCCAACCCGCACAGAGGTGCGCGCACGCTGTTTCGCATGAGAGCGGACAAGCGGCGGCCAGAGGCAGAGCGCGGTTTGCGATTTGCGTTCCTGATTGATGCTCACCGTGTTTGCGGCCACGATGCAGCGTAACAGAGGACCCACTTCTCTCTCTCTCTCTTCTTTTTCTTTTTCATCGATACAGCTATACGAGATACACCCAGCCCGGTCTGCATTCCATTTCCTTTCGTTATTTAGTGCACCAATGCTCATTTTTTTATTTATTATTGGCACGAGGCAGCGCGTTTATCGGAGGACGGAGAGGTTTTTGTTTGCAGTCATATCTCGTTTTTCTAAAGAGCCCGTCAGGGAAGGTTGCGCCGAGCGATGCAGGCACGCGAAAGCAGAGGAAAAGTCCGCTGTTTGTGGTCAGCCAGGGCTTTCAGACTTTCGCAAACGCTTCTTTTTAGTTCAGTGGCACGTTCCTCGCAACGCCCGTCCCATTAGCGGGACAACAGCTCGAACTCGTCTCTCTACGACGTGGACTTGAAGTAAGCTAAATGGGAAAGATTTAAACGCGAAGCTTCCGAGGCCCAGTCCCTGAGTGATGGTTAGTGGCTCGTCATCTTCGTTGGATTTAAAAGTGTTCACACTGGTGGCACTAGCTACCCTCTTTTGAGGACATACATACATACATACATACATACATACATACATACATACATACATACATAACATACATACGATAGATAGATAGATAGATATAGATAGATAGATAGATAGATAGATAGATAGATAGATAGATAGATAGATAGATAGATAGATAGATAGGAGCTACCAATACAAAGTTCCGGTGTACATCGGCACGTTTGATTATTAGCTCAAAAACAGATTGCAGTAATATTCAGAAGAGGCGTGCGCACTTAACGACATATGGCAGCAACACCCCTCGCCACTCTTGTTTCGATCAGTGACCGCCACAAACTCTCGAGCTCCGGTCTTCAACACCGAGTAGCTCTTTTGACAAACGTGATACATTGAGAAACGTGATCAGCTTACGGAAAATGGACCGCCCTCGCGTCACAGCATGGTGACGAAATTCAGCCAGCGGCTCACGACAGCACTGGCTCTCAGAAGGACTTATTTTTCAGGCCGTGCTTTAAACGTAAGAGTGTAAATGCCTTCGATGTGCATTGTTGGCAACACTGATGCGAAGACGCTTCGAAAGAAAGAACGTACACACATAAATACATACAGGAGCACTTTGGAAAGAACTAGCATAATCTGTAGTTCCTCAAGACGTCGAACACCGCTTGTGGGGCACTGCGTCCTCTGTCGTCAGGCTCGCTGGGTTGAAACCGCTGTACTGGTCATGCACTTTGAAAGACTGTGCGCGTCAGCGCATTACCTGCCAACTTCCTTCTTTCCTTTCCTCCACTATCTTTCTTTTCGATGCCTTTTCCCGTTATGCGTTATAACATGCACAAGGTGCTTCGAGGTTTGTGAGGTGTGATGGTTCCAGAACTTACACGTGAGAACTTCGTGGTGTGCGTGAAGTCAGAGCTGCAATGAGAACAGGACAAAATGGGGCTGTAAATGGCGATATGAGCTGGACAGGCCTTTATAGGTGAGAGAGACGCAAAGCACGATTAGGTTCGAAGACAGTATACGTTGGCATATAAAGTGTTGACGTAGTCGCAGAGGAAGAACATTGACTCGCGAGTGAGAAAAAAGACGGCAGTGTGAGCGATACGGAAACCAAGGATTATAAACGCCAAGTCAGGGTCGGCGAAGGCTTCTTGAACAACAACAACAACAACAAAGACAGCTTATAAGTAAGAAGGGAATAACAAGGGAAGCAGTTTGTTCTAATTCAAAAGGACGCGTCGTTGCAGTTGAAAAGCGAGGATCGAGGTGGCTTTAGATTGCGTAAGCTTGGAAAGCGAGCTTGAACAAAGAGGACGAATAAGGCACCTGCTTGCAAGGATCGTGCGGAGCATTCTATAAGTGAACAAAAGTGTATCGTATGAGAGAAGAGGAGAGCGAGAAATGGAAGAAGAAAGGCAGGGGGGTTAACAAGCGCCTGCTCAGTTGGCTACGCTACGCCGGGAGGGGGAGGGAAGTAATAGAAAGATAGAGAAGGAGAAGCATGATATTTACAGGAGAACACTATAGTGAGAAACAAAGTAACCCAATTCTTAGGAAACATACCTCTTATGCAGTAGTAGCACGGACTATGCCCGCTGTTTCGCATGAGAGCGGACAAGCGGCGGCCAGAGGCAGAGCGCGGTTTGCGATTTGCGTTCCTGATTGATGCTCACCGTGTTTGCGGCCACGATGCAGCGTAACAGAGGACCCACTTCTCTCTCCTTTTTCTTTTTCATCGATACAGCTATACGAGATACACCCAGCCCGGTCTGCATACCATTTCCTTTCGTTATTTAGTGCACCAATGCTCATTTCTTTTATTTATTATTGTCACGAGGCAGCGCGTTTATCGGAGGACGGAGAGGTTTTTGTTTGCAGTCATATCTCGTTTTTCTAAAGAGCCCGTCAGGGAAGGTTGCGCCGAGCGATGCAGGCACGCGAAAGCAGAGGAAAAGTCCGCTGTTTGTGGTCAGCCAGGGCTTTCAGACATTCGCAAACGCTTCTTTTTAGTTCAGTGGCACGTTCCTCGCAACGCCCGTCCCATTAGCGGGACAACAGCTCGAACTCGTCTCTCTACGACGTGGACTTGAAGTAAGCTAAATGGGAAAGATTTAAACGCGAAGCTTCCGAGGCCCAGTCCTGAGTGATGGTTAGTGGCTCGTCATCTTCGTTGGATTTAAAGTGTTCACACTGGTGGCACTAGCTACCCTCTTTTGAGGACATACATACATACATACATACATACATACATACATACATACATACATACAACTACATACATAGATACGATAGATAGATAGATAGATAGATAGATAGATAGATAGATAGATAGATAGATAGATAGATAGATAGATAGATAGATAGATAGATAGATAGGAGCTACCAATACAAAGTTCCGGTGTACATCGGCACGTTTGATTATTAGCTCAAAAACAGATTGCAGTAATATTCAGAAGAGGCGTGCGCACTTAACGACATATGGCAGCAACACCCCTCGCCACTCTTGTTTCGATCAGTGACCGCCACAAACTCTCGAGCTCCGGTCTTCAACACCGAGTAGCTCTTTTGACAAACGTGATACATTGAGAAACGTGATCAGCTTACGGAAAATGGACCGCCCTCGCGTCACAGCATGGTGACGAAATTCAGCCAGCGGCTCACGACAGCACTGGCTCTCAGAAGGACTTATTTTTCAGGCCGTGCTTTAAACCTAAGAGTGTAAATACCTTCGATGTGCATTGTTGGGCAACACTGAAGCGAAGACGCTTCGAAAGAAAGAACGTACACACATAAATACATACAGGAGCACTTTGGAAAGAACTAGCATAATCTGTAGTTCCTCAAGACGTCGAACACCGCTTGTGGGGCACTGCGTCCTCTGTCGTCAGGCTCGCTGGGTTGAAACCGCTGTACTGGTCATGCACTTTGAAAGACTGTGCGCGTCAGCGCATTACCTGCCAACTTCCTTCTTTCCTTTCCTCCACTATCTTTCTTTTCGATGCCCTTTCCCGTTATGCGTTATAACATGCACAAGGTGCTTCGAGGTTTGTGAGGTGTGATGGTTCCAGAACTTACACGTGCGAACTTCGTGGTGTGCGTGAAGTCAGAGCTGCAATGAGAACAGGACAAAATGGGGCTGTAAATGGCGATATGAGCTGGACAGGCCTTTATAGGTGAGAGAGACGCAAAGCACGATTAGGTTCGAAGACAGTATACGTTGGCATATAAAGTGTTGACGTAGTCGCAGAGGAAGAACATTGACTCGCGAGTGAGAAAAAAGACGGCAGTGTGAGCGATACGGAAACCAAGGATTATAACGCCAAGTCAGGGTCGGCGAAGGCTTCTTGAACAACAACAACAACAACAAAGACAGCTTATAAGTAAGATGGAATAACAAGGGAAGCATTTTGTTCTAATTCAAAAGGACGCGTCTTGCAGTTTGAAGCGAGGTCGGGTTGCTTTAGATTGCGTAGTTGGAAAGCGAGCTTGAACAAAGAGGACGAATAATGCACCTGCTGCAAGGATCTGCGGAGCATTCTATAAGTGAACAAGAAGATGTATTCTTATGAGAGAGAGAGAGAGAGAGAAATGAAGAAGAAAGGCAGGGGGGTTAACAAAGCGCCTGCTCAGTTGGCTACGCTACGCCTGTGGAGGGGGAGAGGAAGTAATAGATAAGATAGAGGAAGGGAGAGCAAGGGATAATAAACAGGAGAACACTATAGTGAGAAGACAAAGTAACACGCATATTCTTAGGAAACATACACGCTTAGGCAGTAGTAGCACGGACTATGCCCGCTGTTTACTTGGGCAGTATAGTATACATGGAGGCTTGGGTTTTAGAGACAGCACACGACGTGCCGACACTTCCTCGACAGAGGTAAGCAAAGTACGGTTCAAGTGTTGGTAGTGGAAAAGTAGGGAGAAAAAAAAGGAGCATGAGAACCAAGATTACTGTAGCGTGTTTATTTTTATTTCTTTCCTTAGGACCCGAAAGATTAAAATATAGGCAATACATCAGGCCAAATGAAAATTTGAGCTTGGTAGTGCAAAGGATACCACTACGTTATGAGGGGGACGGAAGCTTAGAGCATTATTTCGTTCATTCAGGAAGACCGAGAGAGAGTTCCGGCTGCAGCAAGTGCTTCATACATATGTGTTGCGTTTAGGAAGGAGTAAGCAGCATCGCTTACACTTGTCGTAGGATGGGTACGTACAGCAGGGTCTTCAAGAATTACTTAACAGTTTTATTGCTACGGATAGAGTGTGAACGAAGATATTTCTGCACTTTCTTTTCTCCTATCTTTCACATCCACCTTTCGGCACGTGACATTTAGGTCGTACGTAAGTTCCGTTAAACCACTTCTGGCCTTGACTTCTGCGTGCATAGTACAGGTTTTAAGTTACATTTCTGTTCTCGCTTGCTGTCATCAATACACTTCTACTTTACACTTCCCGTCTTGAGTTCGCTACAAGTTTGCATTTTATGGCAGTCTCAAGATGCCTATGCTCGAGAGAAGTTGAGTCCAGTCAGAATCATCGCGGACAGTACCATACACCATCACGGAATACGGACGGCTTCCGTAAAATGAAACTGTCTTCGCGTGCGTTGTACGCGGACAGCAGGCCTTGAAGCAGCGATTTGACGCCGCGATTCGTTCGCAGCGTTTGCAGAGCTCTCTCTCTCTCTCACCCACCGATCACCCACCCACCCACCGATTCACACACACACACACACACACACACACACACACACACACACACACACACACACACACACACACACACACACACACCACACACACACACACACGCGGGCGCGTTCACAGCATGCAATGCGGCTTCCGCACAAAACGCATAAGGGCTAACGATCACGTGGGCGATGGTGGACGCGCGCAATCACGCGCTCGACTGTGGGAAGTTCTGCGAAGCGTTACCGAAGCGACACACCACCGAGATGGGACCGCAAAAGCCACAAAATTGACTTTCGCGTGCACGATGCCACTTTCGGATGGGATTATAGGGCCCATGGGCAAAAAGGAAGAAGGGGGGAGCGTGACTGGCAGTCGCTTATTCGGGGCACGTGCTGTTGCGGGCATGGAACGTGATGCCACTCGGAGCCATACACGTGAGCAAACACAGTTTATAAGAGGACTCCACGTACACCCGGTTCAGAGCTGTACCGGGTGTACACGGAGTGCACTTCTATAAGCGACAAGCATCTGATGACTTATATAATACAACAGTCTTATTGCACAGTTTTGAACAACAGCGTAGTAAAAGAGATAATGCGTGCTAAGGGACACTCACATACGCGGCAAAACCTTCTGAACGCCACCTGACGCAATACAGGTGTATACCGCGACAGAAACTTGTGCTCATCCGTTTGTGCCGTTTCGGACTTCACTATCCTCGTCGCCAACATAGGTGTGTTCAGTGACGCGAGCATAGTTATTCAGTACCACACGCAACTATACACAGCAAGGTATACGAGTAGTGACTGTAATGCACATTGGCACAAGTTCCCGCAAGCTTGCATTGTTGACACATTTATGACAACGTATAGGCCATTATATGTGAGTCAAACGAGTTGTGCCGGAAGAGCAGCTGCAGATTTTTTCACGTGCCCAACGTACCGTACATATAGAGTTAAGCTCCGTAATTTTGCTTTCTCTGAACGGCAACTGCTTCGACAGCAACAGAATCTGCTCTATATATAAAATATCCGAACACGCTGAGAGATAGAATTGCCTTATCTTTGTTTTTCACTAAAATAACAAAAATACCCGCGTCTTGTATGTCCGACAAAGCCGAGCTAAAGCAAAGCATATGTCACTGTCAAACAGTAACCCAAAGCTTATGCGGTAATCGGCATTTCTATTTGGCTAGCTTTCCGCTTGGTTGCACCATAAGCCAGAGAGAAAACATCCTCTCTATAGCATCCGCATAAACGGACGCACCCTGACCATGGTCTCAATGCAAGCGCCGCGGGCTTCACACCGGAGCACATCGCAACCGCGCGTTAGAAGAGTATACGAACAGCGATCGCCCCCATACACACACGATTCGCTCGTTGAAAACGCGCATCCGTGCGCCACCCTCACGCACAGGAAGCCTCCGAGACGGCTACGGACGGCATCGCGTTGTGGCGCGCACGCAAACTGACCACGGACCCACGGCTTCCACTTTTATTTTATTTTCGTACAGGCGCTACGTACACCACACTTTTCCCGGCGCCCTCCCTTCGTACCCAACGCTTTCCGCGGCGCGGTAGGCACGCATGCAGCCGCCGTCAGCACGTGGCCGCGCGCGTGAAGAGTTCGACATCTGGAAGAATTCTCGTATCGGTTTCAATGCACAAAGGGTTTTTATCGGGCGCTTTCCGGCCAGCCACGGAGCGCCTCTCTCTCCGCCCACGCAGACGAGCGTTATCGCTGGCTGAGCGTGTGTACACCATGTGTATACCGCGTTAGAAGTATATATATCTAAGGTTGTACGAATGTTCGCGGCGCGTAAGAAAACTGCGCCGGCCGCGCCGGCACGGTCACGCCAGCGCGAAGTGCGCGTTCTCGAGTCGTGTCCGATGCTCGTTCCCTCGTCGGTTTTACACGTTCGTTTGCGTTTCTGTTCTTCTTCGGGAATTCTCGGTCCGCATGCTTCGAAAGGAGCCTCCCTGGTCGTTTCTAATCAGGGTAGGCGATAATTAATGACGGCAAAACGGGCAAATTGCGTGGCGCTCGAACGCCGCACGAACTATACGACTGCGAGCGCGTATGTGTGGGAAGCGGTTCGGTGCTTCACTTCGCGGCTTCGCAGTGGCTGCTGACCGCACGGGCCGAACCGACATGCATGCAGGGGCTCTCTCTCTCTGAGACCATTCAGTTTGTTTTGCGGAGCGTGTGCGTGCTTGACATCATCAGCGGATGTGCGGAGATGATCTGGCGCTGCGTGGTCGAGTGGACTAAGTTCCACGACGGAGCTCAACTCCGATGAATGCAAGTGCAGCCGAGAGAGTTGGTTAAGATATATATGCTGTTATATCCTACTTTCGCTTATTATTGGTTGCCAGTCGCAAACACGTTGTCTGCGTTATATAGCGTGCATGGATGCAGAGAAAAGGAGGCTACGATGAGACGTCGCGTGACGATTTTGAGATCGTCATAACAAATCTAAGGGAGTCCCATGATCACGTGATATGCAACCGATAGTATTGGCAGGCTCGCATTGGTTGCATATGCTGCGAGCATGTACATAAAAATTCACAGCATACCCACGGAGTGAATGATGATGAGTGGGCGAAGCTCCGGAGGTTCATCGTAGATCGTGCCGAGTACCGCATTAATTTAGTTAACGCGCACGCTACGAATCCTTATGGTTCAACTACGCACAAGTGAAATCTCCCACCGGCTCTTCATTGCAAGTCAAGATCCAGTGCATATATATAAAATTGGCAGATCCCACGTGCAGTGGGAATCAAGGAAAATGCGAAGCACGCATCAGGAACGTAAAATGGATTTGCATTGTTGTCTCGCTATACCGAGTTTGGTGCATATGAAGTTAACGAAACGGCCACAAGAACACCAAGACTGTGGCATGTAAACCATGCCGCTCATACACGCATGTCATGATTCTAACGTTACGACTTGTCATTTACGTTCGTCATGCAGTCGTGTTGTGCCATAGCAACCATGCCGCTAATGACATGCATGTCACGATTTTCATGTTATGACCTGTCATTTATGATCGTCATGCAGTCATGTTGGTTGGTTGGTTACAACTTTATTTATAGTCCTGCAGTGCTTTCGCAGACCGGGCCTTAGGTCTCCCATGTGGGGACGTCGAGGTCTTGCCTCTTCGCCGCCTCTTGTGCCAAAGCAATTTTCGTGTAGGCTCCGTGCAGTCGAGTTTTCCATGTGCGACATCAGCGCCAGAATGCACCGCCTGGCGGAGAGAAGAAGCGAAATTGGGCAGACTCTGACAGGGAAATACGCGAACGCGATGCGCGTCTCCCACTCCATAGCAGCAGCGACCGCCCGCCCCACCTTCTTTCGTTTTATTTCCCTTGAGACGCGCGCTCCAAACCTGAGGCAAACTGTTCCAAAGGGCGACGCCGCGAGCGTTCGTGTGGTTCGCAGCACGCCCGGAAAGCAGCGAAGAAACGCGCGCGTCGCTGTCGCCTCGGTTTCCACCGTGCGCGACTGAGCCGTCCGACGAGAGCTACGTAGCGCCCTCTGGTCAGTAGACGGAGCCCATACATCCCATTAACGAAACGGCAGTATAGCGCCAGGACCATGGCATGTAAATCATGCCGGTCATGACACGCGTGTCATGATTCTAATGTTATGACCTTTCATTTACGTTCGTCATGCTGTCGTGTTGTGCCATAGCAATTTTGGTATACATCGCATTAACGAAACGTCTGGCATGTAAATCATGCCGCCCATGACATGCATGTTATGCTTTTCATGTCATGTCATTTATTTTCGTCATGCAGTCATATTGTTGCATACCAATTTTCCTACACATGCCACTAACGAAACGGCCAAGAGAGCACCAAGACCGTGGCATGTAAATCATGTCGCTCATGACATGCATGTCATGATTTTCATGTTATGACCTGTCATTTACGTTCATGATGCAGTCATCTTGTGGCATGCCAATTTTCGTATACATCCCGTTAACGAAACGCGTGGCATGTAAATCATGTCGCCAATGGCATGCATATCATAATTTTCATGTTGTGACCTGTCAGTCATGTTCGCCATGCAGTCATGTCGTGGCATACCAATTTTCGTATACATCCCATTAACGAAACGGCCAGGAGAGCACCAAGACCGTCGCATGTAAATCATGTCATTCGTGACATGCATGTCATGATTTTCATGTTATGACCTGTCATTTATGTTCGCCATACAGTCATATTGTGGCATACTAATTTTTTTATACATCCCGTTAACGAGACGACCAGGAGAGCACCAAAACTGTGACATGTAAATCATGCCACTCATGACACGCATGTCATGATTTTCATGTTATGACCTGGCATTTATGTTCATCAGGCAGTCATGTTGTGCCATACCAATTTTCGCATACATCCCATTAGCGAAACGGCCAGGAGAGCCCTAAGACCGTGGCATGTAAATCATGCCGCTCATGACATGCATATCATGATTTTGATGGTATGACCTGTCATTTATGTTCGTCATGTAGTCATGATGTGGCATACCAATTTTCGTAAACACCCGATTAGCGAAACGGCCAGGAGAGCACAAAATCGTAGGCGGCTAGATAGATAGATAGATAGATAGATAGATAGATAGATAGATAGATAGATAGATAGATAGATAGATAGATAGATAGATACGCTCAAACTCGCCGAAGTTCGCTAAGAAATGCTTCGCATTTAATATATAATGTAATGTATATAACGCAACCCTTCTGCCGCCGGAAGCACCTATGGTACCCACGCCCACGCAGGGCCTCCTGTTACCACGGAATGGCGCTCACGCTTCCTGTGGTAACACCCCATCGCCTAGACCTACGTCGGCACATGAGCCGCACAGGGACGCTGTCCAAGCGTCCTCGGACTTGGACACCGCCGTCGGGAGGACAGAGCCCGCCGTATTTTCCGCGGCCGCCGGCCATGGTTACCCGAATGCCTCGGTCGGTCAACTCACCGACGTCATGCGGGCCATGTCGTTGCTCTTCGAGCAACTCAATGTCTTCGGCATGGTAACTCCCGGATTATCTTGTGCGGCATCACCACCGCCGAGTGCATATATGATCCCGGAGTTCCATGCTTTCGAGGACGACGCGATCCTCTGGATCGATAACCTCAACTATTTCGGCGCTCGCTATGGCTGGTCCGACCAGCAAAAATTGCAGGTGGCCCTCAGCCACCTTGGAGAACGTGCCGTGGCCTGGCATCGCTACCAAGGCGTGTGGCAGAAGTCCAGATATTGAAACAACACTTGCCTAAAGGTTGGTTGCGACTATGTCGAACAGCATAAAAGAATGCCTGATCGCTTACGTGCTTACTCAGCGGCGACTTCCGAAGTCGCACGACAGAGGTGCTCAAACGTGTTCTAGCGCAAAGAGATTACAAAGAAGTATTCGCAAACAGCTGTGAATGGTTGCTTTCGTTCGAACTAAAAGCGGCTGTTGTAGATTAGTTGCTCGCTACTCGGCCTTGTACTTCGTGACTGCAGCGTGCATAAACAGGTGGATGAGCAGAGAAAACAAAGAAAATGTGTGTGTGTGTGTGTGTGTGTGTGTGTGTGTGTGTGTGTGTGTGTGTGTGTGTGTGTGTGTGTGTGTGTGTGTGTGTGTGTGTGTGTGTTTGCGTTCGTGCTTGCGTGGTATTGCTACAAACAGCCAACACAACGCGTGTTCTTTTCTCAGAGATCTTGGCGCTGTAACGAGGTCTTAATTATATGCACCGTCTCACGCCTTTCGTGCCCACAGTTGTGAGGTCTGGTGCAAGCAGGTGTGGCACCTTTCGTCATTTATCTTATACGACCTCTTCCACAGTGCACAGAGCTGCGCAGGCATTCCGATTTCATGCCTCCATCTCCAGGCGTCAAAGAGGGCACACCGGTAGGACTTGCGGAACGCTGCTCGCATGATGGTGTATTATATAGGGAGCTCCTTTTCTTGCATTGTTCTGCAATGCATTTTTTCTCTTTTTCTGTCCCGCATTACATGATAGCAAATTCGAACACTTTTGCTACAGGTTCAGTTAAACAGTGCAGAAACCTGAGACAACGGGCAAGCACGGACTTCAACTCTCGCCCAGAATAACGGTTTTGTGCGCGCACACAAAAGAACCCGGTACTTCGTTCATGCTCTGCACGGCAAGACAGTTTCAGCGGCGCTTCGAAATTGCGGGCGTTTAAATCGTTTTGCGAGGCAGCTTATTCAGGAGAGGCATACAACCAGACTATACGCACTTGGCGCGCCTAACCGAAGACTCGCCCACATGGAGAGCGAAATGGAGGCTATATACCAACAGGGACGAGTGCGCATAATATGCGACGGCAGAGAGCGTCGGGACCGTTTCGGAGCAGGCCGCACTGTACAGGCGACACTCTTGTTGGCAGTCGCCACGCAGTTATTTTCGAGCGCGGACGCGAAATTTATGTCGGAGAGTTGTTTTACATCCAATTATACGTGCCTCGTCGTCGGCGTGTCCCGTTCGCATGCATAATGGAAACGGTCCTCGCGCTCCGTCGCTCGGTGGTGGGGGACACTCGAAGAACGGTTAACCCCCCCCCCCACTCCCCTCCCCTTGATTCATTCCCCCCCCTCCTTTTTTTTTTTTTGTATCGACATTCTTTTCGACCCTTGTGCCTCCTCCTTCCATCGCTCCATTT
Source organism: Hyalomma asiaticum (assembly GCA_013339685.2). NCBI lineage: Eukaryota > Metazoa > Arthropoda > Arachnida > Ixodida > Ixodidae > Hyalomma > Hyalomma asiaticum. The sequence goes on along the minus strand of CM023485.1, from coordinate 43,510,529 downwards.
CTGTTTAATGCATTTCTTTCACGCAGGCGGACGCACCGACGTATTGTTCGGAGGAGCAGACTACGAAATGCAAGAGCGTTTTTGCCCGCTTTGCTTCCGCGGTATTTTGGCGTATACGTTTTTTAAAACTTACTCCAGCATTTTTGACGGAATGCAGGCCTTCATAGCTAGAGACAGAACAAGAATCCGTGCTTTCAATTAGGCAGCGGGAGTGAAATGAGGTGGAATATTAAATTTCAGAAATAGTTACAAAAGAAAAATAAGTAAATGAACACAACCCCCCTCGTTCGTCTCCTCAATCCTGTGGTATTTATTATTTTTTAAAATATAGAAATGGAGGCGGAGGTTGTAGCTGTACGGCCCAGTAATTTGGAAAACAGGAGGCCCCGTATTAAAAAAAAAACAAAGATTAAGAAAAAGGACACTGCGGGAATGCAACGCCAATAGTTTGCCTTTAAAAAAATGAAAAGTGGAATAAAGCTCGCTGGCGATTATTGTCTTTCGCGAACGGTGGAAAAACGATTGCTCGGGAGTTTCCCTTTCTCGTATACGACCCTGCAACTGAAATGCCGCGTAGACTGCGGCTTTTAAAAATGAAATGCTGATTTTCTTTGCCCCTCTTTAATGCTCGTGCATGTGCGCACGCACGTTGAAAAAAAAAAATTGAGCTCTAACGATGCTTAATTTGGTGGGGTAACTGTAAACATCCTCCGAATACGTGCACGCCACGCTCTTTTTTTCACCCCTCACTCCATTTTTTTTGTTTTGTTTTATCGGGTCTATAGAATCATTTGTCCTTTTTTCGTGCACGCAATAGGAGCGTTTTGTCTACAGTGTCATTATAGCCATCGTCGCTTATGGTCGAACGGCTCTCATGACGCTGGTATTGAAAACTGGTGCGCAAAGACACTCATACTAGGAGTCCTGTAAGAAGATCGTCTCAAATGATCTGCCCCATTTTCCTTCCCACACAGTCTGTATTTTTGTCTTTCTTTTTTTTTATTTCTAGACACCGGTGTATAGAGGATATATACTCAAGGATTGGTAAGTATTGGTAACATAAGACTACACTTAAGGATTGGTCAAAACCAGTAGCTACGCCACTGGTTTTGAGGCTGCAGCTACGCAGTGCAGTTGCCCGCTTCGACGCAAGAACCTACAGAGCATGCCATTTTAGTATGATAGGACACTATCCCACAGCATGTGCAAGAGCGTCGCTCTAGTTGCCTGGCATAACTTGCAAGCAGCACTCGAGTAATGCGCGGGAGAAATGTGCCGCAGTCGCACCGGACTACAGGTGCGGTGTGTGTCTGCAGTTGTCGACACTTTATTATTATTATTTATTTTTTTTGGTGGGTCATTGCTGCGCGTCGTGTACTGACTCTGGAATCGGACGACCGCTGTAAAATTGCTGTCCTGAGCGTCGTTTTTTCCGCGTACGCGATGTGCCAGAAGTCATACGTTTATATCTTCGCTGTAAAAATAAACCTTTGGAACCCGCACAAGCTATATATGGATGCATGGAAGGATGGATGGATGCTACGAGCGTCCCCTTTGTAAAGGGGCGGTGACATGTGCGCCACCAGGCTTGTAAGAAAATTTAAGAACTTTTCTTTTTTTTTCCCCCTCTCTCTTTAAATTGTCCTCATGTCCTCATGCCTATTGTGGACTGCCACACTGCCACCTATAGTGCCTATTGTGTACTCAAGTGCTCATACGTTTCTCGCGTCACTTTCACTTAAGCGCAAGATATAAACGCTATAGAATTATAACGAGTCTGTTCAGTTCATAAGTTTCTCGCGTCACCTTCAGTTATGCGCAAGATATAAACGCTATAGAACAATAACGAGTCACTGTTTAGTTTCGGGAGTGTGCACTTACGATCGAACAAAGGAGCTCTTCCGAAACATCGATCAAATTATACTCCCTTTGTATCATGACCGCTCTAATTGCATCGGTTCCCCATAAAAATGATCATTCAACGAAGAAAGGAAACACTCCCTCCGCAAATGGAAATTGGAAACTTTCTTGTTTCTATAGTCTCGGGACGGGGCGATATAGTAGAGAGCAAAGACAGAGGGGCCCGTCGAGGAGAGAGAGAGAGAGAGAATATTTAGCGAATCAAACGAGGCTGCGCAGTCGCTGCTGCACACTTTTTCTTCCTCGAACATCCGCGCTTTCGCGATGTCTGCGAGCTGCAGAGAGAGAGAGAGAAGACTACGCGGAAGCGGCTGCTTTTCTAATATACGAAGAATGCGCGCGCCCCCTCTGTCGAGTACCCATTAATCTTTACCAGATTTGTTTAACTTTCTTAATCGCTGCCTCGCGACAGACGCACGTTTGTGTACCGAAACGCGCACTGAAGCCGTTTCCGTGGGTTTATATACATACGAACACGATGCGAATATTCCCGACCGATAAATGAGTTCATAAATGGAACTCGGGTTTGGTTTTGTACGAGGCTGCCGCCAGTGCGGCCTCGCAATTACCTGCACCGAGGAACGGCTCGGGAGGGAATGCACCGTACGGCCACGGCATCAGAAAAGGGAGAGGAGGAGAAGTGAGCAGATGCTGGAGGGGAGGGGGGGGGGGTGAAATTCACGAGCATGGTATATAAGCTCTTACTGCAGGCGAATCAAGACGAATCATTGGGTCGCCTCTTATTTGGCGCTCTCGAAATACGTTCATCTTTTTTGTTTGCGGAGCTGATATGGTGAATGCGGCGCGCACCGCGTACTGATTGAAATTCATCGGCCCGAGTGAGGCTGGCGCCGCTTATCAAATTCGGCTGAAAAAAGCAAAACGATAAAAGTAAATGAACAAGCTCGTCGTCACAGCAAGACGATGCTCCCCGCTTTTGGCCGCGAAATGAGCATTCGTTGCGTTGTCCGCGGGAAGATTGAACTGTGGCGCCTGTTTGTTTAGCGGCGTTTGCGTGGTTGATTCTGTATCTTGCTTACAGTTGCGTATAACATTGCCTCTTTTCGCAATCTGTTCCGCAAGTGACAGCGCTAATGTAAAGGCAAAGCGTGTAATATGCAGCTCTCAGTGTAGGAAAGCTCGCGAAATGCCGAATATCCGATCTACAGATCTAAGTCAAGCAGTTGTTCGTTTGATGTTTTTTTTTCTTCTAAATACCAACGTACGTACTGCGCGAAAATTGCGTTGTTTGAACGAGAGTACTTGCCATGGAGCGACAGGTCTAACAACCGCATGGTGCAAGTATTAGTTGCTTTTGTCTTGAAGCTTAGGTGACGCTATAGCTGAGACAATTAAGTACGCATGCGTATATATAGTTTAAAAACCCGTGCACGGGTGTCCTATAGAAGAAAGAAAGCTTGACCTATCCGCCAATGTAAACAAGACTCGTTCTGAAGTGCCTGCAGCAAGCCACTTCAGAACTTTTGCTGGGCGGTTCGCGCTTTCGCCTGTGTTGTCGCTATCTCTACCACGACACACGTCAGCGTGAGTAACGGGACCTCTGTCAAATTGGAGCTTCCTGCGGCAGAAGTCACAGGAAGGAGCCCCGATATGTTGGCAACTACACCCTTTTATAATCTTATACAGGGCTTCACTGCGTATGCGGTACGCGGTTAGTCGTGTGACCTTACATGGGTATATGATGAGTATGTCTTCATGCTTTTGTCACCGCTACACTCATGGTCTAGCTTGGCGTTAACGCTAAAGCGGACCAGCGCTGCATGTAGTAATGTGAAATTAACGCCTATTAATTAAATTCAGAAGTCATGAATAAATTATTACAGTGCGAAACTAGAGCAAGAGCTAAAATGTTTTGCAATACTACATACAACGCTAAGAACGTTCTGCTTTTTAGTGCACCGCGAAACGCGCACTGCTACTCCGATTGAAAGGTTAGCATGCAAGACAGAAAACGCGAAATAAAGAAAACTATGTGGCGCCACCATCATGAAGTTTATGTCCCCATCTCGCCATGACGTCAAAAATTTTCTCAGTGTTCACTCGGATTGAAATAACGTTGTAATCGGTAAACAAGTATGCCTATAAATGAACGAAATATTCGACTTGCCAAGTCGTTAGGGACACTATTTCACCGAAGAGACCTCACTATATGATTGGACATAATTCAAAAGCTGCAATGCAACAGTCAGAAACTGTCGGTGAGATTTCAATGACCAATAAAAGACAAGAATTGAGCGACGTTCACCCTAACTTTGTTTGCTAGTATATAGTGAACTGGATTTAGCCAAATGAGTTAAAATGAATTTAAAAACGAAAAGCGTCTCTGAATAAGTTTTGCTCGCTACTGTTCCAATCACATCAGTTAATCAACACCACCGGAATGAACGCAAAACGAATAACACTTAGGAGACTAAAATATATATATTGCCGTACGAAAGCAATATACTATAGATTCTGGGCGAAGGTCTATTGAACAAAACGCATTCACTGACAGTCATCGATATCTTCGAGAGACGAAGGCGCGAAATAAGTGGCTCTGTCTCCGCGTGCGACACAAAAAGCGTGGCATTCGCGTCCCCTTGTGCAGTTCGTCACTCGGTGCCCGATAGAGTACATCTCGCTGTGTCTGCGTCTTTCAAGCAGAAAGGTGCGCGGGCACGCCCATTCCATTTGCGGTCGGGATACCTGCGGCGTTTGGCCTTGCCGAGCTCGTGAAAGAGGCGGTACAAGGCGAGAGGCCTCTTGGTGTAGATATAAGTTCCACGCGCTCGTACAGTACAGCGGCCTAGCTCCGGAGGGCGGATAATAGAATCTTAGACTAAAAACAATGGCATCCATTACTTTGACAGATGCCTCAATACTGCATATCTGCGCCCGTGAATACAATAACCTATGACGCTAAAGAAGAAAAGGAAAGCCTATAGTCAATGCTGATTATTCGAGGCAACAAGACTATAATGGCGAAAAGCACCTACTGAAAGAAAAGCTTTGTGGAAGTAAAATACGGCAAGGCGCCACGCGTTTAGAACAGATGTGATGAGCTTCAGACTGTGCGACGCACGATAGTTGGTGTTCGAGCGGAGCACATTTCTGCAGTATTTGCGAAGCTATAGATCTACCCTTAGCATAGAGCAATACTCCTCGTCCTCTTTTCTCAGGGGCTGAAACATCAGAACTCTTTCATAGGCAACTTTGCTTCAGTTTTATACTTCTCTCCACATCACCTATACAAGTTATAATGAAAATTGGCACTTATAATGCCACTATAAAGCAGCGTTCCTGGCTGACACACACACACACACACACACACACACACACACACACACACACACACACACACACACACACACACACACACACACACACACACACACACACACACACACACACACACACACACACACACACACACACACAGGAAACAAAATAAAAATCACAAAACAACGAGGATCGGATGTGTTGTTCGCAGAGCTCTCAGCGACCCATAAGCACGCAATCACATTCACTGCGTGGAATTCTTTCGAAGACTTGTATACTTAATTTGCAGCTATAAAACACAACCGTTGCACAGCGTTTCAGGGTCTGTGAGAGACATATACACGCATGAGGCAGGCTGACCAAACGTATACAATAAAGGCGTCGCGTGAGTTATGTTTATGCGAGCGCGCAGAAGTGACCACACATCAGCGCAGCCTGCGCTACGCGGGCAGCTTGGTTTCGGGCCCCTCACACCGAGGGTGTCGAGCGTCAGAAAGAAGAGCGAACTGCTCGAAGGTTGCAGCACTGTAGCTGCCTTGTACCGCGGCTGCATGGAGGGGGAGAGCCCCGTCACAGATGTCCCGTTCCCACGACCGAGGACGAGAGCGGTAGGTGGCGCGGGGCTGGGATGGGAGCAGAGGGGTCTGCAGGCCTCGTACTTCTGGAAAGCCACGTGTAACACGGCGGGCGGCTAGCTCTTTCGCGGTTGTGGTGTGGAAGACGCTGCTGGCGACGAGTGGATAGGCGGTCATCGGTAGCGTGAACCGCATGTTGTGACCCGCCAGAAAGAAAGGCTCATCGACTGGCTTAATGCATTCGCACCCTTTGCTAGAAAGGAATCGCCGAGACAGAGAAGATGGGAATCTGGAGACGCGCGTTTTGTCGCATTTTCGCTTGCCACGTGGAGGGACGTGGCGGGCAGCTCGCCTCTGGACGTGGCCACATGCAGATGGTTTTCTTTTTCTTTTGCCATTACCGAGAGAAGTGCATCTTGGCGCTGCTTCTTGAGCTATTGGCATTCACGAGAAGACAGGTTCGATTGGACTGATCAAGAGGAAAGTGTTTCAGTGTCGCAGGGATGCGTTCGGGAGTACCGAAGCATGTGTGTGAAGCCCCACTTTTCGCGCGTTTACATTTGCGTCGTGGCGATGCGGCGGGGAGTATGTTGCGTTAGACATTCAGATCATTATTTTTTTTTTGTTTACTATAACAAGCCACGAGATCACGCCACCGATTTCACTGAATGCCACAAGAGTGTTCCGAAGTCGTATAGATATCATAAACAAGGTCACCCCTTCAAAATGTAAAAATGCATGTTGGATAACTGTGTCCATCATGGGCATTCCGCTTCATAAACTATTAATGCAGAATGTTTCCTGTAACTTTTTCGTCATTGTGTATCGGCTGGAGAACTTGGCTAACCTGATACTGGATGTCAGTGCACGTTAAAAAAACCCAGGTGGTCGAAATTTCAGGAGCCCTCCACTGCGGCGTCTCTCATAATCAGAGCTGGTTTTGGGACGTTAAACCCCACAAATCATCAACCTGATATTAGTGCCCACCGAATGCTGACTTGTTAACCATAGTGTCAATGGACTGCAAGGAGACCATCTCTACATACACGTAAGCAGGGAACCGTTATTGCTGTCTCTAAAAAAGAAAGAAAGAAAGAAAGAAAGAAAGAAAGAAAGAAAGAAAGAAAGAAAGAAAGAAAGACTAACGTGAACATTCATGAACATTCGACACGACAGCAAATTTGGACATATTGAACTCGGGTGCACAATATTTTTTAGTTATAGGCGTTCAAAGTGGAAAGCAAGACGCCAGGAACTTTCGATGAGTTCTTACCAGGGAAACCGATCGAAGCAACACCGACAGCCGTGATTATTCGAGGTAAGATTGCTTTGCCTCAACAGTTCCAACTGCAGGCGCCATGACATGCTAATTGTCTTGCACTGCACTGTGGGTCATGAATAAAAGATTGCACGTTAAAAGAGTGCACGTTAAAGAATCCAGGTGATCGAAATTTCTGTAGCCCCTGACAATCTTGTCCTGGTTTTGTGACGTAAAACGCCAGAAATGATGCCAGAACACTTCAGAATATGAGCGTCGCTTGGCCACAAGACGCCAGAAGACTTTTAAAGCTGGCGCTATGTACAAGCAACAGTGTCAAACTTATTTGAACTAACATAGCGGTAGCTATCCTAGAAAATCGAACAAGACGTGAAACAAAGCGATTAAGGCGTGCTACGCAGATATTCAATCAATGTTGTGACTTTGTCTTGTTTGTGTGCCATCCCTAATGCCCTTGCTGTAGAAAAACTGCTGCACTAAAAACACAGCTCTTATCGAGAGTGGTGTGGTCTCCTTCTGTCACCAGTCGCCGGTGTTTGCGCTACGTCGAACACATCGAAGCCGACAAGTGAACTCGATACTTATCGATAACAATGCAGCTGATATATACTTGCGATGATGCCCATCGCACAAGTCGACCAAATCCGTACAGGCCTCAAGATGGGGTGGTGGCGTAACAAAGGACTACCAGCCTCATCTTCGACACGTGCTCAGGCCCGAAAAAGAATAGTCGTCGCCTTCTGCCGCACCGCCGGCGCAGTACGGCTGACGCGAAGTCCGTGAAACACGACACCAGACGTCACTGAAGAAGGAAGGGAAGGGCCACGGCCCGACAAGACCGCCCAGCGAGGCGGCGGGATGCCTCCGGTCGTCTGGTCAAACCATTTCGCCCACACGTCGTTTTGCCACGTAGCACGTACGCAGAGCCCTGCGAACGCACGTGGCACACTGGGCGCGCTACCAGGGGACAAGGGACAGGGAGTGAGAGCACTTCCACGACGCCCCCAGAGAAAACGCAGCAGTGCGCGCGCTTTTGTGTGTGCGTGCCTGAAGGCGAGTGTGTGCTTAGTGTAGAGCGTGCAACTCTTAACGGGCACGTTTGAAAACATAAGGAATGCGTCAACTACGAGGGAACGGCTGTGAAGAGAGCGCGTCGGTGTTTCTGTGGCCATAGTGGCTGTGAACCCACAAATGTCCCGGCTCTTAACCGCGAGTGAGGAAAAGGGTCGAGTGGGCGGGGAGAAGGCGCTTCTAAAGAATGCCGTCGACAGGCGAGGCATGACATGGGGAGACGGTGAACTTTGCGTTAAAAAGAAAGAAAGAAAGAAAGAAAGAAAGAAAGAAAGAAAGAAAGAAAGAAAGAAAGAAAGAAAGAAAGAAAGAAAGAAAGAAAGAAAGAAAGAAAGAAAGAAAGAAAGAAAGGCTAGAGTCTGGAGAACGAAGAGAAAAAGGAGCTCTTCTTTTTTTTCACAAACCGGCGCACTTTGACTCAAGGACACATCTGAAGAGGAAGAATTATGTCCCCCGTTTCGAGAGGTTCAACAACACCACGGAGAGTGACCACCCGCGTTTCCGAATCTTTGCTTTCGCTCCAAGAAGTAGATTGCAGAAGAAGAAAAGAAAGCAAATGAGAACCGAATGCAAGACCCTCCACCAAAAGAAAAAGGCAAGCAATAGCGAAACATGTGGAGCGGAAAACTGGGCTGTTTATATGCTTCAAGCAAGCAATGTGCTTAGCAAAGTAAATACGGGTGGACTGTTCGGAGCTGTCTTTTTGAGGGTTGTGCCATTGACAATACACTGTTCATATACGTGGTTTATGTGGTTTACACATTTTCTCGCACATAAACGCCGACAAATTAGTTTTCTTTTTCGTGTTAATTGTACGTACTCACGCGTAATTTTCTTTTCTTTTTACTTCATGACGCTGGCAGTTTTACAGCAGTTATCAAGTAGCTTTCTCCCTTCCTCTCTTACATGTGTTACCGATTTATCGCCCAGCCCGGGACGTGCACACTGCAGTATTTGAAATTTCATGACAGTGGTCGCCTGTTACATACCACGAGAGTCACGTAATTATGTATACCCGAATCTGATAGGGCTGCGTAGATTACCAAACGTATCTAAGCATAAGCGGTTATTGCGTAATGTATACAGCAATTTACGTAAAGAACAGGCACGCTTGAGGCGATAACAGAGAGTTCGACATCGAAAGACTATGTGTATCGCTGTCATTAACTGTTTTTTGGATGCTTGTTGGCTTTGCACGGACCCTATAAAAATAGTTAACTTTTAATTTAGATCTAGAGGATAGCCTGGATTCTTGACCATCACTTTGAACTTCCGAACTTCGCTGGTTCTTTCTTCGCCATGAGTAGCCTTTTCTGTGAATTCTGACATATGACAGATATGTTGGCGCCAAAAATTGGCACCGCATAATCGTGTGCACGCACCGATATCGGAACAGCGATTTACCATTTCGCCCACTTTCATTTACCCTTCACGTATTGCGTTTGCATCCCAATCAAATAAAAAAGTATTAATTTATTTCATTCTTTTTGTCGGCTGCATTTGCTGTCATACAGTCAACTAATATTTTTCGTGTATGAGTTTTTAAATGTCGTCCGTAAAGCGCTGCTATATTAAGCTCGGAGCAAGAGAGAGAGAGAGAGAGAGAGAGAGAGAGAGAGAACATTTGAACCAGTGGCACAGGAGCTGCAGAATCGTAGTTCGGCCGCCCAACCTTGAATTGCTGCAACAGTGCTTTGGATTACTTAAACCGCACTGTGTTGTCTCTAAAGCTTACCTAACGGTAGCATGCATGCCGTGGCGATTTTTAGTGACTCGGCAGAGAGCCGTGCATGTCTTACATTCTGGTTTTCCAAACATTTGTGTACCGTGCTCAAACACCGGACACCAATTTTATGGTTTCAGCACGCGTACGTAATCTCATCGCCAAGGAATATTTCCCGTACCGCCTTGCGCACCGCCATAAGTTGTACGCTTGTATATCGACCACCACGGGGCGATCAGCGCCATGTTTAAATGCTACAAAAGGAGGGGGGGGGGGGGGCTAGAATGAGGGGAGGGGGGGGGACAGGGAGGGGAGAAGGAACGAAACTCATGTTCGTAGAATAAGATGAGCTGTACGAGTACCATCTGCAACAAAACGAGCGGTTGTTTGCTTATGCGCATGGGACACTCCACGACTATTCTAGCTTGACTGCGTGGTGGCAAGCTGGGAGAGATTTAGCAAAATAAACGACGCTTGGACAAGCGACTCTCTTTGCGGGCTCGTTTCTGCTTTGGTCTGCTACTCGTACTCAGGCAGTTTAACTATTGTCGCGGCCACAAATTGCTTGCGCGGTCGCTGTGTTCGGAGAAGCCGCATTATAGTCGCATATGCTTCTCTCAGACGACACAGCAAACGGTACGCCGATGTCGGGCCCTGTTTGGCACAGTAGACGTGCTGCTCGAGCGGAAGTAGGCGCATTACGGAACGAAGCCGTGACGGCGAAAAGATGACCGCGACGAGCGCGTTTCTTGCAACCCCGCTGTGAACAAGTGGGAACACATGATACTCTTTCGACATCTGCGTACGTTTTTTTCGGGTGGCGAACCACACACGATGCGTTCACGCGGCGCCTGTTTCCCATTGAACAGGCTTAAAAGACCGCGGGTAAGCGAAAATGCCAAAGTCTTTTGTGGCTAATCCGTTCGCCAGGCTCTTCCGCGATAAAAGCGTAGGAGAGCGTTCTCACCCCTGCCGCTTTCAAACGTTCGAAACGACTTCGACAACTACGCCTAAACGGGCTGGCTCATCACCGTTTCAGCGTAGTTCCGTGCAGCACGACCGAACCTACCGCACGCCGTTCGCGTGTTGGAGCCCGTCGAAGAAAGCCAATCAAATCGAACTCTGCGTGAGTGAGACGACTGCACCGCCCCGATTGCGTCTCAGAGCCTCCGCGCGTTCGAGTATGTATAAAGACGAATAAAACGATCGATGTGAGCCAACACCCTTTATTTGTAGAAGGATAAAAAAAAAAAATCCCGGGAATCTCCACTTTATTTGAGCCCGCCTACGGCGTGGAAGGCGCTGCCTGGAATTAGGGGAGACGAGGTCTAATTGTTTTCCTCAAAAAGAGCGGGACGCTGGAAAGAAGAGGCGGAAAAAAAAAAGCAAAGAAAAAGCGGGTGACGGCGATCCTCGAACTACGACTCCTAGGAGCGAGCGGGAAAGACGGGGCGGGGGCCGCGGCCAGGCGATCGACCAATGGGATGCCGCCGCTGTGGTGGCGGCAGCTTTTCGATTGGCCGGCCTGACGTCGTCACGTGCGAAAGGGAGGAAAAGGGACGCGCGGCGTGTTCGGGGGAAACGTGGGGTTCGGGCGCTGTGTCGTACCGGTGGTGGCCGTGCGGTTTTGGGGACGATAAGCGCACGCGCTCAGAGCGCGTGGCCGTCGAAAGCGCAGCACTGCCTTTGCGTGGTAGAGTCACCGTATTGTCATCGTGTGCTTCTCATCGTTCACCGTATTGTCACCGTTCATTCACGTCTTGGAGCATTGGAAAACAACGGCAACAACTACGGGATTCGCTGGACACGTCATCTTTGGACAAGCGGGAAACACGGGCGTACTCCAGTAGATTACGATCGGTGAGTGTTCAACTGTTTTTACGTGTTTCCCCACCACACAACACCTTCTTTTTTTTCCTATTTTTTTCTTGAGATCATAGATGCTTGAAGTGTAGCGCTTTTAGTGAATTTACAACGCGACTTTAATACCAGAACCGAACTGGCAAGCCTGATTGTTAAGTAAGACGTTTCTGTTTCCAACGTTTCTGCTGCATGAATATTTCTGATTATTGATTTGTGGGGTTTAATGTCCCAAAACCAGATATGATTGTGAGAGACGCCGTAGTGGAGGTCTCCGGAAATTTCGACCACCTGGGGTTCTTTAACGTGCACTGACATCGCACAGCACACGGGCCTCAACATTTCGCCTTCACCGAAATGCAGCCGCCGCGGCCGGGATTCGACCCTGCGACCCTCGGATCAGCAGCCGAGTACCATAACCACTAGACCACCGTGGCGGGGCACATGAATATTTCTCTGCGGACTTTGTGCATGTGGATTTCCGTCAGTGATTTCTTTTCTTAATAGCTGAGTTTGTCAATAACATTACGAGAAACCCTATTACGTAGGAGAAGAGGTGCAAGGGTTCCTCCTTTTTTTTTTGGGGGGGGGGGGGGGGGGGGGGAGGGGTTGTTACTCACGATGCTAACAGAACGGAGGGTGGTGTAGATACAGAGTTATAGGTTAGCTGGAAAACCTTTTTTTTCTTTGTGGGGAAGGGGGGGAGGATAGGGGTGTTGTATAAGTTCCTGAAGAGACCATTCGGTGCCACACATAGCCCCATCGTCGCCTTAAATGTATTTCAGAGAGAACAATCCAGGCAAAGTAGATTTCTTAGGTACACCAGTGCGAAGAAAATGTACGACTGGCAACTGCCAAGGTGACTTTATTAAAAGGTCACCTCGTGGTATATTTCACTAACTGAATCAGCAGGAAACTAATGCTGTCTACAGCACCACAGCGTGCATATTTCTAAATGTTGTCAAAGTGACACGCGTCAAATACAACCCCGGACAATATTTCTTACGCTTTCCATTGTGCTTTAATGGCGCAATGTAATCGTATCTGCGCACTATATAAACTGTGAACAAATATGCATATAACGAATCTGGTAAACTGGCGCAGTAATTCCTTTCTTCTACTGCACTGCAATACGACGACAGTGTGTTCTAAAACACGAAAACATTCCCGCCTGCTTAATTATAGTGTGTGACAAACCGAGCATTTAAGTTTAATATGAAACGAGCTTATCGATGCCCTATAGTCCTGCGCGCTTATAAAAGCGCACGTTGTGTGGGTACTAAGTCATTGGTTATTCGAAAAATTCTTGTGGAGTGTCAGTATGCGATTAAGGCGAGGGGGGTGTATGTATAGATACGTGCAAGACATGTTCATGTTTCTGTGTATTCATACGGGGCTCCTGGACCGTACTGGCCTGCTTTGGCTGTGCGCTATAATATTTTAAAGCAATGCTCGAGCAAATGCGATCAAGATGCACAGATATTGACGGTATACTGAAAGCAAGCGATGTAACAACGCATGTTTACTTAAGGAGGCATATATATTGTAAGGACAATACTGAGCCGACAATTCGCGCTCGCAGTGGACGGAGTGCTTAATTGCCGGTACGAAAAACTGACTGGTTCTTTCGCCTTAAGGAAGTCGTACGTATAGATTTGGGATAGTTAGTATACGGCGCGATTCCATATGACATAGCGAGTAAGAATAAACATAAATCGCACTGCACTTAACGTGAAATTGGATGAGAGGAAACCAAGGCATGACAGGAAGGGTGGTCAGACGGAGGTCTGATGGTTACTCCACGCTAGGAAAGCGTGGGAACAAGCAAAGCGCCAGAGAGCGAGAGAGAAAGAGAAGTGGCGTGGAGAGTAGTTATATCTGCAATGCTTGCATGAACGTCCACTCTTGCAGTTCTTTTCAAGAAAGTCGTCAAAGCGCCATTATAGTCTTCGGGGTTGACGGAAGGCAGCAAGCAATAAGGACAATACATTTTGAAACATGTAGGTCGGGCTGGGATTATGATGGTGACATAGAAAGGACCCTTATGAAGTTTGAAATTTGAGTTTATTGACGTAAAGTAAATACAACTCGATTGCAAACACTGTATGACCCCTTATCAGAAGGATGGTATTGGGGCCATTTAAAAAACATATAATTGGCAAGGCAGCTTCAGTGTTCTGGTATGGATAAATAAAAAGCGGGTGCAGGTGTCAGATAGGTTCCTCAAGGTTGCGGCAGTGGTCACGTGTTAGCGGAACAATCATCGCAATGAGGAAAGAGGGAGGGGAAGGACGAGGAAGTTCTTAGGGGATCCAACAAAGAGCTCGCGGAAAGGTAATCGTTGTCCCACATGGACTGGAGGAGTGGGTTTATTTCTCTGCAGATGCGTATCAATATAGCTATATCACACCTGGTCATCCATAAGGGCGCAAAGAAAAATATAATGTATTAAGGTATGACTGTTCAAGACTAGCTCATGGGGAAGTCAATAGAGGGAGAAAATGGAAGACACGGCTACAGACTCCGCTATCGATGCAGGCTATAAGATGCATTTCGAGTTCAGTGATAAAAGGATTAACGGTGTTTAATTTCTCACCTAAGAAGGCAATTTACAATTATAAATGACGCCGCAGTACATGTATTTCGCGTTAATTTTGGTGATAGGAGTTTTCTAACAGACAATCTCGCACTCCGCCCCCGTCCAAAAGGAGCCGTCACAGCCGTATATAGTCGAACTCGCGAGCTCGTGTTTCATGCAACAGACAGACAGACAGACAGACAGACAGACAGACAGACAGACAGACAGACAGACAGACAGACAGACAGACAGATAGATAGATAGATAGATAGATAGATAGATAGATAGATAGATAGATAGATAGATAGATAGATAGATAGATAGATTTCGAAAAACAGGGAGGTTAACTATAAGAGAAATACAATATTCTACCTTATCTGGTGAAGGGAAACACGCAGAAACGGCAGTCACAGTCGCTGGATGAAAGAACGAAATAATGTATTAAGGTATAATTGCTCGTGACCGGCTCATGGGGAAGTCAAAAGAGGGATAAAATGGAAGTAAGAAGGCACGACTACGGTACACGTAATGCCTACTTCCATAACGACACTACGCAGAAGAAGACAAAAAGGTGTCAGGCACATCGAATATACAGCTGTCATGAGAGAGAGATAGAGACAGAAAGAGAGAAACGAGATTCGGAAGGCGAAACCGAAGCTGACCAGTCAAATCAAATGAACGGACAACACTTATCCTGAAGCATATTGTTCAGGATGATAACGACGTTTGATGAAGGCGGCATTCAGTGTGACGATGGCCCAAGTGGCATCCAAGATGGCAGAGATGTCGGTGTCATGGTCAAGACATACGTTCCGACAACGGAACGACAACAGGCTCATGACGATCTGAAGACAAAGGCTCCTACTCCCGCGCTACCGCTGTCTTCTTCTTCTTCTTCTTCTTCTTCTTCTTCTCGTGTACTCCGCTATTGGCTCCGTGGTTAGGGCTTCAGGCAGCCATTGAAGAACCGTTATCAGACACATGTTTAGTCCACGTATTGTGGGAGTCATTCGAAAAGAAGACGTGTAGGTGATCCAGCAAGACGAAACACTGTTTCTCGAAAGAAGGCTCGCAACAGGCTCTAGCTCTAGCTCTAGGGCCTTACGGACAAATTGGGCTCTCACAAATTACGGAGAACATGCCCAGCGTTTAATGAATACACATGCAGTGCTAATGGAAGGGAAGCCTGAATGGAGCTATTATACCTCTACACATGCATTAGACTCGTCGTGGAGAAACATTACTGTGCCGCATGTGGCTGGGCGTGGCATATAGGAATGACTCGTCGTTACCAAGGAGGTTTAAAATAAAAAAAAAGACCTCCTTGGTCATTACTCATACGAATGGTGAACAGTCCGACATGCAGTTTTTGTGGCAGTGAAGGTACAGTTGCCTACGTGCTTTGCCATCCTACGCAACTCAACGCAGAATTAGAAGTTAAGCTTCGCCGCCTTGATGTACCACAACTTTCTGTAGAGAAAATCCTGGGTCCTTGGCCTACGTGCTCCTGCATGCTTAAGGCTGCAAAGGTGCTACTGTGCTTCCTCAAGTCGACAGGACTTCACGAACGTTTGTGAAAGACTCAACCGAGCTAGTACTTTAGCGCTTTGCGCATGTATTCTCACTAGCTGTCCTCCTGATTATTTTTTCCTGCTCTTCCTTCCGCCGTGTTGTCTATCATTCCCCTTTCCCCCTTCCCAAGTATAGCCAGCTGGGCACGCGCTTCGTTAACCTTCCTGCCTTTCCTCTTCATTTCTTTCTCTCCGCCTCTCTTAGACTGTACCCATCTTCCCCTTGTCAACGTGTCGACATATCAAAGAGGGCAGAATATGGCGAGATTCATACCTTCACTGATGTCGATTGCAGGGGGTCGATGCGTTCCGTTGGTTTCGAATTTTGTGCACCACGTTTTATTCTGTCGACGTACAGTTGCCGTCTCACATCGGACGATGTGAACTTCCCCAACAACAGCACAGAGCGTCCACCCGCCGTGGTACACTTAACGGCTAGAGCCCTGGGGTAACGTGGGGTTGTATCCCAGCCATGGCGGTCGCATACCGACGGGGGACGAAATGAAACACACACACCCGCGCACTTAGATTTAGGTGCACGTTAAAGAACCCCTAGTAGTGAAAATCGCTCTGAAGCCCCCTCCAATACGGGGCATGCCTCATGATCGTATAGTAGTTTTGACACGTAAAACCCAAACAATTATTATCAGCACAAAGCGCCTCCGTTTTTGGGACGTAGGGTTGTGTAACGGAGAAGACAAGCGCGTAATCACTTGCGCTCTATTCGCTTTGAATGTGTGTGTGAGAGAGAGAGGGAGGGAGACAGAGAGGGGGAGAAATGAATCGAAACAATCTCGGCTCCTCTCTCTTCATAATCTTGACGAAAAGAAACTAAAGTAAAAAAAAAGAAAACAGAGATTGGTGTGCAAAAAATAGAGCTCGGCAGGTTATACACAGTCACCGGACCGCGAGTTAATGGAGAAGTCGCACTTACACTGTTACAGAGAGAGAGAGAAGACAAAGAAAAGGAAAGGCGGGGAGCTTAACCAGACGAGCGTCCGGTTTGCTACCCTGCACGGGGGGGTACGGAAATGGGGAATGTAAAAAGAGGAGAAAAGAGAGAAGGCGAGCACTTCACGTGCTAAGGAGTCTGACATTGGCGGCTTCAGCGTATACTGGCACTGCACTCTTCCTTGTTTTAGCGCGGAATGACCATCGGTCCAACTGAAAGCAGTGGATGAAGGGTATCCAGTACTTTCAGGTAGGCTTCGGCTACCGGACTCTGCAGCCTACTTAGGAGGGTGCGTACTATCCAAAAGAGGCCTAAGCATCGCTGTGATTTTCTCATCTGTCTCGGATAATCCGCCGGAAAGAAGCGCTCTGTTTGACTCGAGCGAAGTCTACTGAGTTGCTTGTAGTCGCTGTGGCTTTGGCGTTGGTTGTGGCTATCGCTCAGGCTGTAGTTTTGGCAATGTAGGCCATTCTTCTGTAGTCACACTCTACGGTGCGCGGTTGTCCACAGTGGTCCATATACAGACGCACCTGGTGTGGGTGGCAGAGGAGGAGGTGTTATCGGCTGTGAAGTGCTCTTCAGAGGGACATCGGTGTTTCTTGAATTGCGACGGCGTCGCGAACGTCACCTTCGGACAGCAGCAACCGCTTCCCGACGAGACAAACCGTCCGGCACCATCCGCTTGAGGACTTGAGGATATTTTTTTCCTGTTTTACTCTGGAGAAGTCCCTTGACGACGCGTCGTGGCATCCGAGGCAATTACGGCACTTCAGGGACGTGGCTGCGAAAGAGCCTGTAGCGTGTGGTTCACCGCAGCGCGAGCATGATATCGTGCTCGCGCACACAGCGTTCACGTGTCCAAACTTCATACACTTATAGAATTGAAGTGGCTTTGGAATGAACGGCCGTACGGGATGTCTGAAGTGTCCGACCTTTACGTGTGATCGAAGGCGTTTTCCGTTGAACTTCACACAGCGAGACGAGCCCAGACGAGACACATGAACTATATGCCGATATCGTCTACAGCTGGCTTTATCAACATCTGCAAATCAGTGCTGGAAATCGACGCATCCACATCGTCGATGACGCCAGTAGTTACGCCATTGTCAAGCGGGATATATGAGTGTACCTTTGCGCCATCAAGTTCAGTAATTTTGCTGAGTGCTCAATGCATACACTGTTAGAATAAAGGAAAGCTAGAATTAGCCCCGAGTCAGTAAACACTGGCCAACAGTTACCAACAGCAGCCCGTTATACTCAAAATCGGCCAGTTTTGGTAATAAAGGAATAAGTATAACCGCCCACAGGCAAGTTATTCGGTTAGTATTTTGCGCTTATCGTTGGGCGATTATGGAGCACCCAAGCTTGAACCCACACATATGTTGTGGAATAAATATAGCCAAGCAAGTGGGTTTATATACGCTGGCTAACCCTTCTGCTTTTCAATAAACAGCTGTCTCCTTCTCGCTCTCTCAAGCGTGTTGTGAAATGTGCAAACCGAGGCATTCGTTCATAATTTATTGTGGACAACGTCACATACCCTGCTGCAGAAAATGGGCGTTCATCAAACCAGCCCCAGAAAAAAAAAACAAAGAAACTTAGCCATTCAAAAATAGTAACAAATAGTGTAACGACGCAGGCAAAAAAAACAAATTCCTTAAATCAGCGCGAACGAAACGCAAGGCGATAAAATCCTTAAAAGACTGCGTCATTTCAAGAGGATCGATCCTATACCCACCAGAAGGACATATACGACAGTTTGCCTGTTGAACATCAAAGCAATGAACTCAATCAGACACCTCACCGGAAGCTCTGCAGAGGTTGCCTTCATTTTATTTATTCTTTATTTGAAAAACAAACATTTGTCTCTCTCTCTCTGCTTCACCTGAAATGTCGCGCTCGTCGAAGTGCCATATGACTTAGTTGAACCTCGATAAAGTATGGAAAACTTGATAACGGCGGCAGCAATAACACGCAAGACAATTGCGGTGCTGCATGCGGTTCCCGCTAATACTGCAATAGGGTTCCCACCAGCGGCACGTATATACGCAGAAACGCACGGCGCACAATGTCCGCGCGTAGCTCCGAAGGCAATCAATCCCGGTTTCTGCCCCCGCTGATTGCGCGTAGTGCGCGTTAAGCACTATTGAGCGGTGCGGCGGCGGACAGAGACGCTCCATCAGCGCGCCATGAGCGAAGAGAATTGCCCCGTCCATTAGTTTCCCGCCCGATGGAGGTGGAAAGCCCGCGGCGAGAGATAAAGCTGCCCAAACGGCGAGCCTTTCAATTGGGGCAGGCAGGGTTGCCCGGGGATTTGAGAATTATGATCTCACACGCACATCTTCGTTTTTCTGCCTCGGCACGTGTCCATGTACCAGCGTGGGCCATTACGAGGTTCGAGAAAGCGCAATAAATGTCTTGGATGTCTCTATGCGCGCGAAGACGGGGCTTCGGCGGTGATGATTAATTTTTATGTATTTTCTTGTTTGCGGGAGCGTTGAAGTTGGACGTTTCGCAATCTCGGTGAACGGTTTAAGCAAATGTGGCGAGCGAAAGCGCTCGGAAAGTGCCGCTCAAGTACGCCGCGTTCTTTTCTTCGTAGTGGGTCCGATCAAATAAAGACCTTTCCTGGTTTCCACGAACGCAGGATGGGGTTTTGTCAAATTCGTTCTCTCGTGCTCTCTCATATTTTCTTTCTTTCTTTCTTGCCGTCCACTTATGTGCCCTTCAAACAGAGTCCATCGGTGTTCTAATGTGTAATGAAATCTAATAAAAAAAAAAAGGAATGGAACCGAAAATAGAAGGCCGTTCAACCTGGTTGAGTCAAACTTAACCCTGAATTGTGGGATAAGAGAGGGGACTAAAATATGAGAGGAATGAGAGACGTTCGTAGCTATACACAAGCGTATGCCATTAACTGTCAATTTGATTTCGTCACTCGAAATTTTATATAAAGAGTAATGCATCTCCGGAAAAGCAGCAGCGCGACACCGCACGGTCGCAGACACGCGAAGCCACGTCCTCGGGATCTTTAGCGAATGGCGTGTAATCTAACTGCTGTGCCGTATGGTTGCGCTTTCTGCCGTACTTTCTGAACTGCGCGCCGAGGTTAAATCTGCGCTGCGCAAAACTAAGAAGAAAGCAGAAAACGAAGGGTCGTAAGGTGCACACGACACAAGCGTAGAAGAACGACTTGTGTCATATGGTAACAGACAGCAATAAATGGAAAGACACAGATTTTTCGCTCGTGTCGTGTCCTCTTTGAGGTCCACTAATTTCTTCTTGACGACGATGATGATTGTGGTTCGGTTAGGAAAGGACGCTAATTTCTGCAGCCCATGTAGGGAGCACGGCTAAGCGTCCGTGAGGGTGGGGGAAAGGGAGTGAAAGAGATAGAGAGGAGAGAAAGGACGTAGTGGAGGGCTCTGGAAATTTAGACCACCTGGGGTTCTTTAACGTGCACTGACAACGCACAGTACACGGGCCTCTAGCATTTTCGCCTCCATCGAAAATGCGACCGCCGCGGCCGGGATCGAACCCGCGTTTTTTTGGTGGCAGCCGAGTACCGTAACCACTACACCACCATGGCGGACAATTTCTTCATCGCCATATAGATATAGCCAACTCGTCCAGAATCCGTACTCCTAAGACAGCACCTTCACACTCCTTTCCAGCGTCCAGGCGCTGGACACGGAGGCGCATGGAGAGCTCGGAGCCGAGCCAGTGGTCTCCGGCCAGGCGTTCCGAGTCGCCTCCGGCATCCGCGTTGCTGCTTTCCGCGGCCAGCAAGGCGCTCCAGCACTCGAGCAGCGGAGCTACCGGCTGCTGCGGTGCAAGCGGAGGGAGCGGCCGCAGCGGAAGCTTCTCCATCGCCAGCCTGCTGGCAGAGGACGCATCGCGCCGAATGCCGCTAGATCTGAGGCCCTCGCCTGGTGCGGTCGCCGCCGGCCGCGTCGCTCCCACCGCCGCCACCGCTCCTCACCAACCGATGTCGATAGGCGGGGCCCCGTGCCTACGGCCGCTGGCGCTGCACCATCCGGCGCTAAGGCAAGCGGCGCCGGCGTCCACCTACGAGCAGCAGGCCGCTGTTGCGGCGGCAGCGGCCCAGCAGTACGGCATGACGGCGGCCGCCGCGACGACGCCTGCAGCGTGGCTGGCGGCGGGCAGGCCACTGTTCTTCACGCTAGCAGGTACTTGGATGGAATTAAGGGAGAGGAGGAGTGCTGTGTTTCTTGTCAGCCGTATTCACGTAACAGTCAGACGTCTCAGTCCCGTCACGTCCTTGTCACGTGGCCGTAAAATCACCGGCGTCTACTCGATACTATCGAGGAAAAGATGCCAGCTATGACGGTGGCCAGTGATGTTGCTTTGAGGAGAAGCAGGCGAGAAAACTGTGTCATGGTGGACGTAGGCAGCGTGACAGTGATGTGTGACGGGAATCGTGATAGATATGTGAATTAACACTTGTATTTTTCACTAATGCTGTTTTTGATGTTGAGGACTTTTCATGATTCTGGGACAGCAGTCAGAGCGACTGTCTGCCCGCGTTCAGCGTGATCAGGCGGTCGATCGCGAGCTATGGATGGCAGACTAGTGTAAAATCGGGCATAAGGCATCGTGTCTATTGTAGCTGCAGTTGAAATTCTCCTTTGACGCTCTATAAGTGATCGAATCATGGAAGTTGAGCCAATGTGAGAATGATGATTTTTTTTCTTGCTCTGAGAAACCTCGTGCCTCCGCTCCCAGTATCGCGACCAAAAAAAGAAAGTGGCGCTCCGTGAACGCAAGAGCCAACAGCGATGATTTATTTGCTCATAGTTTCATTGCCATCTAGACAAGATAAGTGCCAATTGACGAGATAAACGCCAATTTTTAGAGCAACAGGAACATTTAAAGCTGCGAGCACAGACGTTGTACACATTGTTTGGAACTGCTATGTATTATTTTATAGCGCTGAGATGTCCCAGCGCGGTACTTCATTAAAAAAATGACCTCTATAAGTATATAGTAAGGAAAAGAATGGAACGTGTAAGGAAGCTAACAAGACTGTGTTCCTTCTGCTGCCTTTTCTCTTGTGAGGTGTAGAGATGTATGGAATTGGTGCCCCAAAGCCTTCCGGCCGGAGGCCCAGAAAACCGGGTGTCGAACGGAAGCCACGACAGGCCTACAGCGCCAAGCAACTAGAAAGGCTTGAGGCGGAGTTCAAGGTGAGCACTGAGCAAGCGAGAAGCACTTTCTTTTTGTTCTGGGTTGCCGTAATACCTGCTGAACTGTATCTGAAAAATGTACCTCATATATGGAGCGAACTTAATTCAAGTATACTAACCATACGTGTAAACACAGCGCAAATGTGAACGAAAAGCATAGCCCTGACACTTAAAAAGTGTATAAGCGTGCTTAACTCAAGCATGCCGAAGCATACTTGTAACGCACCTCAGTATGCACTTAAATAAGAGCGTGAAAATAGTTCGGAGAAAATAGCAGCCCCGTTTCATAATAAGCACTACCCTTGTTAATGACTGGTATTCAGGGATGCGGCATGGTGGCTGGCCTTGATCTAAAACAGAACATTTATGATAACAAAGTTGAGCACTGTGGAGACGATGCCACCAGTAATAAAGTCAGCAGTTTGACGTTCCCTTGGTACATAGCGGTAACTATAGCAGTACCTTTGAGCGTATGGAAAAAAAAAAGATAACAGATTCGAATTATATAAACGTCTGTATGAAAGTATAAAAGAGAAATGATCATCTGGAGTCTCGATTGTATATCCCGTTTCAATTATATTGCAGTAATACTGCTCGTAGGCTACAATAACCGTACACAGGCGTCCTTGCAGGCATCATATAAGCCGCTTTGAACATTAAAGAAATAAAAAAAAAAAACGTCAAATATATTTGGGATCGTCTGCGAAAGAAGAGAGACGCCAAACAAGAAGTAATGCGTCGGAGCCAACTATGCGGTAACCTCCTATGAACCCCCCCCCCCCCCCCCAAAAAAAAAAAAAGAAAGAAGGAAAGAAAAAGCCATGCAACAAAATGGCCAGCAGAAATAATTCAGAATTAATTACGGGAACCGTGAGCTCTGTTACACCTGTCCTACGTTGCGGCGGTATTGAGAACTTTACGTTGTGCTGCACTGCGATTTGTTTTCCTGTCCCGAGCTTCTCACTGAAAAGCGGTTGAATGCGTTCAATGACACCTTCCCGTCTACAACGTGCAATAACCCACACGCAGGTGGACAAGTACCTCAGTGTGAGCAAGCGCATGGAGCTATCGGCCACGTTGAACCTGACGGAAGTACAAATCAAGACGTGGTTTCAAAACCGAAGGTAATCCAAGACATTGCTTTTTGCACTGGGGAAAGAAATAATGCTACTAAGCCTTAGTTATAAGTTGTTCTTGTTTAACTGAAAAAAGAACGTGCCTAAGCTTTTACGGTCATTAAGCACAAGTAGAGCTTTAGAGTAGTCATTCCTGGCGTATATACGCAACAAAAATAACGATCGTTAGCTCTGAAATAGCTAACTGCACTGGCACTAAATAAATGTATGAAATCAGTATTCTTTTGTCGATAGTTCAGTATAAACTCTCTCGTTATTTCAGAATGTAGAATATGACACCGACGAAGCTGAAACCAACTGTGTTTTTCTTGAAGAGCTCGTCTCAAACCACAGGGCCAATTCAGCACTACGCGCCGCGAACTTCAGTTAATACCGTGTATCCGACATTTTTCTTGTTTTTTCTTTGTTATTATTGCTGCTGAAAAAGTCCATAAAGTCACACAGGTGAATTTTACAATCAAACAGAACACAAAAAGTAGATACATGGCCTTCAATGAGATATAGATAATTTTTTTAGTGAGACAAAGGAAAGTGATTGCCATTACTGACACGTATCATGTACAGGTACATTTAGATATACGTAACGCAGTTTGAAAATGGTCGTCCCATCAAACAAGTACATGATGACAGTATCCCGCACTACAGCAGCGCCTCAGCTGGTCTCGATGATGTGACGACGCTCCATTTCCCTTTCGGAGGCGCTCGGCTCCGGCAGCGCGCTTTGAAACTATCGGATTGAAATGAACCATGACTAATTATTTCTTGTCCTCTAAAATAAATCAGGTCTCATAGCGCAATTGTTGAGTCGGCAGCTGTCCAACATACCAATCAAAATGACACAACGCCCTCTTTCAGAACTCTTTAAAAATTGTGTGGTTACGAAGGTGGGCTTCTCCTCACAATAAGTCTGTTTGCAGAGAAGCCAGAGTATTAAAAAAATTGCGTACGTTACAACTCATTTAAATCCACGTCGATACGCGCACACGGTGAATGAATGAATGAATGAATGAATGAATGAATGAATGAATGAATGAATGAATGAATGGATGGGCTTGTGCTACCGGCCCTTTCCTTATTTCAGGACAAAATGGAAGAAGCAGATGACAGCGCGCATGAAGCTGGCCCAGCGCCAGGGGCTGTGGGCTCCGCACTACCTGGCGGCAGCGCCCGGACACGCATTCGGCTCCTTTCTGGGCGCGCCCGCGGGCTTCGCATACGGCGCCCCTCCAGCCGCGCCTTGCTCTGCCAACCAGGTGACAGGGGAGCGAAGTCCATCACCAGACCCGTCCAGGGACGACAGCTCGACAGAAGACAAGTAGATCACGAGTCGTGACAGTGCACCACCACGCTCAAGCTCTGGACCACGTCGCATACGCTGGCACACCCTTGGCGGGGCACAACCAAGACGCACTCGTTGACGCCAGTACGAGACTGTCAGTCCTAAGCTTGATCACGATACGATCGCAAGGCCAAGTTGAAGACGCCCTGAACCGCCAACATGGTGCGGCAAGTGTAATGCCATGTGCACCGGAGAGTATTGCGGCGATCGTGGATGGCTTTTGCGGACACCTCTGCGCAGGTGGCAGCGGTGACTGGAAAAGGACGGGAAAGCGGGAATGTTGGCTGCGGGAGCCATGCAGTACGCCGTACGCCGTACGCAGTGTGTGTCGCCAACCAAAGTGTGCGCGAAAACAGTCTTGGGACATTGAACTGAATGCTCGGGACTGTGTGCTAGGTTTGCAGAGGACACTGAAAAAGGATATTGGAGGCATACAGACGAACTGCGGGTCCCTTTATTCCCGATGCAATCGACAGAGGTTAAATGTGATAGCAGCCTGTGAGAAAACTGACCTGCATGCAGACCTTCTTGCTAGTTTGTAAGCGAAAGAAAATTATATGTGCTCGTGCCATTGTGTGTACGCGTGAATTACAACAGGAGAAAACGATATTTGTAAGTTGGTTTCGAAGCAGAATTTATGCGAATGCAGGCAGATAACGTTATGTGTCGATCGAGTCATGGTGTCCGTTGTGCCACTAGAAGTCGAGGCCGATTGGCTTTGAGCTCTTGTACGTGTGTACCTACTTAGGTTTCGGTAAGCTCATGCTGACTCAGCTTTTCTACAGTGCACGATTAGGATCTCATGCACATTCTGCACCAAAGTGATAAGAAATAACTGACGGTGAGATATTTAAACGAACACGTAGTAAGGTTTGATCAGCTGTTTCTATCGGAATATTGACAACATCATCAAATGCAGCAGACATTCCTGGCAGGCGCTTTAACTCTGCAGCTGACGCGGTTAGTCGCCGTTTTTAACGATACTGTCATTCGCCATATCGTTAGCACCTGCATACCTACTGTGCAATACAATATTTTGCTGCGAGTACCTTAACGCGCTTGCGAACAGCAAGCTTCCTGTAATACGAGGGCATTGAGAATGAAGAGACACCACAAAATTGTAAAATACGGAATTTCACCGTGAGTTATATTATAACAGTCTTTGTGGTCACCGCTGTGGTTTGTCTGCGACTGTTTACTTACGAGAATTCGTTCACGATCCTCGCGGTAGAATACGCATATTGGAACACGCCATGTGTTAAATGTTTAAGCATTTTCTTTTCTTTCATCCAGTGAACAGGCCTGTGCTTATTGCGAGTTTCGCGCATAACCTGCGGCGCTACCTGAAGGAAATGACCATTTTATATCTTACGCGATGAAAATAACGGAATGCAAAGACTTCGCGGCTACAATTTGGTGGTATGCCTATAGCATCTTTTTATTTGTATATATACGTACCATGTTAAGTATAGTTAAATAAAAGTCATTATATAAACGTCATATGGACCTCAGATGAATATGCAAACTTATACGACACGTGATGCCTCTTTTTCTTTCTTTCTCTTTTTTTTGACGAGCTTTTGAGGAGTGATGCAGAACAAGCACTAATAATCGCAGTCGATGAAGCGTGCAATAGTAGTAAGCGACCTTTTCTCACGTTCGAAGAAAGGAAATACGTACAATGGTGATTTTATTATTGCGTTTTAATTCTGTTTGCAATAGCGTTTGTTTTGTTGTCTCTTCATCGCTGAATGGATAATAAATGTATATAATTACAGCCTTGCAGTTGTTTTCTTCATTCAGGTCAGGGGTAAATCAAAATGTGAACGTTGAAAATAACACCTAGCTAATGTGGCGTGCTTTGGCTTACCCTACAACTGATGGCACCGCCAAATGTCAAAGTATATGCGAAACGTCTATGCGAATAGTATATGCGAATACTTCCGACGACTGTACACCGTCTTGAAACTCAGATGTTCCCAGTTCAGGCGTTTCCACAGTAATACATGCTAGAAGAGATCAGGGGAAGGTGGAGGCTCGAATCGATGAACAGATCACGAAAAACGATGTAGAACGGGGAATGTCGCTGGAGGCAACGTTTCGACAAGTGGACTTGTCTTCCTCAGACGGCAACTTCTGACGAAGACAACTTCCACTTGTCGAAACGTTGGCTCCGGCGACATTCCCTGTTCTACACCGCTTTTAGCGATCTGTTCCTACAGCCATACATGCAACATGTTGGCCCAAACCGGGTAACATGTCTGGCAGTAACCTGAACCTATATGCAGCGGCCGTGCCTGAACCAATAAACAGTTCAAAGTGTTCGCCATTTACCAAGGCGTATAACCACTTCCAGTCTACTCGGTGTTATTTTGTGAACACTTACCGACCAATAGAAATGTGCGACTGCCAATTTTTTTAACTCCTGAAGCGTTGCTAAGTAAGACAAATTCACGGGAAATAATAATTGTCGAGATTTTGCGTGCCCAACCAAGATATGATCATGAGGCACGCCGTGTACAGTTGAGCTCTCCGAAGTAAGTTAGACAACCCGGGTTCTTTAGTGTGCACCTGAATCGAAGTAGACGGGTGTTTTTCGCATTTCGCATCCATCGAAATGCAGCAGCCTTTGCCGCGGTTCCGTACCGCGACCGCGAGCATCGGAACACATAACCGCTAAACTACCACAGCGGGCAAATTAATGGGAAAAGAGAAGTTATACGATAAATAGTGGTTGAACCGTGACTGTGGCGAAAACAAGCCCTCTCCTAGAAATGTTTGACCCAGCGACGCTACAAATGTTGGACCATGTGTTCATCGCGTTCGATGGCCATTGCCATGAACGCAATGTTGTCAAGGTTATCCTGGAAGCAGCAGCGGCCATCGTAACGCTGGTCTTTCCACGCCACTGGGTCACCTGGTCTACAAGGTTAAGGTCGTCTCCTTCTTTAAACCGGGCTGTCTATGGAAAACCAGAATGCGGTAGTGGTATAGAATGGTGGAGCCACAAGAAAAAAAAAAGGAGAAAGAAAAAAAATCGCTAGTTGAAGTTCGAAGTGCCCAGACAAAGAAAGGCGCCATGCTTTCTGACAATTCCCCGGTATTTTTTTTTCTTTAGTATAGGTCCAAGCTATCACCTAAGCAAACATATTCACACTACCATTAATTAAACTTGCCTCTCAACCAGACTTCTTTCTTTTTCTTAGTGAGAGAAAAGGAAGATGGTCAACGACATATAACTTACAATGCGACACTTACTCAACACTCCATTAGGCTGCTAGTTACGTCCTCTACTAACACGCCATACAACTCTAACGTAACTCAACGTTGTCTCGCGTTAGCGTGATTTGCGCAGCCGTACAGAGCATGCGATTCGCTACGTGTAACACTAAACAAGGCGCCAACCCGAATACGTCATTAACGGAGGACTGCGCAATGTGCAAGCGCGTTTGACTATTCTCCGAATGTGTCGTGCAGCTGGCGTTGCACGGAAGGTCAATCGAATTCTACCAAAAACGGTGCGTCAAACATCGCGGAAAAGGAAATGCGACGCTCTGCCGGCCATTCAACTGAGCACGCTACCAGCATGCCCACAAAGGCCGGAGCTGTGAGATGTATATACGTAAATGTGACGATAATGCAGGCGACGGAAGCGGTGTTTGCTGTTCGAAATGGAACGTCGATGTCCGGCTGTGGTTCGTTCAAAAGAGACAGATCGCGAGTCCTATACATACAACGGTCTACTGACGCTCCCCTATTGCGAATGGACTGACAGTAAGAGTAAGAAAGGTAAGCTACACTAACCAAACCAGCAGGAAACGATGGGAACGAAACTTCTGCCTGGCGGGTTTGCAAACAAAGCGCTAAGTAGTGTTCCCTGAATGGAGGAAAAAATAACAGCTTTATATTCGTAAATCTGCATGTCTCTCTTTCTTTCTCTCTCTCTCCCTTGAGCAAACACATTTAGTTGTCGAATACACTTCTGGGCGAAACTCTCACAGCGGCGCGCCTGTGCCGAAAGTTATATGTCTGCGGTGCAGAAATATACCTTTACTTTACGGGATATTTCGAACGTTGAAAAAATAAATCATAGCCAGCACTCTACGCGCATGCGTGCACGAGACAACGTACAAGACAACGTGCAACGTACAAGAAATAGAAAACTCGCGCCTCGCGTTCACTTGGTATATATCTTAATAAATAATAAAAAAAAGAACTGGCATGGAAGGGTACGAATGCCTGGCTAACATGGCATCAAAAATATGACATTCTTTTCATGTTGACAACAAAGAAATCCAGCGCATAACCCCGTTCCTCGGCCAGGGATATGAGGGTACCAGCCACGCGTGATTGAACGTTACCTCTTCCGGCCTACGCCAAGTTACATAGGCGTGATGTTCAACTGCCAACGGTTTCGAGTTCGAAACACTAGGACAGCGTTCGACTACGAATGGTCTTGGCTTTCACCTCTACGTCTCTTAGGCGGTATCTAGGCGCTCCTTGAGGAAGCTGGCCACCGTGTTATGCTGAGAGCAATAAGCTTGATTTTCCTTTTCTTTTCTTAATGCGACACATTTCTCGGCAAACTTCAGTCGCTTTGACCGATACTACACCACCTAAGGTCTCCCAGGTGTCAGAGCGAACGATATGGAGAAAAGCAAAAAAAAAAAAAAAAAAAAAGGCGACGGCGACAGTTTAAACTTCTATAGACATCTGTCGAGATGGCTATACCGCCACTTTTCATTGAATCCGTGTATGTATAATGCGCCTACTGGTTAACCTACCTCCCGTTTTCATTTCGCGTAAGGAGACATGAATGTTTACTCACACGATGGCATGAATTAGCCCACAACTCTTACATAAGCCGTCATAAAGCGACATATAGCGACAAAAACGCGACAAGGAAGGAGCTTCGTGAATTGTTTGTGCTCGCCCTCCACCTGACGGATATGTGAACACAAATGTTGAGGTGGAGCTGCGATTCGAGCACTGCATTCATAAGGCGTGCCGAAATGAAGAGACGCCCTGTAGTGGATGTTTCAGGCAATTTTGGCCATGTGGTGTTCTTTAACGTTCACTGATAACGCACAGCACACGGGCGTCTAGCATTTTCGCCCACGTAAAGAACATGAAGTCAGTGACATGTCAAAAGGCACAACTAAAGAACGAGTGCTGTCACAACTGGGCTCCTTATTTCACTCCCGATACGAGCTTCGTAGGACTGCTCAAGAAAAAAGAACTACAAGGCTCAATAGTTGGTTCATCCACTGTTCAAAAGCGATAATTGGGCTAAAAACAACGTGGGGCTACGTCCACCGGCATCGCCAATAAGTATACGCCGCAACGCCTGTTTCCGCCTGCGAAACGAACAAGCTATAGTAATCCGGAATTGCCTAATTACACCAGTTTCCCACGCAACGCCGCCTTAGTCCATTTTTCAGCCTTAATTGCAGTTCGAACGCTTTAAGCACACCGCACCGAGTAGCTCTAAAATGCCAAATTATACGGCACGTTCTGCACTGCTCGCGATTAATCGTCCGCGTCAGATGTTTAACGGAGCGGAGAAATTCGACGCAGTTTACGCCGTGTATCACGCGCCGTGGCCCTAGGGCTCGTGCTCTTTGGAACGCCACTGAACGCTAGTAGAGTATGCCAATTGCTTTAGTTTGCCATTTAGTATATCGTGTTGAAGAAAGTAAACAGCGCCTGGGATAATAACTTATAAAGAGGCTCAGATACCACAGAGTGGATGCAAATGGGAAGAAAGGCAGCAGATGTGGAATGGCTCTTGTTACGTTTCTTTTATATGGTTGAGTAAATGAAGTGTGCGAATACAAAAAAGAATAGTAGGCAGTAACTTGGAGAAAGGATATTTGGTATGAGAGGTAAGATGACACTCATTACACTGGTAAGCAGCAGAAGCATCGCACTTTGAGACAGTGTACAAGTTAAAGACAGACACATTGTGAATAACTATACATATACCCCGCATAAAATGCAGCTTAAGTGAGAAAAATAACAGTGTAGTCTTTTCAGTGACTCAAGACTTACTTGGTTGTTTCATCCCGATACAGTTTTCACTGCGGAGAAGCTGACTTCGCTACGCACGTGTCGAAGCGTCTCGCGCTTTCCGGTGCCAGCATATAACGAAAGCCTTCATAAGACAGAAGGGCAATGTTTACAGACACGTACTTAATCCAAACATTATAAAGTGGCGATTCCTCTGTTTAACAAAATGCTTCGTCTAGAACACCTCCGTTATTGAAGAAGCAGAATATGATATGAAGTTTCAAGGTAATCAATCTTAGTAGTGTGTGCCACTACGCTAGGATTTAGGCTGCCAAATTCCACACATTCGTTTGTGTCTGAAGCCACGATTACTATCTTTTGACAGCGTTCTTTTTTTGTTCTTTGCTCTTTTTGAGGTGCGGCATCTGTCTCAGGCAAAGCGTAGCCAGTGCGATTTAAACTGATTTATACTAACGCAGCTTAACACCCCTAATGTGTAACTGTTACTTTTTCTTCAACAGAATATGGAAGGCCCATGAAACGTCGGGCATACCCATCTGTCCATCCATGTCGCTTTTCTTGTCAGAGTCGTTTGAACGTTATGGTCTTACCACATTTGCAAAAATGGGTCGTTCGACTATACATGTGATTCATCGCTGTCCTCGACTCAGAGTATTCTGCTTCCTTATAGGCGGAATTTCATTGTATGTAGCAGCACTAAACATCATTACATCAGGGCCCTCGCTCTACACAGGTATAATACGTTAAGTCATCGCGTAAGTACCTAAAGATGCTCAAGCGACGACCAGCTTCTCGTGGTCGCATGTACATATATAATGTCATATGCGGTAAACACGGTTGCAATACAGAGAACATCGTTCCACTTCATTTCATCCTCTGCTTTGTGTTAACGACGAAACGAGGTCACTGAAATGAACACTTATCCTCGAAAGCTGAAGATACGCATAGAGCAACAAAATAAACGCAAAGACGGTGCGAAGCTCGCAATAATCACGGAATAAACAAAGCGGGAGGGCGTACTTTATCCCCGTCCTCACGTACTGTAAGCATAAGAGCGAGGCCTCGCTCTGACGAACTTGTGTAATTATAAAGCTCGCTTTAACAGGTAAACCCGTTTTCAGCGCCCTAATGGCACGTTGTATCACGGGCTGCGGCACGTGGCGAAACTGCGGTCGGGACGTCCTCTCCTCGCCAAGAAACACAAGCAAAAAGCCGCAACGCATTCACACGTGCCGCTGAGAGGGTTTCTTCACGGCACAACCGCCACTGACGGGTGCGTGCACGGGTGCGCTTGGACGGCGCTGGCAGCGGAGCCCCGGCACTCACTTTATCCTGACGCGAGTTCGTTGCGTTCGCTGAAGGAGCCAGGCGCTGCTAATTTAAAGCTACCATTACACCCAACACCTCGGTACACGCCTGAAAAGTGGCTGTGCGAAAGGGGTTCACCGTTCTTCGTGGAGGCGGCGAAGGACCTCAGCGCGTACGCCGACAGACCCATAGCGTCCTGCGAGGTACGTTGAGCAGGTCTTTCCGTGGAGCGGAGCTGCGACGGTTATCGGTCTCTCAGTGAGTGAGTGAGTGAGTGAGTGAGTGAGTGAGTGAGTGAGTGAGTGAGTGTAAGCGAATGAGTGAGTGAGCGAGTGGGTGAGTGGAGTGAGTAAGCGAGTGAGTAATGAGTGAGTGGGTGAGCGGAAGGAGTGAGTGGGTCATTGAGTGAGCGAGTGGCTGAGTGAACGAGTGAGCGAGTGGGTGAGTGGAGTGAGTAAGCGACTGAGTAATGAGTGAGTGGGTGAGCGGAAGGAGTGAGTGGGTCATTGAGTGAGCGAGTGGCTGAGTGAACGAGTGAGCGAATGACGGAGAGTGCGTAGGCCAGTGAGTGAGTGAGTGAGCGAGTGAGTAATGAGTGAGTGGGTGAGAGGAGTGAGTAAGTGGGTCAGTGAGTGAGCGAGTGGCCGAGTGAGCGAATGAGTGAGTGAGTGAGGAGTGAATGAGTGAGCAAGTGGGTGAGTGAGCAAGTGGGTGAGTGAGTGAGTGAGTGAGCAAGCGGGTGGGTAAGTGAGTGAGTGAGTGAGTGAGTGAGTGAGCGAGCGAGCGAGCGAGCGAGCGTCAACGATACCACTTTGTGTGTGACAGTGTGTTCACAAGAGACTTGATAAGTGGGAGACTACCGAGATAATGATTGCGTAAGCAGTGAATGAACCCACGCGTGGAAGCTCATTGGCGGGTAACTCAGAAAGAACCTACAAGACAGTAAGCGTCATCGTGTCGATGAGGACAGGTGGGAGTATACATCAGTGAATGAGTTATTTGAAAGAGAGAGTGTCAGTCGGTGGCCTGGTGAGTGGATCACTGTAAGTGAGCAAACAGCGTGCACAATAGAATGGAGAATAGCGCAGTGAAAAAGAAAAGTGTGAGAGTGATAATGAATCACAGCATCCACATCGTCAGCAGTCGCATCTAGAACATCCGACAATAACCTTGCAGGTTACCCCGCAGCAAGGAATTAACTTTTGAGAGGCATATTACTTGTAAGCTCTTCGGCTGTTTAACAGGTAGATGGGCTGGTCGTCTCAGGTCCTGTCGATTGCGCCGTTTTTCCCTGCGTTAGGCACCCACAATTTGGTGGTAACTTTGCAAGGCTTCAAGTATGTTCCTCTACAAAAAGTAAGAAAGAGCAGGCTCTTCATTCGCATCAGTTTTACCCACTTCAGTTTCGCTGTAGCAAATGGAAAAGCAACGTTTCTTTCTGAAAAGTGTTAAGGCATGTTTCGATCTGCAGCGTTTTGTCGCGAGTACCGAACAACTTCGCATTGAGCACCGTCTTGGTACTCCTCTACGAGGAACGATTGCAGGCGCTGAAGCACGCGCCTGTCAATAAATGTGGTTAACGCAGCGCGCCCCGTCTCCTCTCGGAACTGCCTCCTGTATCGCTGACAACTACGAGGGATCCGAGAAGGCGTTCGGGCTCGGCGTCCCGGGAACGCGGTTTTTCCCCTCCACCGGCACATTCAGTGCGCGGGCGCAAACCTGCTCGTTAAGCGGCCGCGGCGCTTAAGCGCCCACTGGGTGTAATTAATTAGGCTTAATTGGAACGGCGCCGCGTTTCCCTAACGGTTTCTCCACCCTTCGCAGGCAGTGACGTGGCTGCAAAGAGTGCGGCGGGAGGGAGAAAGAAAGCGCGGGGCTTCTGCATTCCGCGCGAACAGGAGGAGCGTCCAATGACGCGGCGCGGGAGAGCGCTCCGAGAGACAGCGACGGTGTGCGCACTTGGCGGCTCCGCGGTGCAACGGCCTCGTGGAGGCCCACTGCAGCGACTACTATAAAACTCTGTCGAGAAGAGGGCGTGAAAATGAGGCAGCAAGCCCCTCGGTGAACACCGGCGGCTTTCAAGCAGCGCAGATACAAGAGAGCGTGCGCCATGTTTCCGTACGTTAAACATGCTGAGAACAGTTTTACCAGCTGATGAGCAACCCGTGATTGGTACGTTAACGTTAACAAACGACAGAGATAAGATGAGGCAACGCCGCGCTAGAGTCTCATAAATCGCATGCAGTTATTGACATCAAACATTCTACGTTTTCAACCGACTATTGACGCGGTTCGTTACTCTTTTTTTTCCTCTGTTCCCATCCACATTCTTCTTTCCATCATCGTCCCTCACTCACCTTGTGGGATAGCCAACCGTAACCGTCATCTCCCATCGTAATATGCACTCATCTCTCTCTCTTGCTGATAAGAAGAGTTACAAGACTTCTATGTGCTGAGATGGCCAATAGGAGCGATAAGCATACATCTCAACAGAACGGCAGCATCAGCTCGCAACGCACGTTATGTTCCGGATACCTTGAAACGAGTCCTAGCGAGGCTCTATTGACATCGTGGACTCTAGACAATTTTCTCTAACACCATGGCAGAGAACCCAGACACTTAAGTAAGCATCTCTTAGTTGGGACCATTTCCGCATCGGTCACGAGGCGTACACCATGTTCAAGCTTACTACTTGTTCTCTCTTTTGTTGTTATTGTCGTTCATCAACATCACCTTCTTCTTCTTTCTTTCTTTCTTTGTTACTTGATATGTGGCTCTTGCCCACTACGGGGGATTGGCCATCATCATCATCATCATCATCATCATCATCATCATCATCATCATCATCATCTTCTTCTTCTTCTTCTTCTTCTTCTTCTTCTTCTTCTGCTTTTCTTTTGCTTTCTTTCTCTCTCTTTCTCTACGGGCGCAGAAACAACTGAAAGCAATAACATGGACTCATAATAGCAAAACGTCTTAAAGACTTTAGCTTCATGGTACGGCAAACACCAGTCGGAGCAATGCTAGTATTGCCACACTAGACTAGCATTAGTTGCAGACAGTAATGCAACCAAACAGGTTTACTTTTCTTCCGAATGATAAAGAACGAAAGTCCTAGCGGACTACCGCACTAGACGTCTATAGATAGCAGACGCAAGCTCCATCAACCCCCGCCAGCGGGAGGTTTGTTCTCCGCTCACTTTGATTGAAATTTTGCTTGTTAATTTCAAGTATCAATTAACACAGCGGTTATCCGCTATGTGGTGCTTTCGTGGACGCACCGATCAGCTCGCTTCTGTGCAGTTATATACCAAATTTTATAGCCAGATTTTACTGATAGCCAGTCCGTTATACAAAAACGAAAAAAGAAGTAGTGGCTTGATCAGACGGTAATGGGAAAATAAGAGTGGCAGTATCTTTAAACGTAGGTGGCCAAAGAGTGCGCTTGCCTATTTTGCTAGTATGCATTTTCTTTTTGGCCTTTTAATTTGCCTCGATACATAGATAGAGCCGGAACGTCGCCTCTTTGTCACTTAAGAGGGAAAGAAAAATAAAAAGAAGAGACGCCAGTGGGAGCACGTAGAATTCTTGAGCGCCACCATTCGCATTAAGTTTCGCCGTAAGGAAAGATATTTCGCCGAAAGCACCTTATCCAATCCAGTCAGCAGTTATGGCGAGCCATCAGCTCTATTGAATTATGCATTCATCACCATAAAGAGACGCCGATCGGCGCTTTTACGTCATCGGCTGCTATCTGAGAACATGGAAAACACGCGCGCCCGCACGCTTCACCTCACCTGCGCCTATCGGTTCGCATTGCAAACGCCGACGCTACTCACGGGTCATGCCCAGAGGCGTGCGCTGACGTCTTCATTGTCATTTACGGGCTCCTACAAATCGCACAACGCCCAAAGCTTTCCAGAAATGCACCGGGCTTACAGCCGCCAACAAACTCTCCTTCACTTTCCTCTAATGCATCAAGATGCTAGTGCATGCGTGGTTAGCCAGTGCATTATCTCTTACGCGGGATACATCGGCCTGTATATAAAACACCATGTACACGCACGCGCGCGCAACGTCTTGGCAAAAAAGAAATAAAGCGAAACAAAACAGGGACACAAGATAGCGAAGAAACGACTAAAACATAGTGCACTCATGGTGGACTGGTTTTGGAGAGCAACTTGAGTACCCTGATACGTAAGCCGGATTTGTGCCCATATACCCATCGTGTGTGGGCGCACCTCACAAACATACGAGAAGACTTCTACATGCCCCGCGTGGACAGCGTTCACTTATGTTCACTCGGTAACGAACACGCTCCTATCGTCCACAGATATATACGCGGTTGACTCGCAAAAGATCCGACATCGCGGACGGCGTGGAGGCGGTTCGTCACAACGACAAAGTGGGTCGCGCATTTTATGTTATACGTGATGATAAATTCTCACTCCTTCGAACCCTTTCAACCACTCAAAGCGAACTCGAATTCTTCCGAACTGTCGTCGAGATAAACGGGCGTTGCCCCAAAGAGACGAAGCTGCATCTCTCTGTGCGATGCCGTCTCGACCGCAGGCACGTGCAAATTCAAATTTGCGGGCGTAGCCGCATGCACGTTGACAGATGGGAGATGGCCACAAGTTCGGGGCTGCGGTATATAAGCGAACGAAGCACTTTGGCTAGAGGGATGGAATGATTGAGAGCCGATCGCTTTTAGTGTGCCAGCGGACGGTGTACATCGCCGGAAGGTACCGACGGGTTTATGGCGCCATTTCCTGGGGCGGCAAGGCAAGGTGGAGAAAGGTGAAGGGGGGAGGAGGTTAACCACCAAGAGCGAGCACAAGACGGAATTGCAAACGACCCAGTAGTGATAACTGCAGACCACTCGGCAAAGCAAAGATCGCAAGTGCTCAGAAGGCCTGTCTGCGTCTAAAGAGAGGGCGAGAGAGCTCGCGCCGTCAGCCAAAAACACTCCGGTAGACGCCGTCAAAGGGAGCACTACATTATCTTGTTCAGTCTCATATATTACGAGCAGCATTAGCTGCATAGCACGCAGCCCCCGGGGCCTCCATCACCGTATATATATGCCTTCGCAATTTGAAACTCGCACCGCCATGCGAGAGACATCCCAGACGCTCATATATCAAGCCGGTGCGTGCAATACCGGGCCCCGAATTTCATCATCCAAGACTCGCGCGCAAGCAACAGGAACTGGACGTAAATTAGGAGGCGTAGGCGACGCTATACGGAACGACTGTGCAAACAGTATATATGAACGCGAATAATATACGGCTACACATGGAAGCCGAAGCTTTCTGCGCACGTGCTACCTGTTTCGCTTGATTTCGATAACGCTGCTCCCCTGTGTGGCCAACGCCGATAGTTTTGCCGACATAAAACTGTTTCAGACGTCTCGACAAGCTGAAGATGCAAAGCGGAGATATAGCTCGGGGCACCGTAAACTCGCACCGAGCTCTGTAAATCGCTAGAAGACGTTCGGAAGGGGCCGCGAGGTGACGTTAGTTTGGGGGAACGAATTTGCGGAAGGTTTAGAAACACGGCGATATGCGCCCGTATACTTGTGTAACCCGCCAAGGCGGTGACTTACGCGGGTAGCGGCATGGTCGATCTCTTATATTTAGTTTCTTGTCAGCGATAATTAATGTGTTGCGCCGAGACGTAAGGGATAGTGAAAAATAAATTCGTGGGCAAGGAATACATTGCTGTTCTCCAGAGCTAGCTCCACAGGACATAGCACGAGAAACTAGCCTAAATAAAAAAGGCATACAGTATACTGAGTGTATACGGTAGGTAAAGTGCGGTAGATACACCGTGCTGTCATCAATAAAATATTCTCTCTCTCTCTCACCGTGCTGTATTTGTTTGCTCATGTTTTGTTTGGTGTGGCCACAGTACCATGGATCTTGTTCACAAAAGAAATTGGCTACACTGGAGGTTACGATGGTCACACTGGTGCTACACTGGAGAGTTAGGTGGAGGAGTGACCGTCTTAGAGGCCATTGTAAACGCTTGGGGATCTCGCCAAGTGATCGGGCCATCAGGTATATCGAAGAGCCAAGTCAGGTTGCTGTCGGGGCTGCGCACGTCGCCTGTCGCGTAACGCATGGCACGATACGACAAAGCTGCTTCACGAGGCGGCGCTTTGTAATAATGACGACGGAAAAGTTGAAGAAGATCATTTCATAATGATGATGCTGATGATGCCTCTCTAATGAGTGCAGAGCTACAAAGCATGCACCCTTGTGTTCTTTCAAATGATTCCTCGCACTCGTTATGCAATCCAATTTCCGCGACATGTAGCGGCGCATTATTCTGCCACGTAACATTACATTTGTTAATGCGATTCCTCGGCAGACGTCATACCTGTTTAGGTCTTTTAGCGAATATTTTTCAAGCACAGGCGTAGCTCAGTGGCGGAGAACATGAAAAAAAAATTACAGCATATCCACGGAGTGAATGATGATGAGTGGGCGAAGCTCCGGACGTTCATCGTAGATCGTGCCGAGTTCCGGATTAATTTAGTTAACGCGCACGCTATGGTTCAACTACGCACAAGTGAAATCTCCCACCGGCACTTCATTGCAAGTCAAGATTCAGTGCCTACATATATATATATATGGGTGGTCGGTGAACGGTTCCCCAGCGCGAGCAGTCGGTATTTTTCAATCAAGAAACTCGCTAGAAGACGCTGCCTGCGTCAAGCTTGTCTCTCGCTGGTGAGGGCGCGTTCTTCTTCTTTGCTAGCAGGTGGAGCGTTCATCGAAGAAAGAGCTTTTCCATAGTCAACGCGCGCCTTTCGCGCTCTCTCTCTCTCTCTCACAAGACAGCAGATGGAAGAGTGAGAGAGGTAGCGCGCCGGGCGGCACGCGCCGAGCTCTCGAGCGCGAGCCTCCAGGCGCGCGAGCTCTCGAGCGCGAGCCTCCAGGCGCGCGAGCTCTCGAGCGCGAGCCTCCCGGCGGCGCGAGCCATCGAGTGGTCACGTACCACTACGAGCTAGGAGGGACAGACCCACGGCTTTAGGAGCTTCGCCCCTAAAACGCGACCGTTCGGAACGTCTTTTTTCTTTCTCCTACCTTCTTTTATAAACTTCATTCAGAAACATTGCCTGTGAAGGCATGGCCACACAAGAAAGGTATTTTAGGGGCGAAGCTCCTTAAGGCGTGGGTCGTTCGTCCCTTGTAGTAGTAACCACCTCGTTCTAGGATTGCGCTCGATAGCTCGCGCGCCGGGAGGCTCGCGCTCGCCCTCGGCGCGTTCCTCCCGGCGCGCGAGCTCTCTCACTCTTCCATCTGCTGTCTTGTGTGAGAGAGACAGAAAGAGAGAGAGAGAGAGAGAGCGAAAGACTGTCCGTTTCTAACGATGATGATGGGTTTGTGCTAGCGCGTTACGGCACGTGTAAGAAGCTGGTGTAAGACGCTGTGGCCTCTCCGCCTTATACTCTTTCAGCAGTCATGTGATGGCGTCGGCAAACGCGGTGCGCGTTCCAGCCTGTGTAAGGGGCTGCGTAAGACGCTGTGGCCTCTCCCCCCTTACTAGAGTGTACTGCATGTTTCTAACGCGTTTGTGCTAGCGTCCCCTTAAACGCGAGATCCCAGCGTTCGAATAGAGTGTTTCTCACGTCTTTACATGATGATCGACTGGGCGAATTACACGGAAGATTAACGGTTTACCGGTGATTCACTCCGGAGCTTCGCCCACTCATCATCATTCACCCCGTGGATATGCTGTGAATTTTTTTTTTTTTGTTTCTTCTGTTGACTGCCGTCTTTGTGACGTACCAGAGACAATAGAACACTGCTTTATTAACTACAAGGACGCTATTCTGTTCTGGGATATCCTTCAGCGAACTCTAAAGAAAGATTTCACCTTTAATTCGCATACTATACGTTACCTTATGCCAACATCCCTGGAGGAAGTGCCATTTGATATGTTCTTTCTTATGGGAATGCATAGCTTGTGGAAGAAGCGCATGCAAGACCGCAACGCAGAACCAGTCACTGCATCAATAACCCATTTCGTTCAAATGACCATGCATCTAAAGGACATCTACGACGAACTTGACGTCAGGCCTGAATGGTATCCCATCTTTGTGATGTGCTCATCCCTACCAGCCATACTGTGCAACACATCTTGAACTCTCGCTGGAACACTTATGTGCATTCCGTCAGTGAATTTGTATTTTAGGCTGACAATGTCATTTGGAGTGCTTGTGCGATTATTGTCACTAGGTCACTGCAACAGTGCTTTATGCAGTTTGCGAATATCTTAGCGCACTGTAATAAATACCATATATGAAAAAAAAAAAAGAGAACAGGCGTAAGTCAGTGGTACAATGCTCGACTACCATGCAGAGTGTGTGGGCTCGAATCCACACAGAGGACGTGGGTTTGAATCCTCCTCTGTCCTGGTTATTTTTCTAAAATTTGCACGATAGCGGCTACGGACACCGGCGGCCGCGGCGGTGGCGGACAACTACCGCGCCACAAACGGCCCTTGTGATCTCGTAACAGCTTGCGCTGTAAAAAAAAGTTTTCCGAACGGTACACAGCCCCCTAGAGATCGCGAACTTCGTTCTTGCCACAGTGAACCAGCCCACGTAAAGCTGCTTTCTTGTGTCAGGACGACGACGACGACGACAACAAGAATAATCACTAGATTT
Source organism: Hyalomma asiaticum (assembly GCA_013339685.2). Classification (NCBI taxonomy): domain Eukaryota; kingdom Metazoa; phylum Arthropoda; class Arachnida; order Ixodida; family Ixodidae; genus Hyalomma; species Hyalomma asiaticum. The sequence goes on along the minus strand of CM023485.1, from coordinate 43,470,024 downwards.
TTACGTGTCATAACTACGATATGATCATGAGGGACGAAAATGTGAGTGGTTCCGGACATTTTGACCGCCTAGGTCAAATACGCTCGATACAGGGGGCTTCCAGCATTTTCACCTCCATCGGAAATGCGACCGCCGCCGGGATCGAATTCGGGTCCTTCGGGTCACCATAACCACTTCACCACCGCGGCGGCCTTAAGTACATTACGAGCGTAACATAAAGAGCTCAGATTTACACCGGTCCTGTCCAGTCGCTGGTAGCGGTGTATGCGCAGCGTCGAGTTGCAAAAGAAGTTTCGCATTTGCCTACAGACTTGCCTCGGGAGTACACAGCGACGTCTGATGGTCACTTTAATGCCACTTTTGTTGTTTTTGCGGCTCACTTTGTCAGCAATATGCCGGCAGGGTAATTTATGAACACCCGCTGCTATCACACGTGTTCCCTGCAGCGCGGTGCACGTTTTATTTCGGAAGGTATCGACGGCGGATCGGGCGTCTTGTGCGCTTATTTTGATGCCGCCTTGGATGTCTCGAGAGCATTATATAATGACATTATTTAATACGTACTCTAATAGCCCACGTTCTCCGTTACACTGGCATTTCTTCCCGATGATAAGAGTGCGCGACCTCGCGTCGCTGACTTTATTACCACTTCGGTGGTTCAATTTTAAAGCTCGTCTGGTTGGCCCAAACTTCGGCAGCTGTATATACCACGCGCGGCATATGCACAGGTCAGTCCGGCATAAAGGCGCTCTATGCAAACATGCAGCCGCTGTTTACACTGAGCACCGACTGAAAGATTATCTCCACCTGTTCAATAAAACAGGAGTGGTATATAGTGGCTGCGTCGTATATTTAAACTGTATATTGAGCGAACGTTTATCACTAAAAAGAGTATCGTTGACTCGTACAGAGCCATGGAGCGCGCACTCTTCGAAATCTAAAGCGGCTATCTATTGCTTGCACTTTTGTTACACAAGCGCAGTGCCGGATCAAATAAGCCTGGTCATCACGCTTCTCCCCATTTATATTGGCACACGTAGTTAGCTTTTTTTCTTTTTCTGTTTTACCAGGACCGTCTTTCGAGCGACGTCAACACGCGTTGTCACATGTCACTCTGCGGACGCCGCGCCTGAACTCGCGCGTAGCTTCGCCAGTGTTGCCAACCCCGCTACGGTGGTCTAGTGGTTATGGTACTCGGCTGCTGATCCGAAGGTCGCGGGATCGAATCCCCGCCGCGGCGGCTGCATTTCGATGGAGGCGAAATGTTGAGGCCCGTATGCTGTGCGATGTCACTGCACGTTAAAGAACACAAGGTGGTCGAAGCTTCCGGAGACCTCCACTACGGCGTCTCTCATGATAAGTACTGGTTTTGGGACGTTAAACCCCACGAATCAATCAATCAATCGCCAATGTTGCCGACTGCATCACTGACCTTGCATGCACGACGCGTATGTGCGAGCACGCGCCAGACCTTGCACGAGCGTAAATTACTAAGCTGGGATGCTCTACATGACGCACGTATCAAAGCCGACGCTTAGCGCTGCTGAGCGGTTTTTATCGGTGGCCGACAACTGTGTTCGGCGCTAGCCTTGCGCAGCGACAGTTGATCGCTTTGGTGAGCGCAGGTTCCCACCAATAGAAAGTCCCACCTTTAACGATTTCGATTCTGCGTCCTTCATCGTGACGACCACGTGACTGCCATAGCCACCGTGACTCATAACAGTCAGCCACAGTTCCTCCGCGCGGCTGCAAATAGTTCGCACTTCAACCTTTCCACGGAAGCAAAACAAAGCGATAAGTCTAAAATAATAAAAAAAGAAATTAAAGCGCATAGATTTGTACGTTCGCACTAGTTTGTTAGTAATTATTTGTGGAACTGTCGCCAAAATGACCCACGACGCCAATTTGAAAAAGTTGGATGACGTCGATTTTGTTTGCTTCCGTGATTGACTGCAGGAGTAACACCGACTTGAGCGGCCCGCTTGCCTTATAGCCAACTGCTCTTTTCTTTCTCATTTTTTTTAAAGTTGTATCCTACTACAGACGTGAACTGCTACGCCGTCTCGTTCCTTATACCACAAAAATTGCTTCTGGAACTGCGTTATACAAATTCATATATATACATGGGTACTGCCACTTAACAACAGCGGCTAGCGAATATTCGAAAATTCCGAATACCGTATCGAATGGTGTCCTATTCTATTCGATCTTCGAATATCATCATCATCATCATCATCATCATCATCTCTTGTGTCCACTGCAGGACGAAGGCCTCTCCCAATACTCTCCATCCTTGCCTGTCCTGCGCGAGCTGATTCCCCTTCGATGCCTGCGAATTTCTTAATTTCGTCCCCCCCACCTTACTCTCTGTCATCCACGGCTACGCTTACCCTCTCTTGGTGTCCATTCCGTCGTTCTAACTGTCCATCGGTTGTCTAGCCTTCTCTTCACATGGCCTGCCCATGTCCGTTTTTTGATCTTAACATCGTTCATATGTCGGCGACCCCCGTCTGTCACTACTCTTAAATTAGAATATTTCCCATAATGTTTACTAATATTTCCCGATGTTAACCGCACAGTAATAAGCATCAAATCTGCGCAAATATACGATAAATTTTAACTGCGCTAGATTATTACAGGCATAAAGCATGAGAGCTCACGTACTGCAATAAGCTAAACTGCTCGTGGATTGCTGAGGTTATTTGCGTTTTCTGAACAATTTTGCGGATACGGAGGGACTGCTTATTTCCATCAGATGGTGCATTAGTTCTCTTAATGCTGATGTTATAATGTGATGAAATGAACACCAATTTAGATTAATAGTAAGAATGGCTGTTGAATATTAGATAATTGTTCCTAAAGTGTCCGATACTCTATTCTACTCGCCTTTTCCGATATTCGACACGTATTCGCTTCGGTCCCAAAAGTCACTGTTCGCACACCTCTGCTAAAGAACCGCGGGTCACGGCGATCGAATACTTCTTCGACAGGTTTGAAACGAAACCGCTTCACAGAAGAGCCGACACCACGCGCCACCGAGTTTTGTAAAGACTCCGCAGATGGCGCCACGCACCTCGCCTCGACTACACCCGCGATTGCGCGTTCTGAAGCGCCTTCGCCCCTTTATTCAAGCAGACAGTGCTCTCATTTATTTCACAAAATTTTCCGCGCATGAGCTGTCCTCAGCATTCGGGAAGTGCCTCCGTTGCTGTCCAACATCGTAATTTTCATTTCATTTAATTTATTAGGTAATTATTTACGATCGATTCCAGCGCAAGCACTTTACGCGACTACTGAAGCCGAGTTATGGGTGGCCGGGGGTTTATCCAAAATTTCGAAAGGCGGGGGGGGGGGGGGGGGGCACGCATAATGTTACCACAGCGCGCGGGGAAGGGGGGGGGGGGGTGGAGGGGAAAGTTTTGTTTTCTCACACTAAGCACAGCAAGCCAATTAATAAGCGTTCGTGTATCACTTAACTTGACGGTAATGTTGTCGCCCAGTCTGTTGACGTACGACGGCCTTGCACGTGAGCGGACGTGGGACAGCTGTCAAGTCAGATCGCGGCCGTGTTCCCGCGGCACTGCGCGCAATGCGAAGTGGAGCACGAATGTTTGCATACAACCAAGCCGCGGCTGCCTATTAACTTCCAAGGCGAGCATGACTCTGTTCCACGAGGCTGATCTGTTCCATAGCAAAGCTACAGGTCACAGTATCTAAAGAGACACATCAATTTCGGGTATGTGCATTTTGGCATACAGTCGGGATCTTAATTCAAGGGGCCCGACCACCTCCTCTTTTAAGTGTGTTTGTACGTGCGTTTATATGTGTCCGTATATATATATATATATATATATATATATATATATATATATATATATATATATATATATATATATATATATATATATATACACAAATACAAACTGAAAGATTTCGGGGAATGTTCGTCAGGTCCGAGGTTTAGTTGACTCCTTAATGGCCACGTGATGCAGAGATCGACACCAAAGTGAGTAACAGTTTTGACGATTCTTCTTTTATTATTGTTTCTTTCTTGGGGAATGGTATGTTGTGGCTGATCACATAACATATTATTTTTCATCCACAACTGGACATGCAATCAGAACTAATGTGGGCGACGAGATTTTTCTTGCGAAAATTAGAACCAGTCTCTGGGACAAAATTAGAAAAAGGCAGTATAAATCCACAGCTTCACGTCCGTCATGTGCTCTCGCGCCGGTGTCATTGCAATCTGCGAAAGTCGACGGAACACGCAGTGCATCACAGAATTATAAAGTAGCTTTTCTTATATGCATTAAGAATGAGGTAAATGTAGTGCGCTGTGTTCACCTCATTCTTAATGTCTTCCAATGCAATTTGCTCGATCACAATTTGGAAACGTTACGACAGCATCCGAACCCCGACGAAGGGGTACTGATTTTAAATGTAGGTCCGTTTTACGATGACGTCTTCCGGCAATTTTAATTTCAAAGTCTGTATCACAAACTGCGTCGTCACTTGCAAACGACGCACTGGCTTGCGCATGGCCCAGTCACATCTAGGCACTGAAAGATTCATAAGACGCAGCTTCTGCGGTCACTTGCTCCGATTCGGTGATCAAATAGGCTTACGTCTTCGAAGCGCGAGGCCTCCGACGCGGCTAGGGATCGTACGAGTCAGCCGTCTCTCGTGGTCAGCGAGCTGCCACACCTGGGCGTCTCGGAGCTGCTACCTGAACCGACCCGTACCCGTAATTAGGGTGACAAGAGGAGAAGACGCGGAGGCTGAAGGGGGGTGCCTGCGCTCGCGAATAATAAGACACGCCGTGTAATAAGCGCCGGTTCGGTAGCAAGCATGAACAGGCGCCGTGCTGTGCCGACGGGTGGGCGCAGGACCTCAAGACGGACCGACCGGCCGTCACACACCAGATCGCCACAAGATGGAGTTCACTCCGTGGCTACAGCGGCCTAACCCTCTGCCCGATGAAGGCGAGGGCTGGACCGCTGGAAAGATAATTAAAAAAAGAAAAAGCGGACCGAGATAAAAAAGAGAGCGAACGGGTCTGGCCCGACGACGGCATCCTCGGTAGGTGCTGGCATGCATCGCAGCGCGGGACTTTGCTGGTCGGAGGTCCGACCGCGGGAAGAACTGTCGACGCGCCGGTAATTGAGCTCGTGGTCTTTCGGGGCCCACACCTGTGCCTCACCGACGCGGGAAACGCGGACACCCGCTGAGACAGGAGGATGAGGCCGACGGCGCAGGACGTTCGGAAGCCGCTCCAGCGAGCTCCACGAGAGATGCGCTCTGCTACTGTGCATGCACCACGTGCGAGTGTAAGGCCA